>JAXGGA010000680.1:0-198031 GCA_038373865.1 Uloborus plumipes
CTTTAAGATTTCTAACGAGATATCTCGTCCTTTTTATATGTAACTCTGGTATAGCCCAACTTCAGGGTGATTGAAACAGCAACAAAATACATGATGGAAACAGTATAGCTTAAAAACCAAATGCTAGTGAAAATAACTAGACATATAACATGACAAACCTTATTCAGAAGAAAAAAATAATTACTTTTACAAGATTTGATGACATCATATTAACATAAAAATTATGAATTAAAAATATGTTATGTTACTTCAATATGTTACAAACAATCTGAAAATACTAATTTTTATTGACTTATAATTTTTTCTATAAGTATTACCTTTACTTCAAAAAAGGCTGAACCAAATGTTGGCCACTTAAATATAACTTTCAAAAAATTGACTTTGCTTTCTTCAGGACTCATTCCTGCATCTTGATTATATGCAGCAACAATTGCCTAATAAAATGAATAAAAGAAACAAGCATGATCACAATCAATCTATAAAAACTCCAAAATAAAGATAAAAACATTTATATTCATAAAAACACAGGACAGTTGTTAAAGACAATAAATCAATTTGTATCCAAATACTCACAAAAGTTATTGGTGAAACACCTAAATAAATTGTGATAATAGGAGAACTTGCTCTAAAAAATAGGAGAGACATGCAATAAACATATGAAACTTTAGTGGTGCTCCACACGAATATGAGAAATGACTGCATTCAAGGCTGAATGGAGAGACTTTTGAGTGAACTTTTAAGTTGCCCAAACAGGAGACTCATAAGAAAAATATCCGTGAAATAGTGAGAACCGGCTATCTTTTTATTTACAAAGAAAGAAATTTACTTTTTAAAAACGTATGGTATATGTAAAAGTATATTACTTAAAAAAATTTTGTTACCTCTGATTATATATATGTATCACTACTACAGAAAAACTATTTAGTAAAAGTTTTTTAAAGAATTCAAAATTTATCTCCAAAGTGTAGATAAAAATTTGATATTAAAAAAAAATTGAATACTTTACAACAAGTGTTGAAACAAAACACGGAAAATGTTGCATATACTAATGTTCTCCTATTATACCATTGTACTTTGATTAGGATTTAAAACGTTCAGTAAATTTTGGAAGTTGTGCAAATTTAGCAAAATGAAAGCAATCAACTGATAAGAATGTTAAAAATTTGAAGAAAAACATTATTGAATACAACTGACACTAAGACTTATAGACAAGCTTTACACTGAGAGAATACACAAAAGCTGAAAATATAGTCAGATAATATCTCTACCTCCTCTCCCTTGCTATACAGGGTGTCCACTCCAATCGTGGACCAATAGCTAATTTCTAAACCAATAGAGATACGCATATAGTTTATTTAGGAAAAAATCTCCAAATTACGAAAGGAATTTTGGGTCTATTCAATGTTTTTCAAAAAATTAAATTTTGAAAGAGTTACGAAATTTAAATTTTTATACAGCCCCTCAGTCCTATCAATCATATTTAGTAAAACATTCTTGATTTTTGTAACGTTTAAAACTAAAATAAAAATCACTCCTCTACCACAAAAATTGACCGAGTTATGACGTTTTGAAAAATCAAGATTTTGCATTATTTCATGACGGCATCCGGCATCCAGAGCTCGCTTAAGGGACCGTATGCGAAATTCTTCAAAATCTTGATTTTTCAAAACGTTATAACTCGGTCAATTTTTGTGGTAGAAGAGTGATTTTTTTTTAGTTTTGAACGTTACAGTGTCAAGAATGTTTTACTAAATATGATTGATAGGACTGCGGGGTTGTATAAAAATTTAAATTTCATAACTCTTTCAAAATTTGATTTTTTGAAAAACATTGAATAGACCCAAAATTCCTTTCGTAATTTGGAGATTTTTTCCTAAATAAACTCTATGCTTATCTCTAACGGTTTAGAAATTAGCTATTGGTCCACGATTGGTGTGGACACCCTGTATATATGCAGGGTGAGTTGACCGAACCTGCCATACGAAAGAAGGCGGTAGAATAGCTCAGGCGGAACATGGAACCACTCGTTATCGTTTCCTATCCGTAACCATAACCGAGTTATGGCAGATATAAGAAAAATGAGTGAAAAAACAAAATTCCGCAAAAAATACCAATTTCTGAAGTTTCTGTAAGAGCTACACATAAAATGAAGACATATTTGGAAAGAACAGACTAAATCCTACAAAATAACACCTTTTTCATTAAGATAGTGGCCTTTTACAGCGAGCTACAAGCTTTGAAACATAAGAAACACTCAGAATTAAAATGACACCCAAATTTTCAATTGATATTCTCAAAAACAGCCGTATGTGCTACAACTGGTCAAATCTACTAAAAATTGGCCCATTTCACTGACTTTCAGATGATACAACAGAAAATCACATTGGACTTTAAGTTCAGCAGATATTCTGGCTTTTGTTTGTAAAA
Source organism: Uloborus plumipes (assembly GCA_038373865.1). Taxonomy (NCBI): domain Eukaryota; kingdom Metazoa; phylum Arthropoda; class Arachnida; order Araneae; family Uloboridae; genus Uloborus; species Uloborus plumipes. The sequence goes on from JAXGGA010000680.1 coordinate 2,428, forward strand.
GTATGAAAATCGTCCGTCGTCAAAATAGGGAAAATAGCGAAGAGTCATACTTTTATGTTCTAAATTTTCTATTTCCAGTAAATGTAATGTTTCCTTTATTCAAGAAAAGGAAAGTTTTATAGCTAAATATTAAATTGTAACACGTTACTGAGTTAACAATCACAACAGAAGACAACAACACGTAGAAACAAAGAAAGCATTACTTTAACGCGCTTTTTACAATGAAAAATGCTAAGTTAAAAAAGTTACACTAACATGAATGAGTACCTTTACATGTAAGCAATCTTCAAAATTTCCCAAAGCTATTGAATTTATTATCTCCCACACCTGATGGATGCCCTTGGTCTTTTACGAGAGGAAACTACCGTCGCTCTCAATGAAATTTCTCACTTTTGCAACTGCTCCATCAAGCCAAATACGCAAGTCCTACAAACTAGTTGCATCTGAGCAGTAAACTGCTTGATTCAAGAATCCCCAAACAAAGAAGTTCACTGGTGTCAGGTCTGGTGATCTAGGTGGCCAAGGAATGGGAAACAAATGACCAATCCATTGCTGATTGTTCCGTCAGAAAGTCTCGAACCGCATTTGAAGAATGTGAAGTAGCACCATTATGTTGGAAAAGTATTTCCGCTCTCTCCCGAAAAGAAGTAACATACAGTAAATCAGGTAAAAGCCAAACATTTAAGCTGAATTGCTTATAAAATGATGAGTTTAAATAGATTTAAAATGAATTTTGTTCAGCATACTGATGCTACAGAAATGTAAATGTATCGTACAACTTAGAGTGAACATCGACTCAGATGTCCACAGTTTCCCTTTCAGGAAACAATGTAGTTGAATTTCTCGGCCCAGTACCCATCTGTGAAAATTTTTACCTGTTTTGGAGATCTGAGTTACTTAATCCTTGTTCTAGTGTGAACTGGTTAGAAGAAATTTGTATATCCAATTGAGTGCATAAGTAGCATGTGTTAGTGACAAATTTGCATATATTCCATGTATTGAAGGTTTATTTGTGAGAAGATTGTTTCCTTTGGTGAACTTAAATTGATACACAGTTGCGATACTAATCCGAGACTCATGGTTCCAAATGTGATTTAGCCTAACTATTTGGCTTGGCGTAGTCGGCGATCATCTGATAGAGTTTCAATGTAACCTGACATGAATAGCATATTTATAGATTCTGGAATAATTACTTGCCTAAGTTTCTTTATGTTACTAATGTTCCAAGGAGAGCGGAAATAATTTTTGAACACCCCCAATGGTGCTTTTGCATATTTTTCAAATGCGGTTTGAGACTTTTTGACAAAACAATCAGCAATGGAGTAGTCATTTGGGTCCCATTCCTTGGCCACCTAGATCTCCAGACCTGATGCCAGTGAACTTCTTTGTTTGTAGATTCTTGAAACAAGCAGTTTGCTGCTCAGATGCAACCAATTTATAGGACTTGCACAATTGGCTTGATGGAGCAGTTGTAAAAGTGAGAAATGAAATTTCATTGAGAGCGACGGTAGTTTCAGTTCGTAAAAGGCCAAAGGCATCTATCAGGTGTGGGGGATGATAATTTCAGTAGTTTTGGGAAATTTTGAAGATTACTTACATGTAAATATACTCATAAATGTTAGTTTAACTTTTTTAATTTTGCATTTTTCATTGTGAAAAGCACGTTAAAGTAATGCTTTCTTTGTTTCTACGTGTTGTTGTCTTCTATTGTGATTGTTAACTCAATACAGTGTTACAATTTAATATTTCGCAAAAAACTTTGCTTTTCTTGAATAAAGGAAACAGTACACTTACAGGAAATAGAAAATTTAGAACATAAAAGTATGACTATTTGCTAGTTTCCCTATTTTGACGAAGAACGATTTTCATACTGTTACAAACAAAAGCCAGAATATCTGCTGAACTTAAAGTAAAATGTGATTTTCTGTTGTATCACCTGAAAGCTAGTAAAATGGGCCAATTTTTAGTAGATTTGACCAGTTGTAGCACATACGGTTATTTTTGAGAATATTAATTGAAAATTTGGGTGTCATTTTAAATCTGAGTGTTTCTTATGTTTCAAAGCTTGTAGCTCGCTGTAAAAGGCCACTATCTTAATGAAAAAGGTGTCATTTAGTAGGATTTAGTCTCTTCTTTCCAAATATATCTTATTTTGTGTAGATTTTACAGAAACTCCAGAAATTGGTCTTTTTCACGGAATTTTGTTTTTTCACTCATTTTTCTTATATCTGCCATAACTCGGTTACGGTTACGAACAGGACATGATAATGGGTGGTTCTCTGTTCCGCCTGGGCTGTTCTACCACCCCCTTTTGTATGGCAGATTCGGTTAAACTCTCTCTGTATATATATAATCTTCAAATCTAAACCTTGAAAGGAGCCCAACTTAAACTAAAGATTTCGACTTTTAGCCCCTGGAGTATGCAAGTGTATATACATACATAACTAGTCTCATCGAGTAGCATACAGTTTCAAGTTATTTGCAAAAATTTTTCCGCTAGTAGATTGATTACAATAACGAAGAAACTAGTTCTGAAGCAAGTTTTTGTTTAATAAATTACATAGATGAAAATCAGGAAACATTTGAAATCAAAATTTTCTGTAGAATGAAATATCATCTGCATGGTACCCATAGTAAGAGATGAAATCACACAGAAACTAGAGAACACATAGTAGTTGGAGTTTGTTTTCATACACAGGTAAAAAATAGAAATTACTTAACACTAAATGTGTAAAATATATCTTATTTATGTTTTTGTAGCAAGATTCAATCAAAATGAAAACTTACAACAGAAATTTATTACATTAAAATTTAATTGTACTAATTTAGGAATTTGATTTTTGCAGTATAAATATCAGTAAAAAGAAAAAAATCCAGCATTCAGCTCCTCTCATTCATTTAAATTTTGATGTCTTGAACTCTAATTATGTTTTTTTCAACCGCAAATAGTGATAGAACCTTATTCATTGGGTTTCTTGTTTCTACAAATGGAATAGAAATGGAGAAGAAAATTACACCTGTCACATTAGGACTGATCATTTTCTTGATTGGGTAATATGAGGCACATCCATTATAAAAGAACTATTAATTAGGATGTAGTAGTAAAGATACAGTTTTTACGGTCAATTTGCACCTGCACACTTATCATATAAAGATTACATTTACAGTGTATTACTGGCATATTATTTTTATTTCGAATCAATCTTAAATGATGAAAGTTTGTAAAGTAGAAATTTCGTATTTATATGAAATTTTCCTATTTAAGTTCATCTACACAGGCGTTTTTACAGTAAAACATGATTTTACACAAAACAAAATTCGTTTTTAAATGTAAAATTTGCTTTCAAAAATGAATAACTGCAAACCACTGGCAATTAGACTCTCAAAATAAATATTTAGAAAATGAGATAGACTTATTCTGGTTGTCATGGTAATTTAAAAAGTCAAAGGAACACCAACAATGGTCAAGTGAAGGTAATAATAGTCTAAGATTTGGCTGCAGTAATTCTGCACCCATCGAGTATTGTCATCACATATAAATCAAATTAAAACTAATTTTTTTTTTCTGAACATGAAACATTTAGGTTGTCTATGTAAAAGTGGCTGCAACATGTTCACAGCTTGTCAAAAACAGGGGCCATGGGGGCAGTATTTCTACACTCATGGCCTTCAGATTTCCCTTCAACATTACTTTTTTTTTTCTTTTTGAAATCACTATGTTCTCTCCAGAGTGTTTTCTTCCATTCAATAGTAAAAATATTTTTTTTATCCATTCAACCTAACATTCTTGGAGGGACCTGGCCCTTGTGTCCTCTTTCCCCTAATGGTTGTGCCACTGCTTGAAAATGCCATTTTTTCGTGCATATAACTTGTACAAACCAGTAATATGTGACACAGCATTGCAAGGTAAAATAATCTAAACAATGGTACACAAATTTTCTAGTTCAATTAAACATGTCACTTATCTAAAGGGACATTTTTACAGCTCTCTATTATGGTGAACTGTGTAGAGGACATAAACTACTTGAGGCTGTGTATCTAAAACCAACTTTCGAAGTCCACCAAACTTTTCCTTCATATTTGATGCACAGTCATAGCAGATCTCTTAAACTCAAAAAAGGCAAATTTGGGCCTGCAAGCAGGACCGTCATTTCAAGTTTTTTCAGGGGGGAGTTTTTTCAGGGCAAAGAACCAAACACAATGCAATATAATCAGAAAACATAAAAAACCACGCCCACTTATATGTAAATACATTGATTTATCAAAGCAAGGTGAGGAAGGGGGCAACTGACCCCGCCCCCTGCTCCCCTTAAATAACGGGCCTGCCTGCAAGAACACCTTTTAGCATATTATATAGGTGTCTAAGGCTTTGATATTTTTGCTTAAAGTAAGAGTGAAAATGACCCAAAAACTTCAGTTATCATTGACGAATTATAATAATGATGAAAGAAAATAAGAACTTCTCTTCAAGTAAAGCACTCCTTAAAAACAGACACACATATACCATAAATCATTGGGGAGGCCCGAGACCCCCCCCCCCCAAGCCCTAGGGAGTCGGCGCTAGTGCCTACATGTTTGCAACAGGCTGTGAAATGTTGCAGCCACTTTTGCATAGCAACCTTAATTTTTCAGGTTCAGAAAAAAATAGCTTTAATTCGATATATACGTGATGACAATACTCGATGGGTGTAGAAATACTGCAAGCGGATCTCGTACTATAAGCAATTCCAATTGCTCAAAAGAAAAAAACTTATCTTCAACTGTGCGAACTTTCTAAAATTTAAATGCTAGGCAATCAAGAACTAGTTTAGAATAAAATTATTTCCTATTACAGTAGAAAATCATTTTAAAAATAGCCACACTTATCCGTTGACCCTAACTGCAAAATAGTTAGAAATATAACATTGTTAATATTGACATCAATTTTTTTTTCAAATGCTTTTAATTTTCTCGAGTTAAGTGTAAATGTGTTTCGAATTACAGTTGTCTGTGGCCACTTCCCACTTCAACTTTCCTGTCTTCACTCTATCATGGTTCTTTCAAATACAATCATAATAAGACAAATATTAAGTCTTTAATTCAAAATATTAAGAGAACATGGTATTTTAAAAGCTAAGTTATTGCGAGGAGCTAAGTAGAGTAGGTTTAGAAGGGGCGGTGATGTGAAAGATGCTGAAGAGAGTGTAAGAATTGCTATCTGCTTTCAGTTGTTAAACACTAAAACTGGGAATCAATTAGACTTTGTACAGGGGTAAATACACTAGTAACTGATATTCAAATATTGGTTGCTTTTCAAAGAGAAACCTTTAACGGGGAAAATGCAAAGGCAGAGCTAGGAGGTCCCGACATTCACATTTATTTCATCACCAAACAAGTTGCACTATTTTCATAGAGCAGTAGTTGTAGTCAACCTTATCTAATGTTAATAATAATAATGTTTAATGAAGAAATGGGTTTTCTAATTTAAACATATTTCTTCATTAAAAGCTGTGTGTAGAAGTTTAGTGTGCAATAATAGCAATGCATTTACAGTAATATCTATAGTACAGTTAGGGAAAAGCAAAAGTGAACAAGAGGAGTTGTTGTTTGGAGCCAGGATTAGCCAGTATCATTAAGTACTCTTTCGATTGAATGATTCTGTTCAAGAACATTTCTCTTATCTGAATGGTGCTGTTTTCAATTGTGCCAGCATCAAGTGGACAGCGGTATCGCCAAGTGGCACATTTTATTTACTTCCACTATCACTTCTCTCGGAATGCACTATAATCTGTCTTATTTTCTTATATTTAGTGTAATAAGTGGAATGGCGACTCATGAGTGTTATTTTATGTTTAGAGGGCTCTAATAATGATAAAAAAGACACATTTAAAAGGTTTTAAATTAATGTTCCGCGCTGAAACTAGGAAAATTTTCTACTTATAGGTAAAAAATCCAATATCAGGGAAATTCACTTATTACTGTAAAGTCTAGAATGGATGGACCACAAAAAGTGAGAGCTGACATTTTCATTTCTTTCCCTTTTATTAATGCATATTTAGAATATAAAGAATTACTAATAAGCATAATTAGTATGCTTTGAAAATTTGTAAATACTTCAAAAGCACTCCTAAAAATTGAATTTTCTCACAACTCATTATTTTAAGCTGCTGTCAAAATTATGAAAAATCATTTGTATATTCCCAAATTTCAATGTGTGAATACCACTCTGAAATAATTTTATTGCTATACTAGTAAGAGTAAGGAATCTTCTGCAAGTGTATCAAATTTCACTTGTTCTATTACAAAAGGAGGGGGGATAAAAGGGAAAAATGAAATGATTCTTGAATTTTGGAACAATAAGATCTCTCTGTTTTGATTCTAACTATCTACAACTTTCATTTTTTAACTAAAATATACACAGATCCAAACTTAAAACACTTTTTTTTTGCATCCACAAGACAGTACTTACTCTTTTCCAATCATTAGCATTTTGTGCTTTTAGCAAATCAGCAGGAATCATCTCTCTCAGCATATTTCTACAAGTAGAGTAACAGCATCATTACTAATTGCTCAAAACAAAGCAAGAAGAGAAGTAAATATCTGAATTTCGAACACTTACGGAATGCTCTGAAGTTCAACTTTACTTTCTCCATAACGTACGCGATAGATAAGAGCAGCTAATCGCGCAGCTTCATCTTTACTGCATTTATGGTAGCCACGTAGAAGTTTAGGCAATTCCTAAAAATTCATAATGTGTTATAGATTTTTAAAACATGAAAGAACAAAATTATACATATGTTTACATACTTAATATAAAAGAGTAAATATAAAACCATCTTACACCACTGCAGTTGAAAAGTAATAAAATCATCATAAAGCTTTAAAAAATAAAACTGTTCAGAATAAAGATATTTTACCTGATGATAATGAAAAATTATATCAGCATTTCTATCTTTACCAGGAATGGTGTTAGTCCACAATTTCTTCATGAAGAAAACCTGATATGTAAACTGTGGTATGGAACCTAAGTTCAGGAAATCCAAGGACAAATGTAAACAGATAATACATAAATAACTTGCAAATTTACAAATACAGGTTAATTGAGAAATATTGTGTTGTAAATTCAACTGTGTGACGATTTTGATGGTTATTTGTGAGAGTAATTACATGACACACCTATGATAGCAATAAAAATAAGTATGATAAGTACTCCTTTTGAAATATTCATTTGAAAAGAAAACTCAATGAGGGTAAGCCAACCTAAGTTGAACCTTAGGCTATGCATTATATTTCAAAGAAAAACTTATTCTTAGCCTGGGATATAACAGGGAAGTAAGACAAACATTTAAGTATACCATATTTTCGGGGAGATAAGCCACACCACCGTATACGCCACACTTCGCAAAATTCGGGAGAAAAAATGGGTTTTATCAGACACGATGCATCAGCGTATAAGCCGCATAAAACTTCGTTAAAAATTTAATCTGCGAGAACCTACACTGTGTACTCCTATCAACATTGTTCAAAAACAATGACAAAGAATTAGTAACATTGATTTGAAAACAGTGCTTAAATACCATAGATATTTAAAGCGTTGCAATATTTGGAGATAACTGCAACTTATAGTAACCCTGTTCTACTCTGGTTAGTTTCTACCACAACCCTACTTTCCATCCTCTCAGCAACGAACGATTTATTAGGACATGTTGGTTATTGTGTTTTTTTTTTCTTAATTTATTCCCCTTCCTTATCAGATCTAGGAAAATAAAATAACATCTGAATAAGCAGAAATACTGTCACCCTTTTCAAAATAGAACTGTTCAAGGGTGTTGTAGTTGTGGCTTTCAATGTGGGACTCTAATTTGCTTTATTTTAGGCAATAAATAAATATAACATGTACTTTAAAAAAACAAAGAAAAAAAAAACTTATACATCATATAAGCGCCAGCAGTTAAAATTAAGCTTTTAAACACATATAAGCTTCGGCTTATCTGAGCAAAAATACAGTACAAGCGTATATTTTTAAGCACGAATTCAAGCGTATTTCCTACTCTATGTATTTAATACAATTGTAAACTAATTCCTATAGATAGAGTCGAGCTTGAATAGATGACATAACTTTTTTTCAATTGTTGCAAGAATTGTATGTGCACTTTTTATCTTTGCTGGAAAGGAGATCAATACTTCAAAAGCATTAAAAGAGTTATTTCAGTAGAGCCAATTTGACACATGGTGGGACTATCAAATACAAAGTGTCAAAGCTTTAAGATTCTATAATTTTGCATGTTATGACGGTATTCTACAATTATCAGATACTGTAAGAAGATACAAAAGTAAAACGGGAAGCGATGGTAGATCCACCCAGTTCAGAAATTTAAACTACACAAACTCTATTAGCAAAGAAAACGTTCGTAACCACAAATGTTTCCATAACTATTTCATCACTTAAAACACTTTTGACTGGTTCAAGAAAATCCAGACACAGGTTTTGAACTACAGTGGGATTGAATAAACTTGAGATTGATTTGAGAATAAATCCAGAATTTAGGAAGATGCATTTGAGAAACAAAGACGAGTTGGCTTTGTGTCTGAATGATTGAACTGGAAAATTTTTCTTTAGTACTTTCATCTGTGTAAGTTTTATAAAATTCGCCATAATATCTGAAACTTCATTCGCTAGCCAAATTAATCTACTAAACAATATTGAAGAAAATTACTGAAGTAAAGAAATAATAAAAAAATAAGACAAACCATCACGAGTTGGTCGCGCTTTCCTAATCCAATCTGTTAAATGCCTCACAAAATCGAAAAAGAAATCTCCTTCTGGAACACTGATCACTAAAATACAGAGGTAAAATGAGTTTTACAAATTGGAAGGACATAAATAATACATTAAGCATTAAAAAGCAGAAAAAATAACCTTTATCAGCTATTTTAACAAACAAGCTAAATCCTTCAGCAGATCTTAAATTGAGTCTTTGAGAAATATTTTGACAGAAATCTTTAGCTCTTGTACTTGAGTCCACTTCAAATGCCTAGAAAACAAGATTAATTTCAATAGAAAAAAAAAGAGGCTACATTATGAATAAATAAAAACAAAAATAAGTAAATTACCTCATCTGTATCATCAGGAAAGTATACTTTGTGAAAGATCTGAGTTGTTTTGTGTTGTATAGCTTCAACTTCTACTAAATGAGGTGGATATTTTCTTTGACCCGTTCTAGAATTGAAAAGCACCAAATAAATAAAATGCACTTTTTTAACTCACATGTATAATGTTTGTTTGACGAATTTAACCTCAAAATTTGAACAAAACTAATATTTATTAAAGATTTTGTCATCCACAATATACACTGGTGTCCAAAACTAAGGGTTGCCATTAAATAAATTACAGCTGAAAGAAAATTAGAAATTACCTTTCAAACTATCATTACTGAGGAGGACAAATAATAGTTGGTACCTACAAAGTCTTTCAAGCGTAAAATAATGTTTATCCTGATATTCAAAACAAATAAAAAATATGAAAAGGTAAATAGAAATTTGTGTAACAATACATTTTTTTGGAAACAGACTGAACATCTGGCTGCAGTTGTTGAGTGTAAAAACTTCTAATTAGAAACAAATTGAAGGTTTGTTTACTACCATTATTTTTTTTTTAAAACCATTTGGGATGTAATAATATGCATCAGAGCTAAATGTTTTTCAGGATTGAATAATGCATCCTCAAGTTATGGCGAATCGTACATAGTGGGACAACATTTGCGTTCTTTCTTGGTAACGAAACATAATCTATCAGATGGTGTTACTAATCCATGTTTTCATTCAAATAATTGCACTGGTACATTAGTTTTTCCCTCTCTGACATCAGAAGTGGGTCCATCAAGTGGCTGTGATTTATTGGATTTTCATAAATGTAAATATAAACAAGAGCTAGCAAGTAAAAAGGTAAACATCTATTCATATTTCTGTGGCTGTTGATAGTTTCAATTCTATTTTAAGTTTAGGTTGGAATTTTATGAGAGAAATTCTAGTGCGGGTTTTACTTTTGGATTCATTTGTGTAGCCATGGCTGAAAGATCGTATTATTCTTCTGAGGAGGAATTATCTAAAGTAATGAATGATCTCTCTATGAAACTTCCAAACGGTGACGGTGAAATACCTATAGATTATTAAATTCTTTAAGTAGCAGTTACTTTTAAAATTGTATGCTGAAAAAGACGGGAGAAGGAGATGTGTAATTCGCTCAAAGCATAATAAAAGACCTGACACTGCCAATGAATGTAAAATGCACAATGTCGGTTTCTGCATTGATCCGTGCTTTGAAAATTTACATGCGGCTTTGAAGATTTAATTATTCATATATTTTTCAAGTATTTCATAATGTTAAGGGTAAATATTTTAATATACTTTTTTATTTTGTACCAGCATTTAGTGTTTAATGTAGGTACTTTTAGATACAGTAAAATACAATAGATTTATATTTTTCCTTTTAAGTATCAATTACTTTAACTAATTTTTTTGTTATGATTGAAATTATGATATCTTTAATCACATATTTAAAAATGGTTCCATTTCTAAGTAAAGTGTACATTTTATCCATTACTATGCAACACGTAGTTTCTGAAACTATGTATTAAGCTTAGCAGGAGAAAATACCTCAGCCAGTAAGCACAGTCCATGGGAAAGCTGCCATCAAAAGGGAGCGCTCTCTTACATTAGCTGCTATCCTGAATGGGTTAAACTTAAAGCTTATTGAATTCTATAGCACTAACTCATTAAGAAGCTGAAAAAAATTAAAAATTACTCTCTATTTCAAATGTTAATTCATTTTCAAAAAATCAGGAATGCTTCCTTCATCATGCTTCTAAGGATGTATCTTCTATTTTGGTTTCCAATTCCTCAAACTGTTTGAAATTCAATATGCTTTTTTCAAAAGATAAAGGGGCAAACATTTTCAGAGTCAAATAAATGAGTAAAGAACCAAGTTGTGGTCATACCTGATTGTTTTTTGTAACCTTTGTAAGGAATCAATAGCAATTGGATGTCTTCTTGTTCGTAAAAATTGAGTTAATTCCTTTAAAAGTATTTGACTTGGGGCAAATAGACCAGTAGCCAACCACATGAGCTCCCAGCCTCTTTCTTCACTTAATCTAAAATAATAAGTTTGTAAATGTTTTTCATAATATAACCAGTATTGTAGCAATGTTGTAATTAAGCAAAACTAAATACTGAAAGAAAAAGCTTAATGTTTATTCAATAAAAAAACATCTATCATATAATTCATCATGCAATATATTCACTTTTTATATTTGTCATACATTACCATTTTAGAAACAGTTTAATTTTAAAATACTAAGTAAAAAGAAACTGCACAAAAGTAAAATTTAGGAAAATATATCAAGCTAACCTGTTCTTATTATCAGTCAGCTGCTTCATGATTTGACAGTAAATTTCATCTCTCAATATTTCCTACAAAAGAAAAGATAAAATTATTAAACATTAGTGCCCAACATACGGCAAGCGAAGCTGATCCATGCAGCATGTTGTTTGGTTCAATGTTACAAATCGAAACTCACAAGAAGTGACAATGTCATAAATATGGAGTCAAATATTAAGAAATTGGTTTCTGAAAAACATGCATTTAATAAAATAAACATCAAGTAATGGTGACAACAATTATTGGATTCTAATTTCCTTTTCTGCTCCATATTTTCCCATGTTATTTAGAAACAAATAAAATATTTTGAAATTTTGTGTCTGATCCAGCACACAACACATGACATTTAAACATGAGGTGTGGCCCTAGGGCAGAAAAATGTTGGGCACCACCGACTTAGAATATCAAAACTGCATGCAAGAGAATTAAGTGGAAAATTGTAAAAAGAGCTAAGAGTTGTGGTTTACAGCTGAGCTCTAAAATTTTAAGTGTCTTATAATCAATAAAATTCCTTTTTTCCCCTCTACGTTCACCATAATTGAAGGACTTTAGGTTTCTGAACATGTGAATAAAATTCAGAGAAAAATAGCAGTACCTACCTATAAGTTAAAATTAAAATTTTCAACTATCTAAACTTCATTTGAATAACGATCTTACAAATATAAATAAAAAAGACAGCAAATAACTGGTTTTATAACACCAACAATATTCACCCCAATATATCAAAACATTCACAATGTTTTGTAAATGTCTTAGTAAACTAATCACTTTATAGTATATAATATTTCTCTGATAAACTTAGTATCAATTAGTAACTTTGGGTAGTAATATCCTCTTGGCCATTTGCAAAATCAGCATGCTTTTGAATTTTTTCTTAAAATGTATAACATCTTTCTTTAGGGGAAACAGTTAAATCCTAGACTCTTTCTTCTGACATAAAAAGGAACAAGTTTTTGTTATACATGTTACAATATTTAGTTTTAAGTACCAGATCATGTTATATGTTTTGATTTTTACTCTATCTCATAGTTGGTAACTACAATATTCTTAAATCTATAATACATCATACTTTTTCTTAGAAATAAGACAACTATAGCTGGTGGCTTTATGGCTGGCCTCAAAGTTCTGGGGATAGTAGAAAATTAAGAACGAGAAAATCAGCTAAAAGAGGATTTGGCAGTTTATGTTGGGAAGTGTCAAGTGCTACACTTAGGACATGAGCAATTATTTACAGGGTTCGGTCATTCGTCAGGTACAAAATGTTATTGATGTGGGTGTCTTAATTAATCAAGACTTCAAGTTTAGTCAACAGTGTAATATAGTCAGTAACAAAGATAACAGGATGCTTGGATTTATCACACAATATATCTTTATTTCAACAAAAGGACCTTCAGGGAAAGGAACTTTATTCGGAAAAATGATGTTCAGTTTTGCTCTCCTTATCTTAAGAGAGCTATCTATTCATTGGCAAGGGTTCAAAGGAGAGCTACAAGGTTAATAAATGGGCTTTTTAATTTAGATTATGATTCTAGGCTTACAATGCTTAATATGTATAGTCTTGAGCAAATAACTGTCAGGGGTGACATGATTTATTTGCTTATATTTATAAAAATGAATGATGTTAATAGGTGAAAATTTTTTTTTTTGGAAAGCAAGAAAATGGGTCATTGTTTTAAGTTATTCAAATGTTTGGCTAACTTGGAGATCAAGAAAAATAAATGACTACTTTAGTAGGCTTGTGGGCATTTGGAACAGCCTACCGGAAGAGGCTCTAATGAGAAAGGGCAGAAAGCTTTAAGAGGGCCATTGATCTTCATTGGGGACTATAAATTGACTAGGACAAGTCTGGCAGAGACCTGAGCCTGTTGCTGATCATCACATTTGTATTGTATTTGTATAATTAATGGTTTACTAGCTGAGTAGATCAGAGTAACAAAAATTATTTTCAATACTTGGTTACCTAGCACTAAAAAAGTGAAGTCACACATGCTCAACATTGAAAAAAAAAAAAAGGAGATAATGAAATAAAAGTCCATAAGAAAATGACAACAATCATTGAAAATCCTTATTATAATAAGGACCACAGACCTCACAGATCCTTATTTGATCACAAGAGCGACATTCTCTAAAAATCTCCATTATAATAGGAATACCAGTCAGTTAAAAATCTTAAGAAACGGACAGCAATTTAAATAAGATCAGTAGTAATACTTAACGTAACATAATATTGCAATGCTGGTCTTAGAAACCAATTAAGAGAACTAAAATTTTGCTGAGCAAAAATAAATTTTCTTATGAAACCAGTTAACATTTGCATATAAAACTTAGTTATTAACAGCAAGAGAAGGAAAACTGTTTTCAATCTTTGAAAGGAAAGTGCTATGAATCATTTTTGATGGTATCAATGACTGGAGATTGGCAAAGAAGATATAGCTTCGAACTTTACAAACTTTTTAGAGAGATTGGCATTTTAAAATTTTAGAAACTGAACAGAATGAAATGTGCCGATCATCTCACAAGAATGGAAAGTGGAAATTGCTTTGAAAATTTTCAATGCATTACTTTCTGGACAACCACCAAGGGGTGCCCCCAAAAAAACTGATGGATTGACTGTTTGGACTCTGATTTTAGAGTTCAAAAACAGTTATAATGTTGAGTAATACCTAAAAATCCCAATTGTAAAATCAAAACATTAACCTTAAGAATTATTTTTGCTATTTATTTTGATGTGATTGAATTAGTAAGAAATTGCTTTAAAATAAAGCTGAAAAAAGAAAAAGAAAAAGCAGTGATGCTAATTGAAGGTTTTAACCTGTTGCATGAAAAATAATATTTTTATTTTATATTTTTACTCACATGCTTCAATGGTCCATCATATATTTGATCTGTCAGCTCATTTCCTGTCCTAGTTCTTCTCGAAGGAAGATCTCCCATATATTTTAATAATGGTGACAAATATTAAAGAACTATAATCAAGAATACAAAATGTTGACATCATTCAATTGTGATAATGCCATAATGTTTTTTGTGATAATAGACAACTCACATTTTGAATATTTTGTCCCCCCCCCCCTGTTTTTTTGTTTTCTCACTAAGCATTTCTTTGATGTAAAGCATTCTGTAGCCCAGTCGTTCAATCGGTTCGAGGGTCATGATAACTCAAAGATCGTGAGTTTGAATCGCCATGAACGAGAAAATTCTTCAGCAGCCAATCTAATTTTCCAGAAAAATGTGATTCAAACTCATTGCTGGATTATGAACTTCAGTTCTGTTGTTGTTAAAATCAAAAGGGAAAACTTTTAGTAAATTGCAGTATAAGTTTTTAAAAATACTTCAACAAAATAGAGGTATTGATTTCAGTTATTTTGGATTTGACTATTCCACGCAAACAAAGTGAAATTTGTGGGTTTGATTCCCTTTGTCAGAAAAATGTGGTTGTGCTAAATTCAATGAATCTAAACTCTAAATGCATTTCAGGGTTCTAAACCACAGTTGCTGCATTAAAATCAGAAAAGAAAATATTTATTTTGACATGTGTGTGTGTGATAATTCTCAGTAAAATCATATATTAACCCATTAATGTCCAGCGTCCCTTTTTAGGGACAGTCCAAAAAGTGCCTGAATTTTTCAAAAATGAACATTTAAACCAAATAATAGTGCTCAATTATTACTTTGGTATTGTTTCAATTCATTTTTACAGATTGCAGCACATGACCATTGTAAAGTGTGTTCTGTAGCCCTTTTAAGATGATTTTTTATCAAGAATTACATCGTTAACAATCTCAAGAACAAAAAACTAAGTTTTTAAAATTATTTCCAGCTTCTCAGTTTATGTTAATTGCTGCTTTTATTTCTTCTGATAAAATGTCTTTTAAATACATTATATTGCAGGCAGAAAAAACATTTTAGTAAAAAAAAGTACGTACCCTCTAGTGTCTAGTGTCCCTTTTTCTTTTCTTAATAAAAAAAATTATTTTTTACATGAAAATTTTTTAAATTATTTTTCCTGTGTATTAAACACTATTTGTAACCAGTATACAAAATATCTCTGAAAAAAAAAAGTCAGGCATTAATGGGCAAAATCTCAAGGGTTTCTTTTTTTCAAGGATGGGGGGGGGGGGGTATGACACACCTATCTTTATACTTAATCAAACTTCATAAGTAAATTTTAAAAATTTCCCCCCACTTTTGGGCAAAATACAAAGAAAAAAATTTACATTAAGGGTCAGCTAGTAACAATACTTTTTTACACTGGCCACAATGTTTCATATTATTTATTTTCCTTTCTTAATTAAAATAATTTCTACTTTTAGTTTTAAACTTTTGTTACCATCTCTTCTATACATAAAAAATACCCAAAATGTCAAATAAAAGTTTTGAGTTAAAACAATTTAGAAGTAAAAGCCTGCTACATGGCTTCAGGCTACTTTACTGACTGATTACTGGAAATTAGTAACAGGATCTGTAGTTAAAACTCTTGCTTACATAAAGAAAAGCATTTTTAAAATATTGCAATATTAAATGCCAGAACACAGAAAAAATATATGAATGTTCAATCAATGTTATGCTATTGAGAATTTTTTTATTTCATCAATGGATTAATTAAATCTCAGTTAAAATAAAAAGGATATCATTGAATGCAAAACAGGCTTCCTGGCACAGTTCTTCTTTATTAAGTAGTTTTTTCAACAAAGGTTGCTTTATTGGTTCTCGAGAATGCCTCCAAAGTTGGTCCCCATCCCTTTTTCGAGCTGAAGACAAAGTTAGGGTTCTTGGGATGGTTCGCTTAGGTGGGAGCCTATATCAAAAAATGTAGAACATGATACGCTGAAATAAATATACAAAGTAAAACAAAGCAATTAAATACAGAATTCATTTTCATTCTTACCTAAAATGATCTATTGCATATTCTTCTAATGTATGAGGCTTATCAACAGGTTCAGGTCCATTTTTAGGACCATGAATAAAAAGTCTTTTTCCTTGTTCACTTGCATCATGAGAAAAGAGAGCTAATATGTTATTGGGCGGTTTTACCAGGGCCGGAAGTATATACACAAATTCAGATGGAAAATCTCCACGTTCATTTGTTCTTTCATTGCGACCAGCAGCCCAATTGTTAGCTGCAACACTCTCTCCTGTGTGACTTTCATCAAGCAGAATAAGATCTCCTTGGGTAAAATTCAAAAAAGTAGGACCATCACCTACAACAAAAATTAATAAAATTATAGAAGATGCCCAAGTTGTTGAAAATACAGCAAAAGGTAGCTATTTTCATAAATTTGATCCTAACCATCTGAATGTCAGAAACACAGTAAACGTGAGTCAATAAGATTCTTCGAACAATAAAAAATACTAAAAAAGAAGGACCATTATTTATACCAAATTGATGAAAGTAGAAGAGATGCAAGTAATTAAAAAACAATGTCTGTAACTTTCTTTTATCATCAATTCCTGAGATACTAGCAGTAATTTGAAGATCATTCGGTCATTGAATTAAATTGTTTTTAAACTGTACCTCAAAACCCTTTTGAAAATTCTAAAATTTACTAGTTCTGCTTTTTTAAGTCAGTAATCCTTCCTCTTTTAATTTTTGACTCTCCCTCTCCTATGATTTATAACCACATTCTTATCCATTCTTATCTACTCTAAGACCTCTCTGCCCTCAACTTGAAGGTTCAATTTTAGTTAGTAGCCACTGGCAAGCAGATATTTTTAAGTTACTCACTTTTTTACTATTAGTAGCCACTTAATTCCGGGCTATTTTTTTTAATGAAACCAATCAAGCAACCTTATTTATTATGCTAAAAAAAGGGAAGAATGAAGAAAAACAGCATTGACAGTAAGGCCTGGTGATATATTCTATGAACATTTATGAAACGGATAAGAGGAAACTTAAAAGTGAATACCAGAGGGGGAAAAAAAGGACGGCGGTCTGAATTTACAACACCAGTTCTACATATATGAAGAGAAGTTGAACTTACTTTTAAAAAATTAGCTTTTTAAAAATCTGGATTCATTTGAAAAAATCCAATATATATTTTCTTTTATTTTATTCTCATTTGATATTCAACTCACATAATACTAAACAGTTTGTTTATTTTCTCCTATTTTTTTGTACTTGTATAATACTATTATGTCACCCACATGCTAAATTTGATTTGAATCCCATGCACTTATATTAAAACATCAGGTTACAAAAGATGCAATATTTAGAATATAATATTTTTACAATTTTTAAAAATATCAATGTCAAGTTTAGTGATATTTATAGATGTAAATTAATTGATAAGTAAAGTTTCTAAACTCTTTTTAAAAAACCAAGTTTAAATCATAATCACATTTTTGTCTTTAACAAAAAGTTAGGTTTCTTTACTCTGTTATAAAAATATTTTGATAATAATTTGTCAATTATATACATTGAGCTTAAGAACTTAATTGTTGCTGACTTGGAATATAAAAATTAAATGTTCCAAGTAAGATTTAAAAAAAAAATGATGATAAAAATAATATAATAAAGAAATAAAAACATAGTTTTTTTTTATTTAACTGAATAAATATGAATGTAAATTATATTTTTACAAAAACCACTAATAAAAAAAAAGAAAAAAAAACATGGAGAAGGTTTCCCCATGCTTGGCTTAATTTGGCAATACTGCTTAGTAGATATTTGTGACAATTCTAAACTAGGAGGAAATACACAGTTAAAAAGTACTCCCTGCATAAACTGATCATTGCATAGCCAAAAAGTGATCATATTGCATTAAACCCACAGTTAATATGACTGATTTTATAAGAAAATTCAAAGATTAATCAGCTCAACTGATCAACTCAGTCTGTTTTTAATATGCAATTCAAAGAGCTACATCAATCACTGACTAAATGATCATTGTACATATTTTAACAGATTTGTCACTGGCAGATAGATCAGGATGAACTGTTACAGCTGTAGTATAAAAATTTATGCTTTTTAAAGAAAACACATGAGGCTTTTTCACAAACAATAATGCTTTATACACAGAGCAAATCTCACTCAAGAAAAGAAGTCATTGAGCAAATATTCTGGCCTGCAAAACTTCTAATATATTAACTTAGAAACAAACTTATGGGACTACCTTGAGAATGGGTAGCTAATCCTATTACTAAGAACATAAACTTATTTGAAAAGCCCCTAAATAATGGGTAACATTTAGACAAAACAAAATTCACATTTCTTCCTTCAACTCTTTTGGTGTTATTTTTATTATTTTATGCTACAAAAATAATGAATAGTAGTTCACATGATAGATATCTTAATCCTTTTTAAATCGTTACATGCTAGGGAAAACAATTAGTCACATATTTTTAATGTAAAATAACAGTTTACAGTGGTAAAATGATCCAGCAACCTTGTACTAAATGATATGGCACATCAATAAACATCACATTACATGAGTAAACTAATAAGCACAGTGATAAAGAAATAAAATATACTTCCTTTAAGGAGAATATGATGAAGGATAGAATTAAAATTAACACAAGAAATATATTTGATTGAGTTCAAACAAAACTGAAAAATATTTAAAGTCTTCGTTATACTTATATAAATAGGGGAAAAATAGATCAACTTCAAAATGCACCACATAAAAAAAAGACCAGAAATAATATTGTGCTGCTTTTGCTCAGTAAAACCCATAAGATATAATGCAGTTAAATTCTAAACAAAAGAATTCATTTTTGGAAATCACAGTAGATTGAAAAATACACCTAAAATATATGTGATATCAAAACACCAGAAGTTTTGGACATAAACAATGAGTTAACCTTAACCAAATCTATATACCTTTGTAATCTTGAATAGCGATGACATATCTGGCTCTTTTTTTCAACCCCTCTAAAAAGAATTCAACTAATTCTCGTATATCTTCAGAATTAGGCGACTGAAATGTAAATTCTTCCCCACGAACAGTGGCAATACTGAAACTTTGCAAGAAAGGACGTGTTCCTCTAGAATGAACAGATATGAACAGATTATTTAAGTTAAAAATGCAAGGATTAATAATTAATAAAGTTTTTTACCTTTCATAAAAAAAAACAATACAAGAATAATAGATAAAATAAAGATGAAATGAGACACTAACTTTTGACTGATAATAGTAGTCACTTCAGGAAACGAAAGCTCTAGTAAGACTTGTTCTTGGTCATCAACAACATAAACACCTGTCCAATTTATTGCAAGAATCACATCATTTTTAGGCAAATGAGGACCAGCAGACCTTAAAGCTTCATAAAATCTTGAAAACAGCAATGGCCATTTGAATTTTGCATAGTCAACTACATCCTCTTTCACTCTAGGTATTGGCACTCGATCACGATAATAATAACTCTATTAAAAATATGAAAAATGAAATTAACAAAAATGGCAATTAAAATATAACATTGTACAGTGGTGACTGTCTTGTAAAAATTGGTGGCAAGAAGAGGTGGTCGCTTAATGGAGGTTGCTTTCAGCTATGTTTAAATTATCCTTAAACACACACTTTAAGAGGCGGTTCATAAATCATGTAATGCTTCGAGGGGGAAGGGGGTTTGTTAAATTATAACAATTGGTAACAACAGAATAGTGCCAGGAACTGTGAAAAAGATTTACTAGACTTTTTCCTGAGTTCTCAAACGAAGTTCACTAAATTTCCCCGATTAATTGCTACCAATAATTTCTTTTACCTAAAAACCATTGTATCATTATATAACGTGCAATATTTAATACATTTAAGGCTGTGAATAAAAACTATACTGTAATTTTCGGTGTATTATCAGCCGTTATGCGTGATCCACATCTCATAAAATTGACCTGAAGGAAAAAATCTTTGTAAAAGAAAAAGAACTTCAAACCTAACATTTTTTAGGAAGTAAAGCTGTGTAAAAAAATGAGAAAATGAAAATTGCTTTTAAATATGAAAAATTCTATATTTTTTATAGCAAAAAATACAGACAGTAAGTAAGGAAATAAAATACGATTGTAGAGATTAACATTTATTTGCTGCATTTTGAATCAAAATTTGAATCATAACGTCATGGCAAAAAGCAGTGAAGAATTTTTTTTAAACCGATGCGTGAAGGATAAGATGATCAGTTTTGAAAAATTGTGAAAAAAAAAAAATATATATATATATTGCATATTTTGCAATGCTTTTTTTTTCTGAAGAGGGTCAAATGTTTTCTCTATTGCAGACTTTATTTTTAGAAAACAGGCTTCTATTGTTTTTGCGGGATGGGTTTAGAAGAATCAAAACACAGGAAAAAATGCTAAATGAAGGTGTTTTCAAAGATTCATAAAACATACTTTTCTTTTTTATTTACAACTTTTGCTTCCACTAAAATCTTTATACAGCATAATTCATCGAATAAAAAACTCATTGGTGTGAGAGAAAGAAAGTGACTTACTTTTTTGCAAGCAGTAATGACTAAACTGGCCCATTTTTCAAGACTTTTGTCACCACTTTGCAAACAGTAGTCAGGAATATAGTTCGGAAGCAAAGATATCAAACGTTCCATACTCAAATCTAATCCATGCTCAATATAATACTGTTGAGCAGCAATCATAGCTAAATCTTCTTCCTATAAAAGCATTGATTGTTTATTTCTAGATTCTTCAACCAGCACCAATAGATATATTTTTATTTAAACCTGAATATCACTAGGGCAATTTCTATACTAAACAAAATATGCATTAAATATAATAATTAATTTAATGGTCAGTCCTGATGGAATATAAAGAAAGTAAGACTAGTTAATAATTATAGTATACCTTATCACACCTATATTCGCCAAATTTAACTCCTCTAACAACTTGCTGGAAAATTAGATTTGTAGCAACAGCATCTTCAGTGGGATCATGCCAAGGTGCAAATATTTCTTTTCTGAAAAATAATCTCCAGGGAGCATTTCTTTCCTGGGCCCCTTGTTCTTTTGCATATTGCTCACATTGTGATATGGCATCCATCACATGCTCACCACCACTTCCTAGTGATGATACCTAAACAAATAATCCAAGTTAATATTCATGATCACATATATACTTGAAAAAAAAAAGGGTGGGGGAGTATAATGAATGAATTTTTTTGTTTAACTATGCCAGGGAAAGGGATCTTGTTTAACTATGCTAGGGGAAGGGACAGATCATCTCCCTTCTTGCAGTCCATTGAAAAGCAGTCTTTGAGAAATACAGCTGAGTCTCAATAACTTGAAGTCCCAGAGGACCAGATAAATGCTTCGAGCTATTGGTAACTTCAGCTGTAGGAAGTTCTCAAAGCCATCTCAAGGATTAGGAACCCAATCCAAACTTTGAGATAACGGATTATTCCAGTTATAGGGTTTCGAGTTATTAAGACTTGATTAGTTATCAAAAGACAGTAAAACAGAAAAAGTGATGGCTGCATAGGCACAATGTGTAAAGTTTATTGTTTCTCCTAAAGAACACAGGGAGAATTTAGGAGATAAATAAAAATAAGTACAGCCATTGTATGACTAAAAAACACGCTAAATGTCCAACTAAGACTACATATACATAAAAATAGATACTAAGTCATATACAAGGAAACAAATAAAGACGGTTTCACTGCACATTTCATCACAAAATCAAGGCAGGTCTCTCAACAAGGAAGATACATAATTCTATATTTCTGCGCATAGTTTATCCTTTTGTAAAGGATTTGCTCCTTTTTAGAAATTACATTTCTTTTCATAACAAAAACAAGTTGATATGGAATCCAATGTGTAACAAACAATTAAAACCTTGTACTTAAGATAAAAACAGTAAATTTGACTTCAAACACTGATTGGAATTGATATTTACAGTAGGTTATCAGCGAAGGTTTTATTCCCCCTAGTCTGTTAGTAGATCTACATTTTTGTTTTGAGGTATTTTGCTGTTTTGTAAATAAATGACATTTCTGTTTTTTTTTTTAATTGTTGTATTTTAGACATAAACAAGAGGACTTAGTTTCTAATAAAGTCTTTCGGTATTAATAAATCGATACATTTCTTTATGTTTAAAGGTTAGTAATCTAATGAAGATTTTATAAATTATTTTGGATGGGTGCTTGACACTTGTGACAGACTCCAGTGAACATAATTGAGTCCTAACAGTCTTTCTTAAGTTTTTGTTTTGTGCATGCTTAGTGGTTAAGTTTTAAAGGCTTTTTCTATTGAGCAATAAGAGCCAACATAGAAAGAATATATTATGGCCTCTATGCTATTGTTGTTCAACTTTCAAAATCTAAACCTCAGATATTAATCTAAATATTAATGCTTTCACTCAATGGATTTAAATTTTTCGGAAAAAAATTTTTAAAGATGAATTCTTTTCAATCAAGAAAAATAAGAACAAGGTTAAGTGGCTGGTACCTCTGGCAATTAATCATTGCACAAGAGATCAAAGTTCAGGTGGTTCTTTAGACCTAACTTATGATCGAAGCTCTCAGACTGCTTCATCAAGATTTGCTAATGGTCATTTGAGGAGACTAACTTTTATGGATAACTTAAAATTTTCTGGGTAGAAATAAATGTATTTCTGAAAATGCTTCATCTAAGCACATATTGACCTGGCTAAATTTGACCAGTGGTGACTTAACTTCAAATCCTCTATTGTTTCTGTAGACTGTTTGCCAATTTATAATCTCAAAGAGCAAGTTTAGCTGCCGTTTGACCTGACCAATAAGTAGCAATGAATTTTTGGGTCAAGAACAATATGATACTTAAAATCACAACACAAGTTGTTTATTTATATCATATGATGATCATGTATGTTTGGTATCATATTTATTTTTTTACCGATCGGCTCATACCGCAAAAGTTTTAGAAGGTCAAAACTTTTGGCTTGGTGCCTCAAATTAACCCACAGATGGGGATATAGTGCACTAAAGCTTCTCAGAAGATTGCTACAAAAGACCTGTTAAAATAAGACATATTTGTTACACACAAAGACCTGTCAATCTTATTTTAATTTAAAAATTTTTTCTCTAAAATAAGGAATGCAACAATTTTTTACTGCCACAAACAGGCCAGTCATTTAGGGGAGTCGGGGGGGGGGGTCGACTTTGAGAAATCAAAGTATTCACATATAAGTGGGTGTGGTTTTTGTGTGTGGTTTTTTTTTTTTTTTTTTGGATGAAATTGCATTGTGTTTGCACCCTTAGATAATCCTCTGGAAAAACTTGAAATGATGGACCTGGCCACAAAGTACATAAGAGAAAACGAATATTGCTAAAAACTTTCTTCTTTCAAAATGATATTCAAAGATGAAACAGATACAACAGATATTCCACACAGTGCATTATTGTTTAGTGCAATAAAAACAAACTCACAATATTAGATACAATTACTCATGCATTATAACATGTATTTTCTTACTTTATTTTGCACAGTCAAACTTTGTTAATTAAAACATGCTTAAAACAAATAACTACTAAACTGAACAACATAATGCAATCCCTACATTATCCTTTGTTGTTGATTGTTGCTCAGATAAGACAAATTAAGATTAAGACGAATTGATTTCAAAGGTTCCTTTGAGTTTGTTTTAAGCAAGTTTGACTGTAGTATGAGGGAAATAAAACTCAGACAGAAATGATACCGAAGCAAATTTTTTACAAGAAATTAAACATAAAAGGACATTTCTTATAGCTTGCAAAAAAGGGGAATTACTTATCATATTTTAAAAATTTCAAAAACTTATTATACAAACCAGACAAAATAACAACTCAATCAGTACTTGCCTTGTCAAATAAAGCTATATATAAGGAAAAGCCAAATTGATCTTTCAAGCCAATTTTTTCAGCAAGCTGAGCACAAAGCTCTCTAGCAGTAGTAGCAGAATCAGCTAAAAGAGTTTTTGTATTTCCATCCATAAATGTAATAGGAAGCATCAAAGGTTTCTTTGATTTAGTAGCCTGTAGTTCTAACCATGAAGGTGGCTGTCCTCTAGTACCATTCATGAAAGTGCGTCGTAAACGATCTTCACAATATGGAGCATAGCCAGGAGGGCCTTCACGAATAAAATTCAACAAATACTTCACAAACTGAAAGAAAAGAATACATGTTACGTGAATATTCATACAGTCAACCCCGCTTAACTAAATATCAATTGCTTCAACATGCGTTATTCAATTAAGCGGGATATTTGATTATACGGGGAAAGGAAGAAACCTATTTTTGCACTATTTTGCTAGTATTATACTTAGCATTACTACTATATATACCATTGCTACAAGAATTTCACCAAAATTAAGATAGTCAATTTTCTGTTAGATCTTATTTTACTTGCTTCCAAAAATGCAGACAACAGAAAAATATAAAATAAAAATCAACTTAGCTGAAATATATGCTGAATCTTAGGAGACATATTATTGCATTATTGGTTTACCATATAACCTCCCAAAAGTAACAGACAAATATACTTCAATTGCACACCAAGCACGTTTGTTTTTAATTTCACAGGAAATTAAGATACCAAGCCAGTGACACTGTCAAGCTTAATTTTCAAACATAAAAAAATAAAATTCAACATGCAAAAAGAGATTACAGATATTTTTTTTGTTACAAGTCACTATCGATTAGAAGTGCAGAACATTCAAACAAAAAAAAATTAATAACTAAACTGGTTTATTCATTCAATTGGAAGTAGTTAAAAGTTTAGAGAGCTAAATAGGAATATATAGAAGGGCCACTCTAGTTTTGATGAATTAATTTTTTTTTTAAAGTTACAAGTCATTTAGAGCTTATGAGCAGAAAAAAAATTAATAGTTTGCCAATGTGCAAATGCATAATGCACATTTAACACAATGCTGCTTGATTAAGCTGTTGCTATATTATATTTCTTTCTGTTCCCACATGAAAAAAATGAAGAACTATGAGAATACTTCATCACTTCATCACTTCTTAAGGTTACAGAAAGAAAACCCCTTTAGAGCTATTATTTTGGTAAAATATACTAGACTCGCTATTGACTAAAATTAAATATTTCCATTAAGAATTTGAAAACAAACCAGCTTGCTCTTCTACTATTATTTCAGTTTTGTTTTGAAGTCTATAAAATATAAACGCAAAAATGAATTTTTAAAGTATTTGTGTGAGTTTTAGTTTTCCGAAATTATTGTAAAGTCTCTATTCTGACTGATTTTTTTTTAATTTGAATTTCAAAATTCATTGAATAATAACCCTTTTCATGTCATACAGCAAACATGTAAAATGTAACTTTTGCACATTTTTGTATTAAAACAAAATTTTATCATTTTGTTAATAGTTTTAAAATTAAACCTATTGTAATGTAGTGGTGCCTGCAATTTTATCTCATTGTAAGGTTTTCTGCCATAAATGACTTTTGGGATGAACAAATTTAGATGCCTGTCAGCAGGGTTATTTGAAGCTATACAATGCATTTCCTCATGTAGCAGACAGAATAGTTCCGGTAAAAGTCTCATGAGAGATTCGGTTAATTAATTCAGACAAGCTTCTTCACTTTATTTTGAAACAGGATAAAAAGATCCCCCCCCCCCCCCCCATTAATAATAAAAACTACTAAATGTCCAATGCTCCTATACATTTTTGAATTGTTTGAGCAGAAGAATAACTTATAGATTGAATGTCCTTAATGAATTCTAAAGGTGTGTAGAAAATAAATAGTGAAATAAGTTATAAATCTTTCTTTTTTGACAATTATGCACGAAATATTTGCACATAGGATTGAATTTTTTTTTCCTATTATGAGTCAAGCAATCCATACTGTTTATGCCACACATATGAATTTTAATATATCAAACTAAAATAATATTAATTTGATCTTAATTACTTTGTAGCAATTATATTTTTAGTAAATTTTTGTTATTCTAGTGTGAATAAAAACTTACTTTATCAGAAGGTGCAAAACATCCCACACATAGTGAAAGAAGTATCCATCCACGAGCGTGTGAGCTTTTATTTGGATTGTTAGTCAACTGCTTACATATTTGACAGTAAACTTCGTCCCTTAAATAAAATTAAAGATTAAACAATGTTAACCAGCTTTTTTTTTTTTGAAACAATAACAGTAAAAACAGTTTGAAATAATAACAATCTACTTTACAAAGAATCTAGGTGTCACGAGTGATTAAAAGGTACCGACCACAAAGGTGCGAAAATAATATGCTTGTAATGGGCAAAAATTAATAACATTGGCTTTGTCAATACTACAACAAAGCTAAAAGTACAATTTTCTACTATTTACAGAAAAACTGTATGGATAAGAAGAAATCATTTTATGCATTCAATGTCATGCTCCTTTGTGTTTTGAACTATTCATAAACTTTTTGCATCAGAAATGGCTGCTTTCCACAATGTCCCCAATGCATGAGTAAATATAATCTGATACACTCTTTATGATTTAAAAAAATGACTTTTGACTGTTTTTCAATAAGAAATACTGCAAAATAAATGAAAGAAATATCTATATTTTACTTCTTTTCAGTGTTATTGCTTTTCATATTTGAAAAAACTAATATTGGTAGAATTTTCTTTGCTATAGTGGATTGTGACCTAATGCAAGAGTGAAACTTAAATATTTGAGTCAAACTTTGAACTTCTTTGTTCTACAACAGTCCCATAAAGATTGTTTTTTTCCCACAGTTGTTGATGAACCTTAAAGAATTATCAGTGTATTTGCTGTGTTGAATTTCTTTTGCAATTATTTTCTAGCAATAGTTTCTAACAATTCATAACAATCTGCAGAAGGAAAGTCAAATACATAAGAGTAAAAAGCAAATAATATAACATCAAAAAGCTCATGTTTTTTGGCATTATAAAGAATGCCTTTTTCAATGCACAAAATGTGAAATTATGGATGTAGCATTGAAAAAGACGTTAATTCTGACGCCAAAACACATGTCTGCAGTGTTTCTGTGTATTTGTTTTTTAATGCTGTATCATTTGCTTTTATTTTTAAGCACAAAGGTATTTATTTATTTCGGATGCAAAGATTTTTCGTTGTTCTCATGGAGGAGCTTACAAAAATTGAAGAGTATGCTTCCCACCTATTGCTTATTAAAAAGATAGGAGCTCATTGAGGAGAAGAAGAGAAAGAGGAAAGAATCCCCCTAGACATATATTACATACCTATAGCTCATAAGCTTTAAGTCATACATCATTAGTAAAAGCTAAAAACATCCCTTGATCAGTAATTTAATTTTAACATGATGCAGAAGCAAGAAAGAAGAGGGGAAAACACCCTCAATGTTTCCCTTAGAGCTTAAAAATATTGCCCACTTCTTGCCAGCCTTGGTTAATTTAATTTTTTGTCAATATCCTTTTCATTACTGATTTTTAATTAATTAGTTTTTGCAGTTTTAAACAGCTGCTTGTATTTTGTCAAAGTATAAGGAAATTATAAAGCTTACCTTAGTTCATCTCTCAAAATGCCATGACCAATAATGAAGTGAAGTTTTTCTAAATTTGATGTAGGTCTGCTTTCAAGCCAGCTGCTATATGTATCAGCTGCTAATTCTTCTTCTTGCAGTTGGCGACGAACATCTTCAGTGATTTTGTTCTTTTTCTTAAGAGTGAGAGAAACTAGCTTATTTCTGATGCTTCGTGACTTTTGCTTATTGTAATTTTCAGGTGGAATAATAGACTGAAATCAAAATTTTAACCACATTAAAAATATAACTATTAATCTGCATGTAAAAAAAAACATACACAAGCATAACAAAATAACTTACAGCATCCATGCCCATTAATTGTGCTTCTTGGAATTCTTTAGTTTTAATGAAATTTCGCCCCAGAGTTGCAGTTACTTTACTCATCACAGAAGTGTTGTCCTGTGAATAGAAATAGTTGTGATTTAAATCTTTTGAAAGTGAAATCATAATTTTGGACAATGAATAAGCAATTCAAAACATACTCGTTCCATTGTGTGAAACTTTGGCTCAGGTAAATCTCCCATGAACCTAAGAATAGTTATCCAAAGGGCCAAAGCTGCCTGGAAGAAAATAAAAGGCATTTCAGTAAAACTTCTACAACAAAAACTAACAAAATAAAATATGTATTATGTTTCATTTTGGCAGCAGAAACTTTTAAAACATGTTTAGGTTTACTTCAAAAGAAAGCAACCACAAAAGAGTGAAGAAATGAAGGTATATAACTTCATGTTTATAAATAGGATGTTAAAACATTAACCCATATTTTTTTAAAAAAGATATTGCAGACATCACTATAAATTCAGGGATCTCCCTGACAATGCATAAAAAGAGATCCCATGGGCATAAGGTTTTCTTTTATTTTTTTATTTTTAAAAAAGGGTCCTTTTTCAAAATCACGGGTTCCTATAAGATTTTTTGCCCTTTTCCAAGAGTTATTACGACTAAAAATATAACTAACAATAAATTCCATAAAAAAGCTCTGAATTTAGAGCCTCCAGACCAGTATGACATCATAAGTTTTGACAAGATGCTGAAATAAATATTTTACCATTCTAGAACTGCCTCAATTATATTTCTGTACCTCAGAACCAGACTAGAGTAAGTCCATTTTCATCCTTTTTCAGCAGAGGGCGAAAACAATTGTCGATTGCATGCTAAGGATGGGACTTTCGCTCTTTTAAAGCTACTGAATAATTGTGAAGGAATTGCTTTTATAGAATAACGTTCTCATGGGTCCATGCAGAGCAAGATTCTATATACAATGCAGTAATAAAGTGAAAATCATCATTTTTGGACTTACGTCGTTCTAATTCTGACGTACAGATTATAGGGAAAATATTATTCTCGAGGGAAGACAAAATTGAAAAAGCCAACCTGTTCTTCTATATTATAACCTATACAACTATGTTTAAAATTAAAAATGATGTCAAAATTTGGGGATGTGAAAACAAAAGTTAAAAGTCATTCTTGAAAAAAAAATCAAAGTTTAATGGTGATGTCTTAGGGCAGTTTTATAGCTGTAGAATTGCACTTATCATAATCTACTTAAAATTATAGAAAGAAAAATGCATCTGCATGAAAATACGACAGGTTGAACACAACAAAGATGTAAAAGCAAGTTTGCTGATCCATTTGCTGAGCCTATTTTACTGCTTTGGAACAGTCCTGATAATAAATTTATTAGAATAAAAATATAATAAACATCTTAAAAATACATTTTTTAAAAAATTATTTAAAAATTTAAAAAATAAATAAAAAATAAAAAAAGAAACTGAATGGGAATGTTTTAACACAATATGATAATTTTAGGTTTGGAAGAGTACTTTTTTATGCTTAGCTAAAATGTACCGAACGATTGTGTAGGAAGCATGAGCATGAAAAGAATAAATGACTGCTGTATTTAAAGTGAAAAATCTGCGAGAACATTTCTTTTCACATCAACAATTTTCTAAAGCATCAAGGGAAAAGTGTGGCCATGCATATGATATCGATCAGCTATTGTCACTTGTCTAGCCCATGAAGAGGATAGACATAAAGGAATTTCCAAAGTAAAAGAAAGAAAAGGGGCATAACTCTTCCTATGGGATAAGGCCAATACCTGAATAATCCTTACATCCCCAGAGAGAGAGCTTTTAAACTCCTTTCAATGACATAGCTATTGAAAAAAAGGAAATATACAAAGGACCGGCTAATAGACCTTCAAGATCTTTCGTTGTAATCCTTTCAGGAAAAAAAGCGTGATTTCCATTCTACTGATTTAACTTTCAAGAACTTTGCAGAAGAAAAAATTTGAAGAGGAAATAGGATGTTAATTTAATAAGTGAATTAAACTATTTTTTTTAGTGTTTTAACTTATATGATTCATACTTGAGCTGAGTTTGTTCCTTAATGAACGTGTGAACATCGGTTTTGATAGGCTAAGAGAATCCTGCTCATGACCAGTGTTATAAATAATAATTCAAATCTAGGAGTCATGATGAATCCTAGCATAAGTTTTTAGGCTTCAAACTGAACAACAAAGGCGCCATTTTTTATAAATCAAATATATATATGTAACCAAATATTAAAAAATATATAGTTAAATCAAAATGCTAAACATGAATGATAGTATGTCTAAAAAAAAAAAAAACATCGATAAAATAAATAAAAGAAAATGCATTTAAAGACAGAACAGAATGCCTTTTTAAATTGATTTTACAAATTTATCTTTTGGACTCATAACAGGTCTTAGTAATAATGAGTCAAGAAAGAAAAACTTCAATGTGATCTAAAGCTTTAGGCATCAAAATTTGAAGCGTTGGAAGTGTTGAAAGTCTAGGCGTCAAATGCAAATTTTTGGTTGCAAAACGCGACTAACGGTTGTTTATTTCTAACACTGCTCATGACCTCATCCCTTTGATAACATATGGTGTCTCTCGTTATGAATTTATGATATCACTCGCACATGCATTAGGTTAAAGTTATCACCTTGCCCGATGGGCAGTTGTATGCAAATACGGCTTGGGTATATAAGCACTTTATACTTCTCAATTGGGTTATTCTATTCAGTTTAGCCCCTTGATTAGTTGTTGTTTTCTCGGTCAGGCAAGCCGGCGCGCCTTGGATGGTTATGACTATGATAATAATGTTTAACTTGCAATAGTGACTCGTGCTTTTTTAGGATTCCATAGCGGGATCATCATGTTTTCACTTTTTTTATATTAATTGCAGAAAGACTGACGCAATATTTGTTTGAATTATATCTTTATGATTATGTTACTATTAATGTTTGTAGCCATATGATACACTTTGTTCATAAATTATTGTTAATTGTCATCTATTATAATTCTCACGAGCTTGATATGCTACTGTGCTGAACAATAAGAAATATTGGATGGCCATAAGTTTTCTTCCATTATAATTGAAACTTTTCATCCAACATTTTCGCACATCCCACGTCTTGTACGTCTTATAGTGTATCAGCGGGTCCCCAAAAATCCCACTACTGACAACCGACAGAAAGCATTCACCATTCAGAAATGTCAGAGAAGTACGAATCTCAGAGTTGAATCAAAAAAATATATTCTTTTTTTATTAACTTTTGCTAGTGCTATCTGAACTCAGTTTGGACAATTTGAATGTAACTGGAGTTAGGCTGCACTAGCAAGGGGTGAAAACAAATAATTTAGAAGTTGTGCTTAGGAACAAAGGGATCAAAAGCATTTTATGCAAAATCTTCTTACGTAACATAATGCTAAAAAATTAAAAGCTAAATAAACCAAAAATGCGCATCTTTAAAAAGGTTTTGAAAAATAAGAAAAATTTTTCATTGTAGCGTGAGCTTTTTCAGTGACATAACAGTGTATAATTCAACTGATTTTATGCCAAAATTTAATTGAAAGAACTGAGCCATATCTAACTATTTTGAACACAATCTCTCAAAATAAAGTTAGTAATTAGAACAAGCCATATTGGTGAGTAGATTACAGCAAATAGGTCAGTAAAATGAGCTTGGAAATTAATTTAACCTCTTCCCGGCTTTTCCCAAGCTGGACTCGGGCAAGCGAAATGTCCCATTCTGGCTCATCCCGAGTATAGCTCGGGCACTGTGTAAATGAACACTGCACAACCAGTCTTTCCCGAATTATTTCACATGTCCCTTTTATGGTTTCGGATGCTTTTATTTACTATTGTTGCTACTAAATGGCAGCACTATAAGGTGTTTTGAGCTGTAGATTTAAGATAAGAGTAGGCACCAACTCCAAAGTATAATGATTATTTAAATTGATATTTTTACATTTATTTTTAGGAAATGTTGAATGCGAATGATGCTATTATGTTTAAAAAGATATGTATGTATAAAAATAAGCATAAAAAATTGACATTTTTTGATCCATAATCCCGACATAAAATGAGCCTGGAAGGGGTTAATTGCTTCAAAATATGTTTCCTTTCTCTTCTTTTTCTGTTAGATCAAGCAATTTCTGAAGCTGTAAACTGAAAATTTAAATTTCAAAAAGAATTTAAAACTTTATTTGTACTTACCATACAATCTCCTTGGGTAGCTAGTGGCAATAACGGTTGTTTCAATGGTTTTCTTTGATATTGATGACTAGCATTGCCTTGAAAATACGTAACAGCATACTTTTGAAATTTGTATTCAGTAAGATCTTCTTGGTCAACGGGTGGAGCAGGCAGGGTACCTTCAATTTCAGAAGATGTTTGCAAGGCAACTTCCCGAGAACGTTCTAAATCCTGTGCAAAATTTAGAGTTACTACCCAATAAAATATTACAGTGCACTCCTGATTATCTGAATACCGTGGCAAGATCACTGCAGAAAAGTAAATACCACGGATTATCTGAACAAAAAGTAGAAAATCATACTAGATATCAATGACATTCACATATACATTTAAACTAAAGCTAAAATGATGACATTAAATGTAAAAAATGTGTATAAAAGCTGAAACAGAACAATAACACATTCATAAGTATAATAAACTGATTAAGATCATATTTTAAATAAGTTTTAAATACATTAATTCAGCTGCTTCTAAATATTTAAGTGATGAATATAAAAGATTATTAGTCAGTTAAGCAAAATAAACTTTTAAACAATTTTGTGATTGATGTTACATTAATCTGATGCATAAATTATAAAAAAAAAAAACATTTATATCACAGTTATAAAAATTTTAAATTTAATTATTGGTCTTCCCTATAAAATAAACTTTTGCAAAAAAAAAAAAAAAACCATTGATACCATGATTTTTTTTTTGCTACAGTCTCAAGTTACATCGAATTGCCCATAACGTTACTCTGATGAAGGAATTTGTACAATTAATTCAATCACAATCAATAATTCATGATTGACTGATAAGAAAAGTTATCTACGCATAATGACCTGGTAACATGAGAGAAAATGAAATAAACACATGACAACATGATGAAGAGATTTTGTAAACATGCAAAATATTTCATGAAATAAATGTCATACAAGATCGGGAAAAAATAACGGATGAAAAAGTCATTCTATAGAATACAGATGGAATGGAAATACAGTCAAAAAACAAGATATGAATGTATTTCTATTTCAAAAATGACACTCAAAGTAGGTTAGATATTGAAAATATTTCACATTAATAAAACAAATTGTGTCCCAACACAGAAACATGCCATTTTCTATATGAATGCTACTATTTCAAACTTCTTCAAAAGCTAATTTCATGCATAAAAAGCATCAAAACACTTAAATATCATCAGTTTAAGATTCTGGATATACAAGCAGTAAAATGACTTTTAAAATAAATATTGTTTCAGATGTGTAGATTAACATAATTTACACACAGAAATCAAACATCTAATACACATACTTTAAATGCTGTAGGAGCCGTTTGATCACTACTTGAGTCAGTTCGAGGTAAGAAATCAAACATTGCATCAACCTAAAAGATAAAACAACAAATTGTTAATTTTAGAAAAATTATAATTTTAGTATACATGCTAGAAAACATTATTTACACAAATCTCAAAAATTAAAACACACATGAATACACTTCAAAATTTCATTTAAATGCATAAATACAGCATTACAAATGTAAATTTATACAAATACAAATGTGACAAACAACAACAGGCTCTGGGCCCAGCTAGGTTGGTCCTGGTCAATTTATAGTCCCTAATGAAGATCAATAGCCCTTTTAAAGCTACCCACACCCTTGCTCATAACAACCACTTCCAGTAGGCTACTGCTACCCAATTAAAATAATAAATTTTTCCAATTTCCTGGTTAGCATGAGATTTTAATAGCTTAAAACAATGTCTGCTTAGTCTACTTTCAGTGCAAAACTTTAACCTAGAAACTTCTTTCATTTTGACCAATTTAAATAACTGTATCATGTCCACTCTAAATCTCCTTTGCTCAAGACTACATATTAAGCTTGGAATCATACTCTAAATTAAAAAAAAAAAAACCATTAACTAACCTTGTAGCTCTACTTTGAACCCTTTCCAATAAATTAATGTCTTTCTTATGTTAAAGAGATCAAAACTGAACAGCATACTCCAAATGAGGTCTTAACCAAACTATTTTTTAATGCAGAAGCACTTTCTTAGATTTGTTAAAAACAGATCTATTGGAAAACCCAATCATCCTGTTGGTTTTCTCGCTAGCTATGCTGCACTGTTTACTAAACTTGAAGTCTTGATTTATTAATACACCCAGATCTATTACATCATCTGCCTGACTAATGACTGAACCTAGTAAATAACAGCTTGTATGCTTATTTCCATGACCTAAAGGTAGCATTTGACATTTCCCAACATTACCTGCCATACCCCACTTGTCTGCTCACTTAGTAATATGATCCAAATCCTGTTGCAGCTGATTTACTTGTTCCTCATTTTCTACATCCCCCATAACTTTGACGTCATCAGCATAACAATTCATGTTTCCAGAAACATTTTCATGAATATCACTGAAAAATAACAAACAAAAGGGGACCTAAAACTGATTCTTAAGGAACCCAACTTTAAACCTCACTCCATTTCGATTTCCCCACACAACTACTCTTTGTTTCCTTCCTGTCAGCCAGTTTCTAACCCAAGTTAAAATTTTCCCTCCTATTCTTATATCAGCTAACTTGCTGAGCTGTGCAACATGTGGGACCTTAAGGAAATTTTTTTGAAAATCAATGTAAACATCAACACAATTTTTGTCATCTAAAGCTATGGTAGCCTTCTCGTAGAAGTGTAATAAATTAGTAGCACATGATTTGCCTTTCTGAAACCACACTGAAAACTCGACAGCAGCTCGTTATTACAAAGAGATTCATAATCTTAATTTTGATCAACGTTTCAAACATTTAACAAATCACTGAAATCAAGCTCACAGGTCTATAATTTCCTGCATTACCTTTAGCCCCTTTTGATTATACCATGAGTTCTTTTTAATACTTACTAATTTTGAATCATCAAGTTGCTCTTCTTGTCGATTGAATGCATCGATAATGACTGCTTTTTTATGTTCGATATTCATTCGTTCAGCAACTTCTTCCTCACGAAGTCGAACTTCTAGTTCTTGAAGTCGTTCCTGGTTTAATGGAAATAACACAAGTTAGTATGCTCAAAAAGTAAGCACTGTCATGAATGCAACTTCAAAAAACACAACCTATACACTTTTTACAAGAAATATATACCCTATATTTTTGTTCAGCTATTTCTTTAGCCTTTTTGGGGTTCATTTGTTTTCTTAAGTAAGCCTCTTCCTGATCTCGCATCCTCAATGCCTCCAAGCGATGACGATTCTGGAATAAGATCACATGCTTACATTGCTCAAAAAGAGTCTGTTTAGAACAAAATTTTAAAACTCTACATACAAACAGAATTAAAATACATACATGAAAAATATCAAGTGCAGAAACAAAAAAAAAAAAAAAAAAACTGCATAATAATATTAAATCAAATTTATTAAAACTGACTCGCACAAAATCCTGGGGTTTCAACAAGATAATTTTTATGCATTACTTGGGGGGGGGGGGGAATACCATAATTAAAAACCAATTTTCTGATCTCAATAAAACATATTATAACTTAAATTAAGGTCACATATTAAAATTTGCAATTAACACTATCAACACAGTCACCATATAACTAGTATTTTGAAATCGGAAGGGCTTCTCCCTAAAACTTATGAAAACTGGAAGAATTTCTAACTTTATGAAGTATTTTTTTCTA
This sequence comes from Uloborus plumipes, assembly GCA_038373865.1. NCBI lineage: Eukaryota > Metazoa > Arthropoda > Arachnida > Araneae > Uloboridae > Uloborus > Uloborus plumipes. Next base: position 38,483 of record JAXGGA010000680.1, read on the forward strand.
TTTTTTTCTATTATGTGGCTCTAACATATTGGGTCAAAGAGAAAGGTAAAGAAATATTTTTCATCAAAAAGCAGTAGAAATATGCACTATTAAAGTTAAATTCATTGCTGTGCCCGATCACGACCCCTATATCAATTTGTGGGAGTGTAGGAAAATTTTATATATAGCGGCCCCCTTGTCACACTTGTCTTCCCACTCACTTATAAATGCTTTGGCTGCCATTTGAAGGTTTAAAACTCCGAAGTTTTGCTTAACTTGAAATTACACTCTGTAGAATCTCATGAATGTGGTGATGCAGTATACTATGTGGTGATGCAGTATATGCGTTACTTTTGATTTGCGAATAATTCCATGGACTATTTAGAAAATCCAAGGAGTTCCAAATACCCGGGAAACAACTTTTTTGTTCCAAGTAGTTTCCCAGGAGTCTGTATGCACCCTGCTTTAAGATGTATCAAATTTAAACTAATACCAGTCAAGTTCATTCTACCAAAAATTTTGGTGATCAAACTATTAGTTCAATATTACGTAAACATATTAATTCCTTTAAACACTTCTAAATATATTTGGAATTCACCTAACTTATACTTCAAAACAATTTAATTACCCCCCCCCCCCTTTTACAGTGGAAAAAAAAACCAACATGGGAGAACTCTAAATTCTGAACACAAAACATTCTCTTCGCAGCAAAATGACAGATATTTTGAGAAATGTTATTTTTAATATCAAGAATTTAAGATTCTAACTAAGTATAAAGAACAAAATTTCTAAATGCTTTTCAAACCTATATCATTTGATTAATACGTAATATAACATATAACATTCTAAAAATTGTGATTTTTCCATTGATTATGATAGAGTAGACACCGATTAATTGCATTAACCACTTTAATGAATCAAATACAGAACAATATCCAGCTTTATTGAATTAGCCGCTTTATTGAATCAGCCACTTAAATGAATTAAAACTGTTTAGAACAAACATGATTTAGATAAGTGGACTTTAAAAGTAAAAGAAATTAAAGTTTAAATACCTGAATTTTTAGCTTCCTATATCTTTTTTGAGCAACTACTCGCCTAACAAAAGCTTGAATTTTTGTAATTGCCCAACGTTTCTTCATATGCTCTCTTCTAACTAAAAAGCCTCTACATCTTGACTATTAAATAAGAAACAAAAATTACAAAAAAGTTATTGTTATTGGTGAAAAGATAGTAATGAAAAAACAGGAAAGCACTAGAACATACCTGTAATGTTACAATGTGCCCTCTAAGATGTTTAAACCGGTGAGATAATATTCGTGATCTAATAAGTGCTTGCAACCTCTGGAATCCAGTTCTCATCTGAATAGGAAAATATAAAATATTTACATTATTGTAATAATTTGGAAATAATGTTTTTTATCTATAAGAGAAAATAAAAAGTAAATAATATTCAATCCCATTGTTCATATGAACTAACATGGACTAAGAGATAAGTAGTGTACATCTTTCCTGTAAAACACAATCTTATCCTGCAATTTGAAAATATTCTAAGCAGTAACCTACTTATTAGTCAGAAAGTGAAAATTATAATCCACAGTAATAATTTTTACATAAAGATTGAGCACTTGAACCAGACTTAAATTGGGGCTTTTAGCTGTGGTCAAAATTCTTTGAACAAAAATACTTCAGCACACTATTCATATATATATATATATATATATATATATATATATATATAAAACAACAAATAAAAAATAAAAATAAATAATAATAATGAAATAGAAAATGGCACAATAGGAGAAGTGAAAGGAGAAAGGTTGAATCCAGAGCTCATCAGCCGTGGGGGATTCAAGAGTGGTCGAAAGACCAAAAAATTTAAAAATAACTATAGAGAGGATGTTTTAGTTCAAAGTATGCAGTCTACAGATCATCATTGGGCAAAAGCACCAATGTGAGCCTGCAAACCGTACATTAGAACAAAAACCTAAAACTAAAAGCAGGGGTTTCGCCTCGACCGATTAGGAATAAAATTCCCAAAAACCGGCCACCCACAGGACGGTCCTGCTGTGAAAATAAAAACATCTCACCTGAAGTTCCGCGCGACAAAATCCAAAATCATATCCAGCAAATCAGGAGGCATTGGACTGCCTCCTGATTTGCTGGATATGATTTTGGATTTTGTCGCGCGGAACTTCAGGTGAGATGTTTTTATTTTCACAGCAGGACCGTCCTGTGGGTGGCCGGTTTTTGGGAATTTTATTCCTAATCGGTCGAGGCGAAACCCCTGCTTTTAGTTTTAGGTTTTTGTTCTAATGTACGGTTTGCAGGCTCACATTGGTGCTTTTGCCCAATGATGATCTGTAGACTGCATACTTTGAACTAAAACATCCTCTCTATAGTTATTTTTAAATTTTTTGGTCTTTCGACCACTCTTGAATCCCCCACGGCTGATGAGCTCTGGATTCAACCTTTCTCCTTTCACTTCTCCTATTGTGCCATTTTCTATTTCATTATTATTATTTTTTATTTGTTGTTTTATATACTTGGCTTTGTAGTTTAGCTGCTTTGCGCATCTATGGGCTTTTGGTGTGGTCTCTTCGTTTTTCTTCCTACAATTCTGTTATTTTATATATATATATATATATATATATATATATATATATATATATATATATATATATATATATATCAAAATTTAAATAACATTGGTTAATAAAAAAAAAAGAAAAAAGAAAATTGGTGCCAGGGCTTTTAGAAGCAATATTTTGGTTGCTGAATCTAAATATAAAATCAATTTTTCTCTATCAGCTCTAAAGTTTTAGACAATTTCACTTATTTATCAGCATTATTATCAATTCAATACTTTTAAATATTAGTGTCTTAAAATATATACTAGGATTGGTTCTTGTATATTTGACCTATTTTTAGTCTTATTTTCATAACAATTGAATTGAAATAAAATCTCTGAAATAAAAGCCCGGTATACCCGAGCTTTGCCTCAAACTTTTCGAGCTGTACCGTACCAAGCGTGGTCGCTTGCTGGTGTTCTAATTTCATATTAGCTACCAGTTTTTGTTGGCTCTCTTTGCTCTATAAGGGGATTTTTGTCTCCAGCTCATTTAATTCCTATTCTATGCTGATGAGTGCATAAAAAGCACCAAACTGCAGTCCATGGATGGAATAAACGAGCTGGTGATGTAATGCATGTTTCTGCCTTAGCCCTGGCTTAGGGGCGGTTACTTCTGGTTTATATTATTGAAAGTTATTTCCTATAATTCAAAAAAAATATTTTAGATAACAATATCATATAGTAAAGCTGTATTTGACTGTACATATACAGTCAATGATTGCAAATCCAGCAATGAATATTGCTTTTTTTAGAATGTACTTCGTAATTCAGCCATTAGTCATCACTGAATTCCCAATAACTATGTTCTTTGAAATAAGAACAAGGATGTCATTAAATTTAAGTTATAAAAATAATTGATTAGAGGAGAATAAATTATTTCTTATAATTTCATGTTTACATTTGAGTGAACAAAATATGACATCATATTAGATAAATATGAAACTTTAAACAACCACTGAGTTTACAATTTCAGTGAGTTTAGTGCAACATTTTGTAGATACTTGGATAGTTCATCAAGGTTTTGTTAAACATGGAGAACAGAGACAGTAGGGTCTTTGCTATGAAATCATCTGACGTCAAATGTCATTTATACAACAACATTTTGAAACTCATTACTCATCCTTCAAAAATTGCCAAAACGAACAGCAAAGAAAGAAAATAACTAATTCCTTAAGAGTTAAAGTTGGCTGGAAATCAAATAAATTTGCTATCAAGATTCAAAAACCAACAATACTATAACAGAAGCTATTTTGAAACATAGAATTACTTTTACAAGTTTTGCTTAAAAAGGTTATGTTGAAATATCTAGTATTTTCAAGACATATTTAATAAAGAAAATATCCTACAAGAACTAAATTTGTAATAAAAACAGAAAATCAAGAAATTAAATCAAATTAACAAATTATATCAACATACATAGTTGTAATGCTGTTTTTGTATGTAACCTCTCCAAAACCTTTGTACAATTATAGCACTTTTTCGCATACGAAGGAAACGTCTTCGGTAGTACCATCCACGAATAGCTTTTTGCAAGATTAGAATTTTCTTCGTAAGAACTCGATCACGTTCTTGCTCCAAAAATAAATCATGAGCATCCTGAAAAAAACATCACACTCTATATCTGTAATCATACATGAATAAGCAAACATACAAATAATTATGCACGAAAATGTGAAAGCTTCATACAAAGAAATTTTCTATACAATTTTAATTATAGAACAACCTATAAACTTCATTAATCTAAGTCATAAAGAAACAACTCTCAAGTGTGCATAATTTAGGAACAAAGAATTAGCAAATTTCACGTCATAGATTTTTTTATACATTTTGTAACATCACATTGTAGAAGAGAAAAAAATTACTAATACAAAAGTGACCGACAATGCCAAGTAACAGCTAATTTCAGCAAACAATTCCGAATGCTTACTATGATGTTGAAAAAGAAACTTTACCTATTTCAAGAACAGGTAAAAAACAATTTGAAAAGCTTAAGCCCCTGGTTCTCCTACATGTATAGAAATTTAGCTGATTTAGATCCTTTATTTAATAAGTATCTGAATTATGCGTTTAGTTGTGATTTAAGACATTATTTGTGGGAAATTCGTTGGTTTTGATTTTCGTTGTGATTAGGACGGTACATTAAAAAATTTCAAAACAACAAGTTATAGCTTGTTACTGAGAAGTTTGGCTCAAAGTTTCCTCAACTGCAAAAGTAATTAACGTGAAAGAATTAATAGCAAAATTCAACAATTTATGAGAGTAATTGAGGAATTTTTTCTCACTAGTATTTTACAACAGGGGTTCAACCTTTCATGCTCAGCACCCCTTTTGAATTTTTACGTGAAGTCACGGCCCCTTCAACCCACACCAACACCAAATGTAACCATTACAAGTAATATAACAGTGAATTGAAACTGAAGCTGCTCAGAATATGGGAAACTAATAATTAAATGAGCATATAGATAAGTTCAAACACATAACTTAATATTGCTATAGATAACTTGATTTTGAACATTTTATAATGAGAACATATGAAATCAATGAATGAAAACTTTAAATTGATGTAATCTAGAATCTAGGTAAGTGAAACACCAGTCACTTTTACAGCATCATTGGGAAGGCTACCACTGTTTGTTTTAGACAACTTTTTGCATATTAGGTACTCGGTCACTTTCAATACCTTGCTTGATATTTTGACTTGACACATGCTAATGCTGGAAATCCAGATTATAAAGGAAATATGGCTGAAAATGGATTTGTTTTTCCTTTTCTAATAGGCTGCATTAGAGAATCCTTTTTCTGACCAAGTGTGATCCCTCACTATGGCATCCCCTCTTTCATGAACCAACATTAAGGTATTGATGTCAATGGCACAGAGAAGTTCTATGCCTGATTCCCTATCAGATTAAACTACCTAGGTTCTTTTTGATCTAAGGGATTTAATTTTGCCCAGGGTTTTCAGACGGTATCAAATACCCAAGGGAACTTATACATGCTGCATAATCACACGACATGTACATTGATGATTTTCCGTATCATGAAAGTATGCCGACTGGCCACTTGAATGCCAGGTCAGAACCTGGGTCTAAACACATATCTGTCTAACGCCTTAACATTGCCTAACACAGCAGACCGAAAACTGAACCGAAAATTTCAAAAAGGTGATAGTCAAAATCATTTACATGTGGCCACAAAATTGAGCATGTAAGATTTACTTTTTCCAATGTTTTGAAGCATCTACAACTTTCTTGAAAATTACCTATGTCCCATAGGGGCTGCATGGAGCTGCCATGGGATCAGCATGCCTCTTAGGCTGCTGAGCCTCCTAGGGCTAGAACTCCTGCTTAAGAGGATAGTCAGCAAGAATAGAAAAGTAGTAAGAAAAAGTAATAAATTACAGTTAGTGAGGATAAAACTCTTTCAATGGAAAGAATTAAAAATTGGCAAATATTAAAGACCTACAAAAAGCTGAAAAAAAGCTGAGCTAGATTTGTCATATTATAGCACTGAAAATTTTATTGCAAACATTAAGCATTGAAAATTTAGGCACCTACGAAAACAAAATCATTTAATCTTTTGTTTAGTCATTAGAAAAGGCATTCAAATCAAAATTAGGAACAATAGATTTTAAAGCGTTAATTCTGTTAAATATTTTATGAGAAAAGCAAAGAGAATAAATAGTTCATATGATAAGAATGAACTCAAGGTTATAAAAGTTAATTCCATCTAGAAAACAAATGAAAAATTTGCAGCAGGGAAGGAGACTGAAATGATTTAAGTAAATAAATCTTCAAAAAAATACTTTTTATGAGAATTTAGTGTGAAATTTGAAAACAACTGAACTCCACTTGTATTTATATATTAAAAAAAAGTATCAAAAAAGTGATGATATTCATAAAATGCGAGGAATTCAGTACAACAGCTGCACTTTGATTCCCTTTGTAGATTTTCTTGTTTTAGAAGATTCACATGATAATCTATGTCAAGGAACCATCTGTGGCTAAGGCGTTTCCCAGTTTTCACAAAATTGTAACAAAGACATAGATAGCACTGACAATACACCAAGAAGTTAGGCACAAACTGTACTATATATTTTCACGGACTTTTGATTGAAGAAGGAAAAAAAAAACTTTCTTAAGATTCATGTAGATGAAATGGCACTGGCAACTCAACTGACAGTTCTAAAAAGTAGAACATTTTTCTCCATGCAATTCCTTCATTACTTTCAGTTAACACTTCCATAAGATGACGATTCTTATTTTACTTCCTACTATTCACTTTTCAGTAATTGTTGCCTTTATTTTAGATGTAGCAACTGCAAATCTTCTTTTTTATAAAACATTAAATTTAGGAAAAATAAGACAAGCATCATATGTCCTAAATGCATGAACTATGTTTTGTTATTCATTGCAAATTACGTTACTATTAAATTAATATTATTGAAACTAATTAACTATTTTTTAATTATTATTACCAAAAGCTTCGATATTCAACTTGCAAGTGAATATCTGTTCTATGATGATTAAAAATAAAATGATAAAACTTGATGAGCGAAAAAAAATAAAATAAAGAAATGTGAGAAAGTTTGGTAAAAGGGCCTTGAGAAACAACTGAAATCAATACGAATACAGAGTGAAATTCAGAAAGAGACTATTTTGGATCGTTTTTCATTGAACATACTGTTTCAGAAAAGGACACAAACTCTAGATGAAATTATTAGCAGTGATAAAAGAAGACCATGTCTTAACATTTGAAAAGACATACTTGTTCTGCACAAAGTAAACATTGTGATCATTAATCATGAATGTAAGTATGATGGGTATCATTCGCATATTGTAACAATTGATCTCTGTTAATAAAATAGGCAAAATCATTAAAATAAGTGACTTGAGTAAGTTTTAACCTTTTACTCATTTAAAACTGCATTATATCTTTGAAAAGTCCAAAAAACATTACTAGATACACATTAAGATAACTGAAAGAGATCACCAAGAAGTATTATTAAAGTGGAAGTCATTAATTAAAAATAAAAAAATAAAATTAATAAATGAAAACAAACCTTCAAAAATACTTTAGTTCTACCCAGTTGATAATCTGTTTTGCCAAGTACAATGGAGCAAATTTTGATACAAGCAGATTTACAGTCTATCTTATGAGCTGGTCCAACTCCTGGAATCAAAAATCTGTATCTTTCCACAAATTCTTTGAAAGTGTGCCGTATAGGATAACCAGCACGTCTAATTCGAATGGTCTCCATCATGCCTGAATACCGCAGCTGTTTACAGCACAGCTCTCTGTCAAACATCTATGAAAGCAAAATAAATAGAAATCAAAGAGATATTTATTTTAACACCAATTATGTCACAATTAAGTAAGACTGAACAGAAAAGTTTTTTTAGAGTATGCCTTGTTTTAAGTAATAGCATATTTTTGTTTCATTTAGTAAAAATATACTCTGAAATAGTGGCTAAATCAGTGGACTAATAATAATATTTCAAGGATAAAGAATATCTTTTTAATGCTGCTTTCATTTGTACAATCAACTTAGTTACTTATTAGCTTTAAAAATTAGGTTGTGAATACCAATCATCACTAACTCAAAAAATAATTCAGATGAAATCTGCATAAGAGCTTACTTAATAAATGTTTTTTTACACTTAATAAATGCTTTTATTTCTATCACCAATCCGTGCAAAACAAAATTTTGAAATAACTGAAATAAAGATTAAAAATCAATTACAATACGCCGCAAAGGGAAAAAAAATCGCCATGCTTTTGACACCATTCTGGTCTATTCTTACATTTAAAAAAAAAACAAAAATAAAACTTTTTTTTTTGCCCCAATATACACCATTTTTTAGAGATAGCCCACCCCCCTTTTTTTTAAAACACATTACTCTGATCAGGAGGGGAAGGGAGCATTATACATAGGTGTATCAAGCATATATGAGAATTTCACTATAAGCTGTTGGTTAGTAATAAATCTGAAGGGGTACCAAAGATCATGTAGTATTAAGACTGGACACTCAGCGACCAGTTTTGATCTACGGAGATGGAAACAACTGTAGGAAAAGTAAAAATTGGTACTGAAAAAAACTGTCATTTACAGTTGAGCAGGTTGGATTAAAAGTCAAGATGGAATTCTAGTTTCTTGGAATTGGTGCCAGGGTTGCCAAGCTTTTGACACAGAATTCCAAGAAAAAGAAAGTTGGTTGAGGGTACCAGGTGACGAGATACTAATTACCACCCAATGTGGGATCGCACCCCCACACTGGCTGAGAGATTTAATGGTTAAGGCATTGCGATAAAAGGGAAGATAAGGGACGAGTGAGTAGAGAGGGCCATCTGGACAAGTGAACAGTCACAAGTCCAAAATTACAGTGTAGCAGAAACTCAAGATACAACGATTTGGGGGGGGGGGGGGGGGCATTAAATTAATGCTGCAAATGCAGGGACAATGAAAAATATCAACATAGAGAAGTTTTTAAGATAGGCATGATCGAGATAAACAGGTTAAAACAGATTAGACTGTAGCTGGACTTTAAAACTTTAATTAGGACCCAAAAATATAACTTTAGTTAATATCTCACTAATACAATAAAGCTAGCTACATTTTAATCTATAAAAGTAGAAAAAACACTAAATAATGAGTTTACCATGGGTTTCTTTAATTCATTTGGCTTTATACATCGTATGAAAAATGGATGACATTGGCTGAGGGTCCTCATCAATGAGTCCAAAGATCTCTTGAACTGTGCACTTAAAGTAGGAGTTTTTTTCCGTGTATCAGTACCCTAGAAAACATTATGTAAGCATATGAGAACAAGAAAAAATATTTGTTGTACTAATATCGATAACAGAATTTTTGAAATCTTTCATAGAGAATTTTTGAAAAAAAAATTAAATATATGAGGCTTAGCTGCATTGCTTACCATGCCTATTTCATGAACAAACAAGTTTTGTAAAAAATTATTATTAGAAACTTGTATAAGCTGTATAAGATCTGCACTAAATGTGTCTCGATTCTTCTCTAAAAATCCTGGAAAAAAAAAAGTTTTAATGATTATTTATCATGCATAAAAAATTATAAAAGTTCAAATCTTGACAAACTGCAATATTTTGCAGAAGTATTTCACAAAGGTATATTAGCTTCCATTTTTATGCTCAGTTGAAGAACTCATATAAATGCAAACTAATTACATGCACACTGCTTGACAATTGCTAAGGAACAAGTGATTTATGTAAAATATCATTTCAGATAGCTGGTCAATGAAAGTAAATTGAAGTTCAAAGGGCATAATAAGACTAAGACTTGTTATTTGTATACAAGACAGTGCACATTCCAACTCATGATTCGTACAGAAATTCACGCTGTTTGATTTTGACAAAAGTAGTGCTGAATGTTAAATAAGATTTTTCTCTGAAATTATGTTTGGTTCTTGCAATAATTAAAAGCAGAATGTCAGCAAGGCATCATTTAAGTACCTATGATCGTGGAAAAACAATTGGACGAATGGAATCCAGTCAAAGTGTCACCACTGTAGTTTCTGCAATGGGTACATCAAAAAGTCACCTCGCGATTGAAGAATGCAGCTGAAGGTGGAAAAGCTTTGCAAAAAAGCATGCCAGGGGACGTGGTAGGAACGCCACACATTCAGAGGGTCTTTATGCAGCCCTCGTGGCAAAAAGTAATAGAAATTTCACTCCTGGACAGAAAACTGCACACCTTGCAACTGTTTCGGCAAGAATCATCTCACAGCAATAAATTAAAGTTGACATTTCTGCACGGAAGCCCTTATGTTGCATCAGACTTCAACCAAGCCATTATCGGGAGAGATTAAGTTGGTGTAAGGAACATGTCGTTTGAGATCGCCAAAACTGGTTTAAAGTAATGTTTTCCAATGAATTTCATTTCAGTCTGAATAGTGATTTTGGCCAAAAACTGCTGTGGAGAGAGGGTGGAACATGTTATGCACAAAATTTGTTTATGAGTGTGTTTGTATGGCTAAGCATGATGGTGTGGGTAGGCATTATGCACAATGGCAGAACACATCTTCACATCTTTGAATAAGGGTGCGCAAGATTGCAACGGTACTATACAAATATTATAATGGAACATGTTTGTCTTTTAAGCAGTGCTGTTGGTCCAGACTTTCTGTTTATTCAACATAATGCTCTGCCACACAGAAGCATTGAAGTATTGCACATACTGCTAAGCGAAAATATGCTCCTTAGACAGTGACCTGCTTACTCTCCCGACTTAAATGGTATTGAACATATCTAGGATACTCTTGGCAGACGTGTTTCGCAAAGAATCATTCCACCCCAAACAGTTCAAGAGCTCAAAACTGCTATGAAAGAGTGGGGAAGTAACCCATTAGGACCCCAAAATAGATAAGGGGAGAGAATGGAAAATATATGAAAATATGCATTGGTGTTCCTGGTAATCACATATCACATTACAGTACTTATGTCTGCATTCATTTTGTGGCTATTTGAAAATCAACTAACAAAGATTTTTTTTTAATTTACAAGTTTTTTACTTCACCGATGGGGTGATATTTGTGCCATTTTGCACTATAATGAGGGCACACCTTCTCTACTAAATATGTACTTAGTTCTGTTTCTTCAATCAATGTCTATTCTTAATTATTGTTCCTTAGCAATTGTCAAGCAGTGTAAATGTTATTTATGCATGATTAATTTATCTCAGAAAAAGCTAATATAACTAAATGAGTCTTAGAATTTCAAATAATGATAAAATTTTATTTGGTTCATTTTCTATCAAATGTTGGCACAAGTCAATATATTGCAGTTAAATTATTGTTTTTTCGACAATCTATTTGAAAATGTAAAAAATAAACTGACATATCTTATTCAGAAATATAGGTGTAATATTGATTGAAAAGAAAAAACTTCTAAAAATGAAGAAATGTTTTAAAGAATAGCTTTATGAAAATGTCATGCAGAAAGTTGGAGAAAAAGAATGAAGTTACATTTTATGTTCAAATTAATTCTTACATTTTAGTTTTTCATATGATGAATATACAGGGTGTCCACTCCAATCGTGGACCAATAGCTAATTTCTAAACCGTTAGAGATAAGCATATAGTTTATTTAGGAAAAAATCTCCAAATTACGAAAGGAATTTTGGGTCCATTCAATGTTTTTCAAAAAATCAAATTTTGAAAGAGTAACGAAATTTAAATTTTTATACAGCCCCCGAGTCCTATCAATCATATTTAGCAAAACATTCTTGACACTGTAACGTTTAAAACTAAAAAAAAATCACTCTTCTACCACAAAAATTGACCGAGTTATGACGTTTTGAAAAATCAAGATTTTGCATTGTTTTATGACGTCATCGAGAGATCACTTAAGGGACCGTTTGCGAAATCCTTCAAAATCTTGATTTTTCAAAACGTCATAACTCGGTCAATTTTTGTGGTAGAAGAGTGATTTTTTTTTAGTTTTAAACGTTACAGTGTCAAGAATGTTTTGCTAAATATGATTGATAGGACTCGGGGGCTGTATAAAAATTTAAATTTCGTAACTCTTTCAAAATTTGATTTTTTGAAAAACATTGAATGGACCCAAAATTCCTTTCGTAATTTGGAGATTTTTTCCTAAATAAACTATATGCTTATCTCTAACGGTTACGAAATTAGCTATTGGTCCACGATTGGAGTGGACACCCTGTATACAATACCTTATACTGTTTTGTGGAACCATTTTGCTCTCAAATACAAAATTAAATTTTACACCTAGAATTTTAATGTATATGCTCGGGTCAATGAATTTTCCATCTCCTTCCCCCACAAAACTCAAAATGTTAGCTCCCTGGATCTATGTATGTGCATTAGGGTGGGGCGAAAAATAAAAATTTTTTCAGATCAACTTCTAATAGTTGCGAAAAGTTGTCTTTGGTGATAATTAGCTTTTGTGCAAATTTTGAGAAAAATCGCTTAATATCTTCAGGGGGCGCTGCGATCGCAAAGTTTTACCATAGCTTTTATAGGGATTTTATGGTTAAAATATAAAAAACAGTGCCGTTAACTAATCTTATTGCATTTTTTTTACTCATAAGATATATTCATGCATTCAAAGCATATGAAATAACTCACAAAAATTATTTTACATGATATATTTATATTTCAAGCATCTTAAAAAGAAACAAAACAGTGAAAAATAGTGATTTTTCGTACAATATTAAATAAAATATGAGTTTTTTTTACAAAATGTGACACAAAAATTATGAAACTGCAAACATATGACAACATTTAACAGCATTATACTTAAAAACAAATGAAATGTATTTTTTAAATACACTGCTCGACATTGAAAAATGCAACACCAAGAAGGAGTGGTCAGAAATTCATGCAAATTTTACCGTAGACGCACGTCACTGAGTTATGCAAATGATAAGAAATGCGCAGCTCTCCGACGCACGTGAAGTAAGATATAAGAGAATGAAGTTGAAAAGTGGGCTATGTTCATGTTGGTTTTTCTGCCAGACTAATTATCGGAGAAATTTGGTTTTTGTCTCGAAGGATACGTGTGACAGGAGGAAATGCCAGGCCGTCCTCAACGAAGACACTTCCAGCATATAGACGACTTTACAAGGGGTATGGTGATCGGACTGAGAAGGGGAGGTTGGTCCATACGTCAAATTGCAGCTGATACCCACATGGATGTAAGCACTGTGCATCGGCAGTGTCGGAGATGGTTGGAAAGAGGAAATGTAGCCACATTGAGGGGTGCAGGTGCAGCCAGAGTGACGTCAGACCGCTTGGATCGACGGATTCACCGACAAGCTGTGGCGGACCCGCAAGTCACTTGTACGTCGATTCTGCAGCACGTGCAAGATACCCTGGATGTTTCTGCGTCGACCAGAACCATTTCCTGTCGACTGGTTGCACGTGGCCTGCAATCACGGCGCCCCCTAAGAAGACTGCCATTGACCTCACAGCACAGACTCCAACGTTTGGAATGGTGCCGGACCAGAGCGACGGTGATGGCAGAATGGCAAACCGTAGTGTTCTCAGATGAATCCCGCTTCTGTTTGTCCAGCGATAGTCATCGCATACGTGTGTGGCGTCGACGTGGAGAAAGATCGAATCCGGCAGTAACTGTGGAACGCCCCACAGCGCGACAACGTGGCATAATGGTTTGGGGCGCTATTACATACAATTCCGTACCACCTCTAGTTTGTATTCAGGGCACTATGACGGCCCAACGATTTGTGGATAATGTACTGCGGCCGGTGGCAATCCCCTACCTTCAGGGTCTGCCAAATGCAATTTTTCAACAGGATAACGCCCGGCCTCACAGTGCTCGAATCAGCCAACATGCTCTACGAGGTGTACAGATGCTTTCCTGGCCACCATACTCTCCTGACTTGTCACCAATCGAACATGTGTGGGACGTGATTGGACGCCGTTTGCAGAACCTGTCACTGCCTCGTTCAGAGGACGAACTGTGGCAAATGGTTGAAAGGGAATGGAGTGCCATCCCTTAGGACACCATCCGCAGGCTTATTGACTCCATGCTTAGACGTGTTTCTTCATGCATCGCTGTCCGCGGTGGTCCTACTTCTTACTGAGCCGACAAAGTCCTCGCTCTAAATTTTGCTTATTTATTTTGAAATAAATATCACTTATTGTTCCATGCTGTTTCTGTCTTCTTACCAAATTTCATCAATTTCTGACCACTCCTTCTTGGTGTTGCATTTTCAATGTCGAGCAGTGTATGTACTAATGTACAAAACATACATGATACGAAAATTTTATGTGTCACGGTTTGAGCTTTCACAAAAAATCTTTTTTATTTTCAAAGAAAGGCAGTGCTTTTCGAGCCTTTGAACGTGCACAAACGAAATCATTCCTTGTTTCTATCCCACTTATGGTCAGTGATGCATCCGTCCCCAACTTTACGCTAGATTCCACAAATTGAGTATGACAAATATTCACATGTTTCGAAGAAAATGGGGAACATCTCCGGTTTTCAAGTTGTGTAGCTCATCTTCAGATGGCATCATTGTTATGGGAGATCCTGTTATTAGCACAAGTGGCTAAATATAAGATCTTGAAACATTTTTAATAGGTTATTGCACTGGTTAATATGTTAGCTTCGTGGCAGTGAATTGCTTCTTCTCCACTTAGTAGAATACTCAGATGGATGAACAACTGGTCCCCGTGAGTTCAGAGGTTCTATTGGCAAAATGTTGACAGGCTGCGAATCCCTCAATATAGTGAAATATTAGGCAGTTGAGCGCAATATGCAAAACATGCCAACTATCGACCGAGCTGACTTAAGAACAGACCAAAAATATTTACTGGAAACATTTGAAGCCGTTATTAGTACCAACCGCTCCATACATCCTTCTAAAACAGTACCTAGTTCCTGGAGTCATTCTAGATGGCTCATGACAGTCAATCAAATTTGCGCTTGAACATCGGCACAGAATATCAGACAGCAAACTTAAAAATACTAGTTTCAGTCATTGTTAAATATGCATCTTACTGGTTTCTCATTAAATGCAACTCATCATGCAAGGATGGTGCATGAAACTTGTAGCAAGTTATTCTACCAGTCGCATAATTTACCAGACGACCTGTTACATGTCATTGAGCCAGTTACTCGTATTCAGAGAATAGCGCTTTTTTTTTGTATATGTATATACTGAAAATATTTTGCTGGTAATGTTAAATGATGATCAAAGGCATGTAGTTGCTTGTAAAATTTGAGGCGTAAGAAACACCAATTCTGTGTATAGTAATGACCTCCACGCTTTTATCATTTTTGAGATTAACTTTTCTTCCGACTATGCAGACTTGATAAATTGGCAATGTGAAAAGGTGTTTATAACAGAACCTCCTATAATAATTACGATATCTGAAGACAAGCTACACGGTGCAAACCGGAGATGTTCCCCATTTTCTTTGAAACATGTGGACATTTATTTGTTATATTCAATCCGTGGAACACAGGGTGAAGTTGGTGACGGATGCATCACTGACCATAAGTGGAATAGAAACGAGAGATGGTTTTGATCGTGCTGGAAAGGAACTGCCTTTCTTTGAAAATAAAAAAAGATTTTTTGTGAAAGCTCAAACTGACACATAAAATTTTCGTATCATGTACGTTTTGTACATTTGTACATATTTTTTAAAACATATTTCATTTATTTTTAAGTAATGCTGTTTAATGTTGTCATATGTTTGCAGTTTCATAATTTTTATGTCACATTTTGTAAACAAAATTCAATTTTTACTTAATATTGTACTAAAAATCACTTTTTCACTGTTTTGTTTCTTTTTGAGATGCTTGAAATCCCCAAAGCAGAATACTGCTAAATTTGGAACTTATGTCGCAGAACAGATACTTGAACTGCAGAACAATTCTGTTTAAATGTGAGGAAAAAATTTCTGCCGAAACGGTAAATTTTCTGCAATAATTTTTCTAACTAAAGTTGAAATTTTTTCTAACTAAAGATATAATTTTGCATAAATTTAGCACAATTTCTGCAGATTTCTTCAAATTTACTTTCAAATTAAAAAATTACATACTTAGTAAAAGATATTTGCAGAAAAACCTATAGATATCTGCAGAAAATTATCTTTGGCTACACTTGTTTTATGCCCCTTAATCACCCTCCTCAAAGACTGATCTGTAAATGATTAGCTATATAAGGCAAAAATTTTACATTCAACATCTTTGTGTAGCCATCACTTGGTTGTACTATTGGCCATGTGCTGTTATTCTGAGTGAAAACACTGTTTCTAGTGTTGTGTCAAAGGACTCAGAGTTCCTGGATGTGTGGAGGAATAGAGGCAGTTTTTTTAGCTGACAAGAATGAAGGCATAGTACAGGGTTTTTCATTTTCTGTCAAGAATATGAGCCTAAAGTATTAGTTTCATTCTTTTCTTTGCAGTTAAGACTGTGTACTGAACAATTAAACAAATATTCCTTTCATGGACTTGTATGACACAATTTTGATTTTGGGATCACCTTCTAAAAAAGGTCACGCTTCTATGCTTACAGTGCTGGAAGTACTTGCAGAACAATTTTGGTCGAGATTTTACGTTGCAAAACATCACAAAATATTCTGCTTTGGGGCTTGAAATATAAATATATCATGTAAAATAATTTTTGTAAATTATTTCATATGCTTTGAATGCATGAATATATCTCGAGTAAAAAAATGCAATGAGATTAGCTAACGGTATTGTTTTTCATATTTTAACCATAAAATCCCTATAAAAGCTATGGTAAAACTTTGCGATCGCAGCGCCCCCTGAAGATATAAACCGATTTTTTTCAAAATTTGCACAAAAGCTAACTATCACCAAAGACAACTTTTGGCAACTATTAGAGGTTGATCTGAAAAAATTTTTATTTTTCGCCCCACCCTAATGTGCATGCATATTCATACTACATAAACAGAAAACCCAATATTTACCAACAAAAGTATAACTTTTATGCAACGCAATAAATCTATGCAAGGAAAATGATATATCTTGCTTTTTTTCTGGCAAAGTTAAAACTTTATTTTATAATGATCCTGAGACTTATCTAAGAGGCTTATTTTGTTTATAGAATTTGGTTAAATTTCAAGAAAGGAATTTTTATTCCATTTAAGATATAAGCTTCTAAACTATTCTGTTTTGCAAATTTAAGAGATTCAAAATTACTTCAATCTGATACACTAATCAATTCTTCTTCTTCCCTCTTTATTCTTTCTCAGCTTGATAAAAGAAATTCAGTAAAAAACTTTCAGCTAAATATTAGTATAATGAAGTTTATTCTGATGTTAAAAACTTCTATCTCAAATCAAACAATTACCTATGTAGATAGTTCTTTTGTATTATATCTACTTTAAATGAGAAGGTATTTGGAGTAGAGAGGAATATTTAGTTCAATAAATAATATTTATTAATGTAAATTGATGCAATTGCAATAACGTAAAAGTGAGCAGGAAATATCTCATGATTCATCCTTAAATGCCATTAGAGTAAACTGTGTTGAGTTAAATAACTAAAAACTAAATGAGCAGAAAATGACTTCAGTTCAACTGCAATTATCACGGCTTTTATCTATCATCATAATGAAGAAAAATTACCTCTTGTGTCATAAAATACAACACCAGCAAAATGGTTCAATCCAAATGATGTATTAATGTCAGATTTTGGCTTCAAATAATTTTTATTGCTACCATGCATCTTGTGCAACTTATTCAGCAAAGTCTGGTCTGTTCCCTAAGAAATTTGAAGAAAAACATTACAACAAATAAGCTATTTTTCTTTACAAGTATTTACGGTCTATTTAAAAAAATCAACAAATCATCATTTTTCTTCCACAATTAACAATTACCTTGGGAAATTTGCTTTCTTCATCAATTAATGCCATAATGTTCATTGGTTTCACTGCAATTAAATCTAGAGCCTCTTGATTATCTACAAACTCAATATGCTGCCAGTTGATTGCTTCAAGATTGTATTCCTCTTGCTCCAATTTAAATATATGACGCACAAAAAATTGTTGCAAATTTTCATTTGCATAATTAATACAAAACTGTTCAAAACTGAAAAATATAAAAATGAAATTGAAAACAAAAAATAATAGCTTCACGTAAACATGAAATAAAAAGACATGCATATACAGACATGCAAAAAAATTAATTCTTTATTTTTGTAATGAGAACTCATAAGAAATCATATATAAGGCTGTGAAAATTCATAGTTAAGTAATTTTTAATTTTAACTAAAAGTTACATGCTTTCATAAACAGTTGTTTAAAAAATGTAATTCGAATAAATAATATATAAATTAGAAAAAAAAATTGTTTAAAGCTGCAAAAACATTTCTAGCTGCTTGTAAGCATAAAAAACTATATATTTTTTCTTTCCAAATTGTTTTATTGCAAGAAATTTCTTAAAATTTCAGTGCTTCATGGAAATTAGTACCACTGAAATGATAAAACTATACATCATATTGCAGAATTCACCAAAACAAACTATTTCGTAGAAAAATCCATGGCATGTAAAAGTTTCATTCAGAGAAATGAAATAACAAAATTGGAGCTTGTTAAACATGATTTTATTATAATTGTTATAAATTAATTCAAAGATATAGATTCATTTACAAATAATGCCCTTCCTCCCCCCACCAAGATAATAGATACTTTTAACTGCTTTTTCACATATTACCACACATAGGCATGAAATGCAAAACGGGTACTTAAAAATAATGCTCAAAAGCCTTCAGGTTAAGAAATAAGCGATTAACTGCAGAACTTTTTTTCAACGCAATAACACTTCTCCACAAAAATGTATTCTGCTCAAAAAGTTATTTCTGGAGTATTTTGTCAGGCTAAACACGAAAATCACCATAAAAAGTTGAGATTAGCTCTAGTTTTCAAGATACAGAGCCAACTGTGGTAGTGAAATCTCACTAATATTTTATTTTCCCCGGCAGATAGAAGGACCTCCCATGAAACTAGATGCCTTTAAACTTTGGTCCCTGGTTGTGACAGAAAATCTCTATACATGAAACAGCGTGGGAGTAATTTAAATTCCAGAGAGAGAAATGTCCAAAATAGGTCTCCAGTAGATTCACCCATTTCTGCTTCCACCCATGCTCGTTTTGGTGGGGATAATTAAAAAAACTCAATGAAAGCTATGAGTAAAGATGCTTTTCCAAAACTTCAGAAAGATTCCTACGTTATATTAAAGCAAAGATTAGAAATAAAACTTTTAATGGTCCTTTAAGTACGCAGTTTTGAAAAGATTGCTTTCTTTTAGGGGTGCACCGATAAGCAAATTGGCCGATTACCGATTAATCAGCTGTTGCTAATCAGCCGATTAATTGGCTGAGCCGATTAATGATAAGGATGATTGTTTTCAATACGACCAATTTCACCGTCACTGTTTTTTTTTCTTACTTTTACCAATTTTAGTTTAAAAATAGTACGTAATTTATTTCTAAGATTCTTTTTTTTTTTTTTTTTCATTTTCCTACTTTTCCCAAAATGATACCAAAATTTTATCGAATGTCATAGAACCCATTTTCAAATCTTGTCAATAATGTTACATTTAATACATTGTTAATTGTGTTAACTAGGGCTAAAATTTAAAAAAGGGTGGGTGGGGGGGGGAGGGGAGTCTGTGGTGAGCACTGCAATTTAGGGGTACTTTTAATTGAACTTTTCAATTATTAGTAGCCAATTTAATTCAAGACTTTTACTCCTTGAAAGTTATAGGTTATCTAAAAGCACTATGCTAAAGAGAAAAACATCGACAAATAAAAGCGTTGTAAAATCGTGTATGTGTATAAAAATTCAAAATAGGAGAACTAAATTTATTTAAAACTTCGTATCGACTGTGTGAGGATAATCATTACGATTAACAAAATTATTCATCATAATTTCTTGGTAAAGGTGTACCTTAAAAGTAATATTAAAAAATAAATAAAATCCGCCGATTAATCGGCCTGATTTTACCGATTATTAATAATCGGCAAAGCGGCCGATTATGGCGGATTAATCGGTACTGCCGATTAATCGGTGCATCCCTACTTTCTTTATAAACAATTTACAGGGGAAGAGAAAAACACCTTGAAAGCTTTTATGAGTGCATAACAAGTATTTTTAAGCAGCACAGAAAAGTGAGAACTATATAAATGCAGTTGGTCAAATAAATCTTACAGAAGTTCTATGACCATTGATGCAATATATGTCTCGGAAATGCCATTTTCCCCCTTTCTCCAGAATCTTTTGTCTAAAAACTGTGGAGCTATGAGCAATGAGCATGGGGAAAGGTTTTCAAAAGACATAGAATACACAAATTTGATTGAATACACAATGTATTAATTTTCAATTTCTTTAAGTGCACTTGTTTCCAAATTTTCTATCACTATTCTGTTTAATGGTATGTCAAAATATCGGTTGAGCTCCCTTCTTTCCCATTCTAGGCCTATTTATTTTACAAGGTAAAGCTTTTGGGTGAGATTGAACGTCTTCAGCAGTTTATAACATATTTTTTGTCTGAAACAAACATGAGACTGATTTATCAGGAGTAGTATTCAAAATTGAACTAAGCTCAGTATTTTCACTTGTTAGTGGTGCACTAGTCCAGACTGTACTGGTTTCCTGTAAGTTTGCAGGTCTGTTGGTGACATGAGGAGGATGGTAATGATTATCTGAAAAACTGTAATGATTCAAAGGCTATATCTGAGTTGGTTTAAAACAGCTGCAAATATTAACTAGTGCAGTGGCTTTTGGCAATGCTATTGAAACTAGTTCTCTAGTGCCAATAATAGTAAGTAGCTTTCCTGAGTGGTTTGAAATCCAGGTTTGAGCAGCAAACATTATAATACACCTTTAGTGGTCCAAAAATTGCTCTGCTTAATGGTTACAATTTGTGGGACATGTAAAGTGGCATTGTTCCATTTTTCAAACTTTTCTTTCAAGAATAACAAAGCTTAAGAAAATATTAAATTACACTTGAATTTAATTAATCATATTTTACAACAAACATGTATTTAATTATTTTTAAATCCTACATCCATCAAAATTTCAGGGTTAACCTCAAACGTTACATTTTGAGAGAATAAATATGCTTACCTATTTACAGCAAAATTTTCAAAACCAAAGATGTCGAGAACGCCTATGGATGTTCGGTAATAACTAGCAGCATGTTTTGGCTTGTAAATTGCAGAATTTATTTTATTTACAATCCACACAAACATTCTCCCATAAATGCCTTTTACAAATGCATCACGGACATCAACAGATTGTATAGTGCTCATATTCGAAACAACTGCATCCCCATGAGCAAAAATGGTACGAGTTGTTAACGCATCTATGAGATGCAAACTGTTAACCTAAAAGAAAAAAGTACTAAATTAGTACATTGTACTTAAATTTCAATGAATATTTAGCTGTTGATTTTTATTATGTTTATTCAATCAGGTTATTGACATTCTTCTTAGCACAACTTTGCCTTTCAACTATTCAAAAGGGTTATTCCATGTCAAGTGTCCCACATTTTCAGATTCTCACTGCTAATAGAGTTGGAGTGTTTTCCTAGGTGCTATTTTAAAACCCTTGGAACGGAATTTCAGATGATACGTCCCTTGACAAGGTTGAGGGACAACAATATTTCAAGGTCATAGAAAGCATCGAATGTTTGTTTATTCCAAAAAATAAATGAATAAATAGATAAAGTAATTAAATAAATAAATAAAACAGTTAATACGGTGCATATGTTCAAAATGGTAAAAATTCATAACAGGACTGCAGAGACATTATTCTATAAAGCCATAACAAAAGTTTTGACAGAGCTGAATTTTTAAAATTATTTCTGCCATGTAATTGACAGCAACAGTAATTGAAAATATCATAAGTAAAAATTGAAATCTCATTCTTTATATTGCCAAGGACGTGGCTAGACATTCAGCCTACGATTTCAACGGTCCCATATTGAAAAAAAGATGATAAATGGGGCAATGCTCTTTATGACCTTGAAATATTAATGATCCACAACCTTGCCAAGTGACATATAATTCGAAATTCTGTTTCAAGAGCTATTAAATAACACATAGGAAAACACTCAAGTTCTATTAATATCGAGAAAAAAAAATATTCTTTTTATAAAAAACGAAACTTTCGCCATTTCTTGAGATTTACTGATGCGCACACAAAAACTAAAGTTCAAAAATATCTTTAAAATTTTTTTTCATCAAAACATAAGTACAATAGATCCTATAAATTTTAAAAGAATAAATTGATGTGAACTTTTAAGGTCTATGTCTTCTTTTTTTTGATTTCACGTGAAATGAAGTCCACATTTTCGATCTACAATATCCCTCAAAAACTGGTTTGTCTCAAAAATAAAAACGTTTTTTACTTAAGAAAAGTGAGTTTTTTTCAATAATGAAAAGAAAATTGAAATTCAAGATGACCCTTTTGAGATTTTGCCCTTTAAAATTGAGAGAAAATTGAGAAAAAAATTCGACTAGAATTTCAACTAGGATAATTCAGCAATTATTTGAGCTGTCAAGATGCCACTTGCACACCTTTTGGACATACTATCAGGCTACAAACGAGGAAAGAATTAGTTTCAGAAAGTCATTCCTTCAGCAGATACAAGCTGGTAACGTATGGTCAAAATTTGCCTAAATACGATTTTTACCGACTTTGGCAGCAAATCGTAAAACATCCACAGTGCATTGAGCCTTTGTTACACAAGTAGGCTATTCTACCCTAAACTGATCAGAATCACCAAGTTTGAGCCTAATAATCGTCTTAGGTTGCGAGTAATAAAAGCACAAACTTGACGATTTGGTCATTTTTTTCACCACATGAAAAAGAGAAGTTTACAAAATAATTTATATTAGCTGAACCATAGGGCTTATGGAGTTATAATTTGGTATGGCTTCATGCAAGTCTTATATGTACATCCAAAAAGAATTTTATCAAAATCGGAGTGGGTTGAGTGGAAACGACTCATACACTTGGCATGGAATGACCCAAAACTAATAATAACATTTATTTCAATGTTTCTTAGTACTGCAGTTTTGTCCAACTATTATTTAAGTTACATCCGAAAAAACAAGTTTCAATTCTCTTGTAGTATTGTAATAAAAAAGGTGAAAAATATGTTTCCCAATTTGCATGTTATAATAGTATTCTACTGTATTTACCGAAGATATCATATATATATATATATACATTAGGGTGATTCAAAAAAAATTTTTTTTTAATTTCTTTGGAATTACCCCGCAGTTTTTTTACACTATTCATGAATGTGATGTATGTAAAATTTTAGCTCAATTGAATAATATTTAGAGGTCGCTCAACGCAATGGAATTCTGTTGAAATTTAGTAATTTCGAGAGTTGTAGTATATAACTTCATTACCCGAAATAATATTGTTCTTCATATAAAATGGAATAATTTAAAATGTTAGTTTACTGTACTAAGTAATTAGTCAATAAAGTAATAGCTCAAAGTGAGTTGTAACGACCCCCCCGCTCCAAAGCTGCATCATCTCTTACCTGAGTTTGAGTAGAAAATGCAGCTGCAAGCACGGGGCTGTGGTTTCTGTTTTCTTTTTGGTTGTTTGAGGTGTATGAGTTTATTCGGCTAAAAAACCTAGCATACACTCTAGACAGGGCCCAATATAAGTGACAGAAAGCCACTTTGATAGTAGCTGCTACAGTACAAAGTATGGGTCAAAATAGGGAGGATTTGACAACGTCCATAAAACGGTAAAGGCAAACTATTTACTCTGAATCGGCCGTTAACTTACGAAAGTCGTTTAAATCTATGAATCACACATACACATGGCTTCCTTTGATAGTTCACTGGAACGTAACACTTATGCAAAATATATTGGGAAAATGAAGGAGGATCGGCGGGTTTCATACCAGTATTAGTATCAGGACCAAGGACCATAAGCATTGATGATTTACTTCTGGGTTCTAGTAAGTTAGTCAGGCACTGGAATTGCTACGGCAAATGCTGCTGTACGATAACCAGTTAGATAAATGGGAATTTACTGAGCTCGTACGTGGTATGTGTTTCGATACGACATGCAGTGCTGGTACTAAAGTTGGAGCATGTTTGAATTTGGGAAAAAAAACTAGGGAAGCAACTTTTATATTGCACTTTCCGCCATTATATTTTAGACATTGTGTTTTCTGTGGTATTACAACCGAAGTCTATTCTAGTCTTGGTTTCTCGGTATTTTAACCGATAAACCAAGAAATAAGTAGAATTGGGGTATTTGATTGCGTGCAATGTCAAATGCGATGTTCAAGCAATTGCGTGAAACCATCCCCTGCTATTGGACCTACAATACTGCTTTTTAAGCGGTTTCGGCAATCATAGTCAAGGATAAAACACTCTAATTTTAAGCCTGGAGTGAGAAACGATGAGGTTGAGGAGTTGGTAGCCAGAGCAACATGCAACTAATAACGGAAATTGCGCTAAGTTAACTTCTGATGACCCATACAAAAGAAGTGTCCAAAGAAGATACTAGAGCTTAGTGTGATGCACCTTCTCTTGGTGGTTGTTTTCGTGTCCCAGGAGCGGTTCCTCGTGTTATATCTGTGTCAAAGATTCTTTATGGCTTTAAGTTATGGATATTTCACAACCAGTTCAAACTTGTAGCCGGACAAAGAAAAGGTATTCGTAACATATGAATGTGATTTCTTTCACATTCTTATCGTTAATGGGAGAGAATATCTAATAGCTGGGTTTCCAGCAACCCTTTTTGTGCAAGCACTGAGAAATGATTTGGAACATTTTCAGCTCCCTTATTCATGTAAAGAAGAAACTCAAAATATATCAGCTGTTTGATCCTAAGCATTGGAATCTTCAAGATAGCTACCAACAAGGCTTTGTACTACCAAAGAAACTACCAATGCCATGCTCCGTATTGTCGTTTACAATCCGGAGAAGGATTGTAATTTAAGTATTTGTTATTATTGAAGCATTTGTTAAGACTATCACTAACGACGAAAAACAAAGACAGTGTCTTCTTCAAGTGGTGCAGGAACACAGAAAAGGTTTCAAAGTTGCAAAAAAGTAACCTTAAAAAGTAATGCAAGAATTAATGAGCGAATTACTATATATTTAACATATTTAAATTTGTTTTTTATATTTTTTTTCGTATTTGATTAGTTTTCATATTTTTCTGCATTTCATTGGTTTTTCAGATGTATAATTCATTTTGTGATTGCAGGCTTTTTTCTTCAGAGATATAAAACAACAATAAAGTAACTTTATTATTATTTATGTTCGCATTTGTGCCGCTATCACAAAATTTGAAGTACTCCTAAATGTAAATATAGTTTACTAAATTTTGGCAAATAATTCAGTGTATATAAAGGTCTAAATAAGACAGTAAGACGAACAAAAATACAAAGGCTACTTTGTTCCATAGATATCATTCACCTTCACGTTTTTGTCAACATCACAAAATTTTAAGGTGTGTGAGCGACTTCTCAATATTAATATATTTTGTCAAAATTTTGCACAAATAATCAGTATATATAGTGGCACAAAATAAGAGGGCAAGATGCACAAAAATACAAAGTTTATTTTTTTCCATAGATTTCTGAATCACCCTAAAGATATATATATATATATATATATATATATATATATATATATATATAATGATATATATAAATTTTAATGAGGAAGTATGAATTAAAAACCATTTTCATATCATAAATTTTGAACAGAAGAACATTTAATTTAATCAAATTAATTTTACTATAACATTTTCAGACATTCATTTAAACATATGTTTGTTATCTTATGCAATAGAAGTGTTTAATAGGTGTCTTAGTTAAATGGTCAAATAGTGCTTGCAAAAGATTTTCCACACAATTGGATTTGTGAGTGGAATTATTGAAATTAGTTTGACAATGCCAAGATTGCAGCTAATATTTCAATACTTCTATGAAACTTAAAGCTCTTGAGCCTCATGTATTATTAATTGATTCACATGAGACTAATGAGCAGCAGGTTACAAACCCTGCCTTAAGACATCTATTCCTTTTAAGAAGAAAAATTTCAACTGGAACTTCAAAAAAGATTAACAAGTTCAAAACATAAAAATCAAAACATTCCAAAAAAGATGTCTTTGTTACGCTTATTTGATTTCATCACATATGTATTTTGATAACCATTTAGACATACTAAATGCATATGCAATCTTTTTAAAATTAAAGAAAACATGCAGTAACTATATAAGAGAAGATAGTTAAGCTATTAGCTCAAAAGAAAAAAGTACCTCGAGTAATCGAGCAGCACTATTTACACTACCAGCATTTATTATTTCCGTTGCATCAAGATTATCAATAATAGTTCCTGAAAAAGGAAAATGAACTTATTTCTAATTGAAACATACAGTAACAATAAATAAAATCAATAAAAAATTATGTTCACACTAATTAACTGATGTTCTATGAAAAAAACAAGTAAACAAATATACTCATTTACACCATAACAAATTCTATGTTTTGATCCTAAGAAACAAGACACCAGTTTGGAACACATTTGATGTGGTTTCCAATAGTGGATAACAATTGAAGGGGGAAGTGGATAAAGGTGATATGTGATTTTTTTTTTTTTTTAATTTCTAGAAAAGGCTTTAAAAATAATCTGTTTTTTTTAATGAATTTTTCTCAACGGATAAAACGAAGTCATATTCTTTTAACACATTGAGAGATTCTATTGATTAGAAAGAGAAAAAAAACACTTTTTTTTGAAAGCTTTTTCTAGAAATTTTAAAAAATGTCACATATCACCTTTATCCACTCTCCCCTTCAATTCTAATAGTGCAAACCTATTTCTTTACAGCACTTAAAAAAATTCTGCAATAAAAACTATTTTTAAAAAAGGTTATTTAAGTGCAATATCTTACGATCATTAAAATTGCCCCAAAGGGTCATTCTACGTTAAATCAACGAGACTAAACTTGACCATAAGAGGTTTGAGTCTACCCATGTATATATTGAAAAAAAAAATGTAAACACTTTTTGACAATTAGTTTTTATGTGCGATCCCCCCAAAAAATGAAAAGAGGCAGTCCTG
This sequence comes from Uloborus plumipes, assembly GCA_038373865.1. Lineage (NCBI taxonomy): Eukaryota > Metazoa > Arthropoda > Arachnida > Araneae > Uloboridae > Uloborus > Uloborus plumipes. Next base: position 65,702 of record JAXGGA010000680.1, read on the forward strand.
TTATTTAGGGGGGTCAGGGGGGTTAATTGCACCCCCCCTGCTTTGAGAAATCAATGTATTTACATATAAGTGGGCATGGTTTTTTAAGTTTTTCGTTGAAATTGCATTGCCCCCCCCCCCCCGGAAAAACATGAAATGATGGGCCTGGAAAGAGGCAAAAAGTGAAGATTGGTACTTATAAAAAAAATCAACTTTTTATTTCCTTCTATAACAGCTAGAAGGCTTTACTAGGTGTCATTTTAAAGCTCCTTAAATAGATTTTATATGATATATCATTTGGCAAAGATTGGGTTCAAATTGAAATTAAAGACCTTTGTTTTAAAGAAAATATTTATTGAATAACGAAAACTCTATAGTTTTTGACTGTTTTATGCCATTTTTAACACTTCAGGATGTTTCACAGAGAGACGACATCAATTTCATAAATTACACAGAGTGCTTCATTTTAACTGTCATGACCTTCATTTTCTCAACTACTCGTCCTAGATGAATGCTTCCAATTGCAAAAATGCTCAAAATTAAATGCAAAGGTAATATATTAAAAATTTGAAGATAAAAAAATATAAAAAAAATTAAAAAAGCTAACTTTTCAAACAGACTCCAGGCCCTCTAACTTGTATTTAAGAAAGAAATCTCCATTGAAAAATAATTCCAACACAAAAAAATTGATAGATTTGTAATTAAAACTGGGAGAGAATGTTTTAACCGCCTGTGCAGAAAATGAGATTATAATGTATCTCCCTTTCAGTAGAATGACCAGTTGTCATTCACTTAAACCCTTAGATGGTAGATTTACCCTAATAAATGGATATCTTGGTAAATACTGGTCGCACTAATGTCAAACTTTTTTGTTGAATTGTGTTTTATACTCTTGATTTCCTTAAATGTAAGTTTGGGGACCTAGGATAGGTGTAAAAAGTTATATATGTATTTCTCTTACATATACATATATATATATATATATATATATATATATATATATATATATATATATATACATACAACTAATTTTTTCATCACTTCAAACTTTTATTATCATAACTCTGCACCTCATTTTGAGCGTTTTTGCCATTGGAAGTATGCATCTAGGACGGATGGTTGCGAAAATATAGGTCATGCATGTTAAAATGGAACACCATGTGTATGTATAATTAAATTTTAATTTTACTAGGCTCTGTTAGGAATGCTGAGTAATGTTGCACTTTTGTGAACTGGTAATGCAATTTAAGCTTTATATTCTGATAAATATTGTTTTTTTAAACATTGAAACTTTCGCAAATAGGCTTAATCACTCTCTGTTTGGTCAAAGTTGGATGTTTCAAATCTCTCATGTTTTTATACCTTCAAACGTAATTCAGGGCCCAAATCCGAATGTTTTATCTAATGAGAAATTGCTACGGTTCGAGTTAATTAGATTTTTTATGCATTTTATTTTATATTCTGATTTAAAGCTAGAATTCTCTTTTCGGGAGTTCTACTTCTATGTACTGCGCATAGTCAACTCGAGAATTGAACGAAATTCTGAGACAATGTTCAGTTTAAAAAATTTCTTCTAATTTTCTGAACCTAATGTTTAAAAAACCCTTTAAATCACAAACTACTTTCCTACTTAATTTCTAGTCTAATTGTTGTAGATTTGGCTGGACATCCCACACGGAATTATGTATATGTAAAGATACAGAAAATGGTGTCACATTCATTGGTTAAAGAACATCAATAAAACAGGGAGAAATAGTCTTTTAAAAATCCTATTTATAATTTACGTAATAAAAATTTTTGTGGTGCAAAAGTTATGTCTGCATATAAAGGAAAAGTGAAAAATGTTTAATAAATTTTAGCAACATACCTTTATATTTTATGTTGCCTAAGTGAAGTAAAGCACTTAAAATTTTCAGAATTTCCCATATTTCTTGATCTGAAAACATTAAAACTTTCATAGCTGAACGGATATCCGAAAATTCTGCAGCATCATCTCTGCCTTCACATGTGATGCAGCCTCCCTATGCAGAAAAGAAGAAGAAAATTGAAATAAAATTTCCCTCAAAAAGTTTCTAAGTAATTTAAGATTACAGAAAACCTCAAAGATATTGTGGAGACTAATTTGCAAATATTTCACTTGATAGCAATGTAAAAAAGTTGCTAAATGAAAAATATATAATAATAGGTAGCATTAAATGTTAGAAACTAGATATACTATTAGCCAACTTTAGAAAAATGAACTTATTAATAAAATACAATAAATAACATTAAGAGCACACTTTTAGGAATAAAAAAAAATAGTTCGTTTCAAAGTGGTCGCCTTCTGCAGCAATAAAAAGGTGAAAACTATTGTTGAAATTATCAGCAATGGGCCATAAGTCTTCTGCCTATAATGTATACCATCCAGCAGAGGTAATTTGTATACATTATAGATTGAGCTCAAAATTTTGTGTGGTTTAGTGTGGGTCTTAGACTACAAAATAAACCATGCACTGTTACCCATGACTTGAGATCTGACAAGTACGGTAGCCGGCCATTCGATGGATAATATGAAAATGTTCCTTGCACCATTTGTCTTTTGAGCTTTCTAAGCAGTTGTGGAGTCTTGCTAAAACATCCAATTTACACTGCCAAAGTGAATTTTTACTTGTGAAAATATACAACAGTATGCAGAATGCCCTGCTGGTGCACTTTTTGATTTGTTATAATGCTTTTATCCACAAAACCCAGAGATTTTCTATCCTTAATGCACATTCTTCCCCAGTCTAAGACCGACTTTGGACCTTGGTGATGTTCAGCAGCTGCCTAAGTGCTTGAAGTATCTGCAAATAACATGCTATCATTCTCAATATTTTGAGCTTGTTGGACAATACGCAGCTTCTAGTGAATAAAAAGGAATCAAATTTGTTGAACTCTTTTTGATGACCTTACAGTTCGTAAAAATGATTCCTGTATGCTTTTGACCACTTCGTGGATGTCCATCATCATTGCCAAGTTTTTGAAACAACAGATGGCATCAGACACTTTGTAACGGCACATTAAGCAAACAAATTGCCATTCTTCTTAGATAAATAACTCTTAAACAGCAGATATTTTACTTGACACTGCAAAAAGGCTAGAAAACAACAGATACAACAAACCTAAGATATACATTATAAAATATTTTGTGATTTAAACGGTAAACAAGAAATGCACACAAATAGGAATTACTTAGTATCTGTTCTATGATGAAATAACTAGCCTGAGGTTACTTATAAAAGAGTTGATTTTACAGCTAATTTCAATTTTTAAAGGCAGCTCTTCATAATGCATTTTAGGGTTTATGTGATTAATACGAACTATGCTAAATGACCAGGCAAGTCTTTCAAGAAATAAACTGTGTTTGCTTTTTGAACATAAAATATTATATGACTTTAACATTTATTGGACTACACTAAGACTTTTACCAATAAAATTTTGATACCTTTTATAATAGAGTATATTCTTTTAAATAATGAAACATGACTTTAAAACATTTTAAGTATAGTTTTAAAACTCAATATCCAAAACAGTTAATTTGTTTAGTTAGCAAGGGCTGATTAACCATAATACATTAAACCTTCATTATTTCTCAGTGAAGTATGGTCTACCCAAACAACCAAGCAGTGCTTGGGCACTTCCTATGAGAAATATTAATTTTTGTTATTCATATTTATTCTCACATGGAACTCTAATATGAATATGTTCACATTTCTAGAAAAGCAAAACTGAGGAAATCAAGCAGGTTTTTTGTATTTGTAAGAAAAGCAGTCGAAAACTTTGTACAATTAATGAAGTTAAAAATGCAAGACAATGTGTCCAAAAGTACAAATAAAATGTTTAAAAAGAGTTTGAAAACTCTAGCAAATAGCTATTTCGGGGCTATTATAAATGAAGTCCCATCATCAGTGCGAAAAGATGATGGTTCAACTGACCACAGTCAAGTGAACCAGGTTTTTTGTACTTTGTTTTCGGGAGAAAACGAAAGAGTAAGCTTTTGAATAGCTGATTTCTATTGAATGTGTGTGAACTGCTCATATTAATTGTTCTGCTATGAAAGACAGGAACATGCTTTTAGATTGTCATTGACCAAGTCTGCTGTGTGTGTGTGCGAAAAATAGAATTTATTTGTTAATAACATGTAAAATAATTACATTATTTGTAACTAAAAACTTTTTTGTTATTTTAGATGTATTTTAAATCACTGTTTTGACAACAGTTTCAATTGTCTGTAATCTTAGAGCATTGCTATTTTGTATTTTTAATGTGTTTTTGCAATGAATCAAAATTACATGTTTGATATCTGTGTCTGCTGCATAAATAAAGCTATATCCAGTCTGACAATAATGAGTAAAGTATTATGAGAACACTTTATTTGGTGGCAAACATACATGTGCTCCACATTGTCTGAAATATAATAAAGTGGGAAAACCTGAAAAACACAGCTGCTTGGGCACTCTCTTTGGGTCACCACACATTCCTGTTATTTTCACAATAGCCACCCAATTAAAAGTAATCATCACTACAATTAGAATTCAATATTTTTTTATGAATAAAAAGTCCTTAATAGTTCATATACTATAGATCTAAATCATAACTTCTTACACATACAATGTCTTTTTACATAAGGTCTGTGGTTTTTTTTTTCTTTCATAAATGTATGGTGTATTTTCTCATTGAAAAACACATCCAGTTACAATGTGGTACAATACTTTCATTTTGATGGACTTTATATTTGCTTAACCAAAAATAATTAGGCTTTTTTTTCACTCTTCAAGTACTTTCAAACCTATATGTGCATGTTTCATCAAAAAATTAAAAGAGAAAACAAATAAGAGATGCAATCTTAAAGCATTATAATAGGATTTTTTCCTTTTTTTTTTCAAAAAAGAATTCTTTTGACAAAAGCTCTTTTGCCAGGACCGTCATTTTGAATTTTTCTAGGGGGGACGGAGGGTGTATATACAATGTAAATTTGCCAAAAAATGGCAAAAAAAGGGGCAATTGACCCCCCCCCCCCAGAAACTTGAAATGACGGGCCTGTCTTTTGCTTCAACAAACAAATCTTCATTAATTATGAAAATAAAATAATTTGTACCACATCGTGTGAACTAAAATAAATTGGAAAAGTTACTCAAGACATATGGGTAAATATTAATAGGTAAGCAAAAACAAATTAAGATTCATTCTGTCTACTTTAAAATTTACATATTGAAAACGATTGAATGAATGTTTCCCCCCCAAGGGTAACCATTTCAACCTAGTATTAAAATGAAACCCATGAATGTTTTATTTGCAATTCCTCTTACAGTTATACTTAGAAATAAACTAAGTATGAACTTTGCCTTTTCCTTCTGATTAAGGAAATTTAACATTTATGTGTTACCCCACATGAAAGGCTCCTTGATTTCAGTGTATAAAGAAAGTAACAGAGATAATATACTTAAACATCTTCATGCGGAGTAACTTCAAAAAATGCGGAGCAACCCAGCTAAATCAATAAACTCTATGAAAATTTACTTTCTGCAGAGTAAAGTAAAATATAACATTTTATGTAAACACCCTAATATATTACAATACTGAGGAGCAAATTCATTACAAAGTATTAATTTCAAAATAATGATTGTTCTTGATAGCAGATTAAAATATTAAAAGTAGCAGCAATAAAAGCAAATTTCAATATACCTGAGTCAAATACTGATATTTTGAGGCATCATTCATGTCCAGTTTTTGTTTTTCTTCCCTTGATAGACCAGCTAACATACAATAAAAAATATGATAATTTCTTTCATCAGAAGCCTGAAATAACAAAACAGAGGAAATTATACATCAAACAATCTAAAGTATCACATAATAAAATTAATAAATGCATGAACATCGCACAAAAATTATAAAGACTTCAAATGTAGATAATACATTTACTTAGAAAAAATACATTTAGCAAACAAAGAAAAGCTAAGCTAAGAACTTAAAACTTGTTCAAATAATTTTGGACTTAATACAGATATTGATTAAAATTCAAAATGCACTATGAGCAATTTTTTTTAATAATAATTTCTTTTCAAGTTTATTGTTTTACAAAACTTATGGTGCAGGTAAATTAATTTTCAATTTCACTTGACACTAAAAGAGTTCTTAAACAAAAGAATCTGATTGAATTTATTTCTGACAAGATGCTTTTTTCAAAGTAAATGGTAAACATTTACAAAACAGCTGCAACATTCAAAATAAACTTTACTCAATTAACAAATAAATGAAAATATAAAGCTTTTCTCACCTGTCCAACAATTCTAGATTTTTCTAAAAGATACTGATCGATTCTTGCACCTTCAATGATTCCAGATTTATTGAAATGAATGTCTATATATTTTCCAAATCTACTGGAATTGTCATTTCGAATAGTTTTTGCATTTCCAAAGGCTGAAACATAAGAAATATTTTTGTAACTCACTTAATGCACAATAAAAAATGTTCATTAAAGATGAAAACAAAATGTTTGTTGTATAAACTTCAATATGATCAAGAACAATTCAGGAATTTTGTATTAAAAACCAGCTAAAGTCATGAATTTTCAAATATTCTTTTATTTCATAATCTATGCATTTGAACTACATCTCTTTTGAAAAGGGATATCATGAAATATGAATGACTCTTCATTAGTAGAAATTGGAATACTTTAGAATTTTGGACAAAATTTTAGATAAAATGGAATAGTACACTCTTAAGGGGACCAGGTAAGGTAATTTCGACCAAAACTTTGATTTTTACTTTTTATATCATTAAAACGTTTAAACTTTTATTTTTCCAACCATATGTGATACTTTTTTTACAAAAACAGAAGCATCATAACTTTTTGTTCTTTGAAAAGCATTCATCGTGAATGAAATCTTTAAATGTTTTTCTTGAAACATGAAGTTTTCATGTTCATGTTTCTTTTTCTCAATATCTATCAAACTTACAAGGCCAATTTTTAATGACTTATATTTTGTAGTTTTTTACATCTTACACAAGGATTTCACGATATATTGATAAATATTTTTTATGGGGGCACAAATCATCAAAAATGCTAATTGAAAAGTGGTTTTGAGTGAAATATTTAATACATTTTTTGATTTCCACTTAGAGAGAAAAGAACGTGTTAAAGTATATATACATGTTATTCTAGCATGTATAAAAAATTCTTAGCCCATTCCGAGAAAAAGGTACATAAAACTGATGAATTAAACATTGCAGAGATAAGGCTTACTCAGTCCCCTTAAAATATTAAAATGCTGAATTATGTTTTCCTAGTCAGAGAAGAAACGCAGGGAGTAAAATATAAGTCCAAGTAAACCAAAGATTTCTACTATACTAGACAGCAACTTAACTTGATACTGAACGTCACTACGGGCGGAGCCAATAAGAGCTCACAAGCAGTCAGCGATCTCCTCTAATTCGCCAAGTAGGCTGAGACGTTTTATCTAGCTCGTTTTTCATAGGCTAACGTCATGGTGACGTCACGATGTTTTTGTCAAGAAAAGTTGCAGTGTAGTATAGCGTGAATTTCAATCAATCATGCCAGTTCTTGTCGTAGTGGTAAAAGACAATATTTAAAAAAGAAAACCTCTCTCACATACAAGAAAAGTGATATTTTAAATTGTTTCCATACCCTCTAGTATTGGATTAGCTTCTAAGATCTGTTGTTCAATCCAAGAATGTTGCCCACTAATTGCAGCTAGATATTGAAGAATTAGCTTTGTACTTTCAGTTTTTCCTGCACCACTTTCTCCACTGCAAAAAAAAGGGGGGGGGGTCAACATTATTTATAAATTTTTGAAAATACAGCAGTGAAATGACTATATGTAAAATATCTCAAACCTTATAATGATACACTGATCTTGCTTGTACCTCTTCATATTATTATAACTATTATCACCTATTGCAAAAATGTGAGGAGGTAACTCTCCGATTTTTTTATCTTTATAAAGTTTGATTTGTTCAGCTGTATATATAGGAAGAATTTGGTAAGGATTAACAGCAACCAAAATGGAACCAGTATAGGTCTGAAAAAAAAAAAAAAAACTCAAGTTACAAAAATATAAAGCATTCCGAAATATTTAACTATTAATGTCATGAAGAAACAAAATTCTTACATATATAAGATTTTCATTGTAGCGAATTAGAAGATTTCTTAAAATTCCTGCTTCATGAAGATCTCCTAAGGATATCATATCCTCCACACCTTGAACAGATGTTGGATGCATGGCTTTAATTCTCCTTTCAGGAGTAAGCCATTGTTCCTTAAAAGAGAGATTGGAAGTAAGAACAAAATGGAAAAACTGTTAAAAGCTATTACTTACAGTAAGTACTTATGACTGCTTATTTAAAATATACCTTTCCATCATCGTCTGTCACTTGTATCCTTCTCCCTTCTGCAGAGGTAACTCTGGCTCCTATGGCAACATCGAACTCTCGTTTTGCCTGAGGCTCTATCCAAATATAATCACCCTAAAATGTATGCAAATATTTCAATCAAAGTGTTAAAATAATCAAGAGCAGTAGAAGAAACAGAAAAAAAACGAAGGCGACATTAAGATTAATTCATATAATCTAAATACATTTCACTGTCAACAAATTACTGTGTTGACTCAGAAGCAGGGACGCTGAGCACATTGGTGGAGTACTGCGCACCCCCACCGCCAGTAAATAGAAAAAAAAAGGGAATGAAATAAAATCAATTTTCTAAATAGAGATCTCCAGCCTAGAGATCTGTGACGACAGAAAGCTGCTTGCAACCCCCCCCCCCCTGAGTACTAGGGTTCTTTTCCAATTAATCGCATTGAGGCCACAAATGCCCAGAGTTAATTTCCATTTCCTTATTAATGCATGAAGTTTTTTTTTTTTTTTGCCTATTTATGTGGTATATTTTATCTTCGTATTTTTTCTGTACATGCAAAAACGCTCTTGAAGGTAACTTCATTTCAATAATTATTTTAAACAAAACACTAATTTTAGAACAGAATTCTAGAATTCTCAAAAAATGGTTATTCTCACAAATTTCCTCACTTATTATCTTGCTAATTAATGACACATTTGACTATTTAATTTATTACTTTTTCACAACCAAGATGAGGCATCATTGTCAGTGAGCTCTGAAAACAGTCATATTTACCATTCAGGTCCATTTATCTCACTGTCACCCACAAGAATACCTCTTTTGATAGTAAATATCAGAACAAAAAGAATTGAGCGAAAGTGTACATATTATCATCACAGTTTATAAGGTACACAGAGGGAAATTTTGCTTTATTAATATGTCTGGGTGCACATGGTGAATGCTCCCTGTCGTTATGAACATTGGGAAGGGGGGAGATCAAAGGGAACAATCCCCCCTCAAATATGGGAGTTACTGAATTTACATATCAGGGGGCGTGGTTTTGTTGTTTCTTGGGGGGGGGGGGGGTATAATTTACATTGAGTATACATCCCTCCCCCCCATTTAAAAATGCTAAATGACAGGCCTAACATCAGTCACATATTTTCCTCGCAAGCAGAAAATTCCCCAAGCGAATGAAGTAATGTAAATTTCTATAACTTATAATCACAAAAACAACAAACCTGCATTTTTCCTGGGAAAATCATTTTTTATACGAAGCAGTTCTTCAGTGAGTGAAAGGTAATACATTTTTTTTTTTTTTAACCACACTGAAACCCCATACTTACCAACTTTTGAAAATGGTAATCAGTAAAACTTTTTTGTGCCAACCACTATCTCATCTGATTAAAAATGTGCTCAAATATTAGGACACGAAATTCGAATTTATGCAAAAAAATGGTAAAAAGACTTAACATTTAAATTTCTTGATTTAATCACCTAAAAAATAATGGAAAATAAAATATAAAAAAAGATTTTTTAATCTAAAGACTATTTCTGTGAGTTTGAATCGCACTTAAAAGTATGAAATAAAATAAATATATGATTTCTAGATGACAGCAGTCAAAAATTTCAAGTTGATCTAATGTGCTGATTAATTCTGAAACACACAATAAAATAAAAATTAAAAAAATGATAGAAGAAATATGCGGTATAATGAAAGCCATTCATGCCTCAAATCTGTTCCTTTTGTTTCAAATATACTTAATTCCCTCCCAACTCTAATCGTCTTGAATCAATATCGTTTTTTTAGAAAAAACTATCAACCTATTTAAGCGTCTAGAAAGACTTTCGTCATTTATTTAAACTATAAACAAATCAGAATTAGTTTTTCATTTCATTATTTGTGCACACAGGCAGTACAAACATTAATTTAACATTTTTCTTATTTTTAAACATAAAGCTAGTGGAAGTACTTACTTTTTTTATTTCTTTCAACTTCCAGCAAATACTTTTTGCAAATGGATTTGAAAACAAAAGAAAAGGTCGGTAAAAAATTAAACTTCCACAGAAATTGAATTTATTAATTTATTTCAATTAAATTAAGACAGAATTTCAGTCACCTTTTTATATTCCTCAACAGGGGCGGCATTTCAGCATGGGGGCGAGTTTTTTAGATATGAAGTACCTCAGTATAGAACAAAATGCACATTTGTGAAGGTAAAAACATCTTAAAATGGATTTAATATTTAGAAAAATTGCAGTTACGAAACAATTTTAATTTTTAAGACCAAAGCGAAAAATTATTTTGTAATTAGTTGTCACGCAAAATATTTTGATTAGTAATTAGTTTTTAACTTTCAGTCAAGTTATACGCAGCAATATTTGGAGTCAAAAAGAAGAGTTTTATTTCCATCGATTCACAGTGTCTTGTGCTATTTCCCAAACAACTTAAGTTGAAAATACTTTCTTGTCCCGTTATACTTGTTTCAGAACATTTTCGGAATCCTCACTTATTAGAAATAATCTTGAGAATATGTTAAAGGAAGAGCTTTATCAATTTTTGTTAAAGTGAATAAGCTATTTTAGTTCCTTTTGAACGTGATCATTGATTTGTGCTATACATTAATTGAATTTACCAGTTTTTAACATTGTGCGAATAATGTTTGGAGGTGCGACCGTCCCCTCTTGCCCCCCTTATTTGCCGCCCCTGTTCCTCAATGCATGAAAAAAGCGTTAAATCTGCCATTACAGCCGTAAAAAAAAAAAAAAAAAAAAAAAAAAAGATTTTTGTTTCATTTTAGGGTTTCTGATTCAAGTGTTATTTCTTCCTCAATCTATTATAAATAATTTTAGTTCCTATAAATCTTTTGAAACTGAAATTTTCATCGTGAGATATTATGGTAATATAATAGGTTATTCCCTACCAGTATAAATTACAACTTATGAAAATATTACATGAATTAACATATTTATAGAATATTACTCATATAAATTATACAGGTAAAATTATACAGGCATCATGCACATTAAGTATGAAATCTAAAATTTGTCAGATCTGTAGCATTCGCATCAGATCTATAACAATAAAATACAATCCCCCTCCCCCAAATAGGGGTAAATGTTCACCTTGACCTTGCGCCTTATTTAAAAAAAAAAATGTTGCTAATGTGTAGTTACAATACTCTATTAATTTTATTTCTCTAAAAATTTAAAATTTCCATGGTTAAATTGGCATTTTTCATGATATTCACCGATTGGCAATTGCAGGAGTGGAAAATAGCACTTCGTAGAAATTGCGTTAACAAAAACTAATCTTTAAAAAAATCGCGAGAGCAGAAAACGAACCCTTTACACAAAACGAAACATTCGAACACAAATATAAACATCACGCATTTCTAATCATAATATATGTTTATTACAAGTCATTTGCCATCTTTTTTAAGATGCCTGTTTTCAAAAAGACGCGGAGAAATGTTTCCTTTCTTTCAACTGGTAAATAATGGGTTACATTTATAAGCAAAATTTCATATTTTTTAAACAATTTCTTCACTCTGGAGGTGAAAAGAAAAATTAAGATATTTTAGTATTTTATTTATTTATTTTTTTATTCCAGTGATATAATCCCCGTTTTTTACAATTGATTGCAAAATCGTCGTTTTTGCCTATATTTTGACTGAAATTCGCCATAATTGCCTGTCACCTGAAGAAGACCTTTGTCCTTCAGAAGAATGATTACGAGAGTTGAATGAAAAGTAATGCCTCCATCTTCATTACTTGGGTTTAGAGGGCAATATTTTAAAAAATCAAACGCTTAAATAATCCTTAGAACGTGATCTTTAATTACCAATATTCATTTTTTCACATAATCGGTATACAATTGGATACATTTACGCTAACGGTGAATCAGTTTTCTGAAACCGTCACGGAAGAAGTCGTAACTCTGTTTCCGCAACCACAGCCTCACAGTTCTCCCAACATCTCCATCAGAAGCATAATGATGTCCCCGTAGATCTTTCATTATTGGGAGCAGATGGAAGTCAGACGGGGCTAAACCGTTTTGCTTGTGAAACTCGGTGGTTGCTGTCACAAGACGTCCAACTCTTTGTCACGCAAATCAGATGTTCCCACCTCAACATCTTTAAACATACTCTCCCAACGACGCACAGTACTCACATCAACGCAATCGCGACATTACAAAATGATAAGCTACGCAACGCATTTGGCTTCAATACAGTTGCGCCTTCCCAAACTTCGCCAAATCAAAATAGCCAAGCCGGTGAACCTCGCGAGATAAACATGGCTGCGCACTGCTCTCCGACGGAAACGTTGTATCGCGTCATTATGTTTGCGAACTAGTCCATATATTACTGCACATTTGATGCAAATTTCAGTTTATGCTATATGCTGTAATTCGTAACATGCACAATACGGTACCGTAAACTGGGGTGTATAGAAACAGCGGGGTCAATCAGAACAAAACTTCCCGACCGTACAAAGAAATTCTTCATAAATATACTATTGGGTATTTTTCGCCATTACTTTTTTTTTAGAAAAGTAAGATCATAGGAAGTAGGAAAAAATTACTTTTGTCAATCTAGAAACGTTACTGGCTTTTAAGGAGGGCTGTACGTAGAATGCTTGAAAACATCACGTTTTCATAGACTGCAAAACTTCATATGTAAGAACAAACCTTCTTATAATTTAAAACTAAGAGTGGTATGTTTCAATTATGCATGTATCTGATCAACAAAATACCGCATTAGAATTTACATTTTTTAAAAATTGTGGCATAAAAATGAAGAATTCCGAAAAATGCCGTAGACAAAAAAATTTCGGGGTGTATCGGAACACTTGGTTCTGTTGTTCAATTCAAACCTTTTTTAAAGGAAACTGTTCGAAAAATCAAGATTCTAACCCCAATTTCTCTAGTCAAGACAAGAACAAGAATGTATTACTGTTTATCTCTTCTCGTGAGCAACTAGATCTTAGAATGACAGAAAGTTGCAGATTTAAAAAGATTTTTGCTTCAGGAGATCTCTTTTCACCTAAAATACATGGGGGAATGTCATACAGACTTTATGTAGCAAAAGTCCAGTACACAGACAGTGATGAATATGGGGGGAAATTTTACAGGACAATCCCCAAAACACAGAGATTTCAAGAAACTAAAGAAAAAGTAGCGTTCATCCCAGAAGATTGATGAAAAAACTCAAGTCAAGCCACAACTGCTAGTTTTAAGGCCCAGTACATATTTGTGGACGATATGAGTGACTTCAATTTATGTTACAGCTTTGTATTTTAATTCAAATGCATTTCTTAAAATTAATTTCAATTTTTCATAAGTTCAAAATCCTTTTAAATTTTGACAAATCATAAACGTTTACTGGTACAGAAAATAAATTTTTATTTGACAATGCCTATCTGTTCTTATTCTTCGCCATCAATATTACTCATGTTTGTGAGACCTATTATAGGTTAAATTGAAAAAAAAAATAAAAATTTTAAAATGTGTTCCGATTGACCCCTGTCAGCGGGGTGATTCGGAACACCACTAAATTCCTATACATATAAATAATAACTGTTCGAAATGTTTTGTCTTTGCTTGGAATATCAAGAGCAAAGCAAGACCGAAGTTTTTACCCAAAAACTCAAATTAAAAAAAAATCTTTTAACTATTTTTTTTACAATTAAAGCTAAAAAGTGTTCCGATTCACCCCATTTCACGGTACGTCACCTTGTTCTGAGAAGAAAAGAAAAAGCCACGCTGTACGCTGTTATAAATACACTGCAAAATAACTTTTAATTGCAGACATTTAAAGTAACTCGGATTTTTCATATTTAAATGTTGATAACAATCAGTGAATCCTGGAATGCTTTTGTCGCTCAAGTGGGAAACTATCATTATGTATGGGGATATAAGATAGAATAACACTTCAAATCCGTCCTGATTTTAATCCCTTTTTTTTTTTTTTGAGTGCTAATGCTCAAAATAACTGTTGTAGAATTGCTAAAATAGTTTCAAAAAAGCGATCAAAGTTGCAATTTTCAAACAGAAACAAACACAATTAAAAGGCAATCAAAAACAGGCACTGATCTAGTTATTATGTACCATTCAATTCCTGATAAAAAGCACGTAACCCAACTTGGACCGCCGAGGTCATACGGCATATCGGCTCAGCGACTAGAGCACTGGGCTAACAATAACGAGGTCCGTGGTTCTGGCCCCGGGTTACGAGTTTTTATTTATTATTATAATTTTTATTTTTTAACTAATGGCAGTTTTATTTTCTATATGTCTTAGTTTAAAACTTTTAAATTATAAAAGAAAATTAGCTCCCTGACAAAAGGCATGTTTAATAGTGGGTATTTAATTTTTAGTATTTTGTTCTTTTGATTAGAAAAACAGAGTAAACTTCCATTAATTTTCACTGGTTAAAACTTTTTTTGAAAAATACTCTTTATGAGGAATATATCTTTTCTATTATAAATGTTTCCAAATATGCCTGCTTATTATAATTCTTTTTATTTGCCATTCTTAAAAAATAATGAAATGAATTAAACTAACTATTATTATTATACATCAATGAATTTAAAATAATTATGTGCCTAAAAGTGTGAAATAAAAATATTTTTCCTCTTCACAGCTTTTTATTATCTTTTTTTATTATTATCATGAGTAAACATAATTACAAATCCTCAGAAAATCCATGCTGACTGAAATTATGTGCAAAAAAAAGTTTTTTTTTTAACACTGCCTATCGCATTACTTTTTTGGTGGAAAACCCAGACATTCGCACAATTTGAGGTAGTATGTCTAAATATTCTGTACAATACTACTTACTCGCTTAACTGTATGCAAAAAAATTGCAAAACTTTCATCATTTTTTTTTTTCATTAATACATTTAACTTTTGTACTCACATGGACAGGAGCTTTTCTTTTAGTACATAAATTTCTGACAAATCAAATTATTTAAACAATTTTACTCAGATTATTTAGATCCTACACTTGCAACTTTACAGGTCTCACATGCCCCAAAAGAGGGCGCTAGACATTAATACTGTCAACTTTTAAGATAGATTTTGTGCAGGAATATAAAAGCGTTATAAAAAAAAAAGTCAGTTACGAATGACTGTTGTTAAAAACGTATTCACTTAAACTTTTTAATATAACTTTATTCTGTTATGAAATTACTTTCAGGATTGTCTTCCAATGAAAGTATAGATCCGCTTTAAATTATAATTAGAACTATAATGCTCTTTAGGGCCATTAATTATTATTGCGAAAAATGTCAAACAGCCGCTGGTATAATAAATACACCGCTGGTATAAATCCCCATCAGAAGTATTAAAATTTCCTAAAAATACACATTTTTTCATGAGGAGAACAGATTTGAAAAATCTTCTTAAGACGGAAGTTGGAAAGAAAAAAAATAAAAAGAAAGAAATGAAAAAAAAAAAGAGCTTTCGTATTACAACTAGGAAAAATATTAGAAAATCATGAACCGTAAAATGGGGTGTATAGGAACAGCGGGGTCAATTGGAACAAAACTTCCCGACCGTACGAAGAAATTCTTCATAAATATACTATTGGGTATTTTTCGCCGTGAATTTTTTTTTTTTTTTTTTTAGAAAGGTAAGATCATAGGAAGTAGGAAAAAATTACTTTTGTCAATCTGGAAACGCTACTGGCTTCTAAGGAGGGCTGCACGTGGAATGCTAGAAAACACCACATTTTCATAGACTGCAAAACTTCATATGCACGAACAAACCTTCTTATATTTAAAAACTAAGAGTGGCATGTTTCAATTATACATATATCTGAACAACAGAATACCACATTAGAATTTACATTTTTTATGAATTGTGTCATAAAAATGAAGAATTCTGAAAAATGCCATAGGAGAAAAATTTGCGGGGTGAATCGGAACACTTAGTTCTGTTGTTCCAATTCAAACTTATTTTAAGGAAACTGTTTGAAAAATCAAGATTCTAACCACAATTCTTCTAATCAAGACAAGGACAAGGATTTATTACTGTTTATCCCTTCTCGTGAGCAACTAGATCTTAGAATGACAAAAAATTGCAGATTTCAAAAGATTTTTTCTCCAGGAGACTTCTTTTAACTTAAAATACGAGAGGAAAAGTCACATAGACTTTATGTAGTTAAAGTCCAGCACACAGACAGTGATGAATAAGCGAAAAAATCTTTCAGGACAATCCCAGAAACCCAGAGATGTTAAGAAACTAAAGAAAAGGCAGAGATCATCCCAGAAGATACTATGAAAAAACTTAATCCAAGTCACAATTGCTAGTTTTAAGGACAAGTACATATTTGTGGACGACATGAGTGACTTCCATTCGTGTTAAATCTTTGTATTTCAATTCAAAAGCATTTCTTAAAATTACTTTTAATTTTTCATAAGTTCAAAATTATTTTGAATTTTGACAAATTATAAACGTTTACTGGTATTGAAATTATACATTTATTTAACAGTAATTATCTGTTCTTATTCTCCCCCATCAATATTACTCATGTTTGTGAAACCTATTACAGGTTAAAGTGAAAAAAAATAAAAATTTTAACATGTGTTCCGATTGACCCCTATCAGCGGGGTGATTAGGAACACCCATAATTTCCTATATATTTTAATAACAATTGTTCAAAATGTTTTGTCTGTGCTTGAAATATCAAAAGTAAAGCCAGACCGAAGTTTTTAGCCAAAAAATCACATTAAAAAAATCTTTTAACTGCTTTTTTTACAATCAAAGCTGAAAAGTGTTCCGATTCACACCATTTTACGGTATTCTTAAATAGCACCCCTCATATTCATTCCTCAAACTTTTCTCATCTTTTATAACTTAATAGGAATTTCTATTGAGAGAAAAGAAAAGGATTGAGAAAAAATATTCATTTTGAAATTTTTCTGAAAAATTTTGAGTAAATGCATTTAACTGCGATAACAAGTTGGTAGAAAAAAAAATCATAGAAACTAATAAAGTGTTAACTCTTTTTGTCACATCAGTCCTTTTTTTTAATGTAATAAAAGTTGAATAATAAAAAACTAATATTACTTCCAATGTTAGTCTAGGTATTTCTCAAATTTTGTCATAATTATTCTTACAAAAACTTAGGTTAGCAAAATCTTTGAACAAAATATCAGAAATTTTTAAGCAACGCGAAAAAATGAACTCAGCGCCAGCGTGTTATGTCAGCGCGGGTCTCAACGAAAGCTGAAACGATGCAGGGTTTGCCGCTTTTCTGCTGTCTAGTGTTTAGGAGCCTACACCGAGAACTGAATCCTCAATAGTTTGGCGAAAAACATGAGATGCGTTGCGAAGCTTATCATTTTGTAATTTTGCAACGCAATCACCATAAACAACTTGTATTCTCTGATCGATCTCCTTTGGGGTGACACATTTTGCTTTCAAGAATTCTATGACTGCACGTTGCTTAGACCGTACTGATCGACCATCTGCGCAGGGTTCCATACTTTACACTCTAAAATCCCAACCGTTCAGTGCAAAGGCTTCTTACCAACTGGAATTGTAGATGAGAGTTTACGGAACAAGCCAATACCTGCTATTAACCAATGCTGCCATTTGTTGGGGAGTTATGAAAGTGGAGGCATTACTTTTCATCCAATCCTCGTAATACGCCTTTCCCGGCCAAATCAAAATAATAGCTGTGAAATTGACGAAAAGTGAAAAAAAAAAAAAAAAAAGAGGGAGGGGGGGGGGAGCTATTTCCGAAAAGTGGGAGCCGGGGATAAATGATGGCCTTTTTAGATGCAGGAGATCATTTCACATAATTACCAAGAATGGTGGAATGGTGTCAGAAGCATTTCGAGTTGTTCTCTTTATTTTGCTGAGCAGAGTAATTAATATCGTTAAGGGTCAGTTTCTCAGGAGGGTTCAGGGCGTTTCAGTGAAAGTGAAAGATCAGTTGCTGCAATAGTGAAATTTATGAAGAGTCCTTTTTGCAATCGCAGATTTTTTTTTTTTTTTTTTTTTCGTGAAGGTCCATTTTTGACGATGAAAATTTCTGTTTTTATTAATGAAAATTTTGTGAAGATTTCATTTTGGAGAGCACGAATATTGTCCGCCGTTGGGACGCCTCCAACTAACCTAGTGAACCAGACTCAAATATGAAAGAGTAAAAGCGTCACTTTCAAAATAAAATTTAATCAACCAAAAACAAGCAAACATTTATTTTCGTCAATATAGGCGTCAGCTTTGAGTGCTAGTGAAGACGCTTTCCCAGCTTATCGCTGGTTTGGAATCTAAGTTTCGAAAGAATGCCACTCCACTATTCACGGCGGAGAAATTGATGAGAAACGTTCCACAACGCCAGCCAAGCATGCCAAAAAGTAACAACAGACTACTGGTTTGCATTTCAGAAAAGAACGCTGGCTCTCCCCGCTACTCATCTGATTCGGATATCAAAGGAACAAATAACTATCAATTAGTGGAAAGCATCGCAATCAGCGTTACACTGTTTTTCGCGTTTCTCTCAAAGATCAGTTCATATTCTATTGATCATTTTCCGAAGAAAAAGCAATAGCACATTTCTGTACCTCAGAATCAGACTAACGTAAGTTCATTTTCGTAACTTTTCAGTAGAGAGTGAAAACGATTGGCGAATACATGCAGATGGGACTCGTTCTCTGTTAATGTAGCTAAATTAAACTAAAACTAAGATTTGTGCATAAAAACTTAAAACATTCTGCAAGTTTGAATACATTTATCCCTCTCCCTCTCTCTCTCTCCCTCTCCCTCTCTCTCTCTCTCTCTCTGTGTATTTGTTAAAACATACACCTAACAATTTTAGCAATTCATTTGATCGATGGTGGCATCTGATCTTAGAACGACAAGTATGTCAGTGCGATCTATTAAAGCTTCGAAGAACGATTTTCCTTGTACAAATGAAAATCTTGATAAATAATGAAGAAAAATAAATAAGTAAATAAAAAGTTAATGAAAAACGGAGAAAACGATACTCATATGTAAAACCGGGAGAAAGTCAGCTGATTAATTTTTATCCCTTGATCAACAAAAACTAGTGTTTTTTCCTACTTGCCCATATCCCACTCTAAAATATTGCATATAGGGTTCGTTGATGCCGCCAACAAATAAAGAAGCTCCAGGTGCTTCTGCTGACCAAACTCTATCAGTATAGCCATTTTGAGCTTGTTCAATTGAGAACAGTTTATCATCTGTGATGACCAATGTTTGCCATCGATCATCTACTGCCCGCTTTAACAGTTATCTTCTTTTTTAAAGTCTTGTGTGTTTGTTCTTGGCTGTAAGCTTTTGAGCCTCTTTCATTTTATAAGGGAGAAGATCAAGCTCAACTCTTACCATCAAACAAGTGGTTTCTCTACTGATCTTCCCTCCTCTAGCAACCTTTCTCATTGAAATCATAGGATTTCGTTAAACTCACTTTTTGATCACTTTCCGGCACAGGCGGCTCGTACAGGGGGGCAAGGGGGGCGACTGCCCCCTCACTCTCAAACGGAAACGGGCGATGCCACCCTCACTTTTTCAAAGTAAAAAACTAATGATTGATTGAAATTCTTTTTTTACTCCGTGGATTGATATATTTTACGAAAGTAAAATCTGCAAACTACAAAAGAGGGACGTTTTTCAGGTTATTTCACAGTAATGGAACTCAGAATTGGAAGGTGGATGTCTATGGTGGCCATCCGTGTTAATTTTTGAAGCCATATTTCGCTTTTTTAGTAGGTTATTTAGTGTTAAAATCATTTGTGTTAAAATCCGATAATAAAAGACAATTCTTAAAAAAAAAAGAGCCTTATAAATTTACAGCCTCCTAGTGTCCCCCACCCCCAACCATGTGATTCTTTTAACCCCCCACTTTTTTGGTACACCAGCCGTCTATGCTTTCCGGTCTCTTGATGCGTTAACTGTACGTATTCTCCCCTTTTCTGACCTGTCACCATCGTGTCCGAGTTTTTTTAACCTTTTAATTGTATAGGAAACTGTCTGCTTTTTTTTTCAATCGTTGAACAATTTCACATATTTTCATTTCTTGCTTATGTGATTCACATATGGCAGATCGTTTGTGAACCATAATAATTATCCCAACTTACTTACAACTATTTAGTAGCTTTCTAGGATCGATTCCCAACCATGATATCATTATAAATTTAGTGGTATTTATAGATATATTTGGCATGAAACTTCGTCCAAGTTATTTCTTGTCACTCTGTACAGCATTTGTGAAATGTGATAATTTAATATTATTAAAAATATATAAAACCGTCATCCTTATATATATATATATATATATATATATATATATATATATATATATAAATACAGAATACAGAAATACATATAATTAAAAAGGGGGGGGGGAATTAAAAAAATCTAAAAAATAAGCTATCTAAAAAATATCTAAAAAAAGCTGGACTGTGTTCTGTCAATATTTCGTAACCGTAACTTTTTTTCCTACCTGCTTCTTGCATAGTTTCCAGTTCACTCAGGTGTTTTTATCTTCGGAATCTGTTCAGGTGCTTTTTAGATTCCTTGTTCCTTCCGTTTGAAGGTGAGTGTTATGTGTTTTCCTGGTTTCTTTCAAGGCTCTCGGGGGAGATAACATGTTTTTGGGACCCTCCCACATGTTATATAGAAAGAGCCTTTTCGGGCCAAAGTGCGGTCTTCCCCCTGATGAAATGCTGCGCTTTGGTTCGCTTTTGTGTTTTTGGTTTTCGTCTTTTCGTTTTGATGGCCTGTTTCAATATATATATATATATATATATATATATACACTGAAGTGACAAAAGTCATGGGATAGCAATATGCAAATTTTCAGATGGCAGTAGCATCGCATAGAACAGGTATAAATGCGCAGTGCTTTTACAGAGCTTTCATTTCTGTTCAAGTTATTCATGTGAAGAGGTTTTAACGTGATGATGACCGCACGACGTGAATTAACAGACTTTGAACGCGGAATGTTAGTTGGAGCTAGACGCATGGGTCATGCCATTTCGGAAATCGTTAGAGAATTCAACATTCCCAGATCCACTGTGTCAAGAGTGTGCCGAGAGTATGAAATTTCAGGCATAACATCCCACCATGGACAGCGCAGTGGTCGACCGCCTGCACTTAAAGATCGAGACCGGCGACGTCTGCAAAGAGTCGTAAATTCTAACAGACAAGCAACACTGCGTCAAATCACCGTAGAAATCAATGTGGGACGTACAATGGACGTGTCTGCTAGAACTGTGCGGAGAAATTTGGATTTCTTGGGCTATTCCAGCAGAAGACCGACTCGAGTGCCTTTACTGACAGAACGACATCGCTTGCAGCGACTCTCGTGGGCACGTGAGCATATCGGTTGGTCCCTAGATGAATGGAAAACCGTGGCCTGGTCCGATGAGTCACGATTTCAGCTGGTAAGAGCCGATGGTAGGGTTCGAGTGTGGCGCAGACCCCACGAAGCCATGGACCCAAACTGTCAGCAAGGCACTGTTCAAGCTGGTGGTGGCTCCGTAATGGTGTGGGCTGTTTTTTCATGGCATGGACTTGGTCCTCTAGTGCGACTGGACCGAACATTGACTGGAAATGCTTATGTGCAGCTACTTGGAGATCACTTGCAGCCATTCATGGACTTCATGTACCCAAACAACGATGGGATTTTTATGGATGACAATGCGCCATGTCACCGGGCCACAACTGTTCGCAATTGGTTTGAAGAAAATTCTGGACAATTCCAACGAATGATTTGGCCACCTAGATCGCCCGACATGAATCCCATTGAGCATTTATGGGACACCATCGAGAGGTCTGTTCGTGCCCAAAATCCTGCCCCATCAACGCTTTCACAATTATGGACGTCTATCGAGACAGCATGGCTCAATATTCCTGCAGAAGACTTCCAACGACTTGTTGAGTCCATGCCACGTCGAGTTGTTGCACTTCGCCGGGCAAAAGGAGGGCCGACACGATATTAAGAGGTATCCCATGACTTTTGTCACTTCAGTGTATATATATATACAGCAGGGGTGGCCAACCTTTTTAGGGAGAGTGCCACTATCTGGAGAGAAAAAGCTTAGCGTGCCACGTTGTATTTTTTCAACAAACTGAATTTTTTAAAAAGTTAAAAATAGATTTTAGGTTGGCCGACTATGTAATTCTTACTCATATTAAACATTTTTTCTCGTAAATCTGAGCAGTTGAACTCTAAATGTTAATAAAGATAAAACAAGTCCGAACTTAACCCTACAACTGCATGATTTTTTGTTCTCTGAAAGAACTATATACATTTTTCAATGTAATAAGAAAACATTGAAAAACATTTTTAAAGATTTAATTTTGAGGATAGATGGTTATATTTGCTTTAAAGATATTTAATACTTGCTTTTAATGTTTGAGTTGCCCTATGCTTGGTCAAAAGAAAAAATAGTCCATGTATCCAATTGGCAACGCTATGCAGTGAAGGGTTAAGAGTTATCGTTAATAACCACTTTTATGAGTTTTGTCAGTTGGTTTATGCTTAAAAAAGAAACATATAACATCAAACATTCTATTCTAAAAATTATACAGTCTGTACTTAATGTGGTTTATGAGTCTGTGTCTTTTTTATTAAGTCTTTAATTTTAGGATTAGTTCTTGAGAATCCTAAGAAGTTTTAAGTGTTTGAGTGCTATCAATTAATATTCAACGGTATTAAGATTTTTCTGCATTCATAGCAAAAAATATTTGTTTAGAAGCGTATTTTTAAACAAATCTACAACAGCATCAGCCGTCTAACGAGTGTAAATGTGAAAAAAAAATTGTTGGTACAAATTTCCAAATTTCTTTTTAACGTGGATGACTTTCTGTTGAAGTAAGCTCTTATGTTTGATTACCAATGCAAAAAGTCAGTAATTCTGATTTGGATTTCAGAAGTGTAACAAGTAGTGTCTTGCAGAGAAATAGACAAAGATGAACATTTTTTTTTATGATCCCGAAAATCATCAAACCTACACTGAATGTATACTTAAAATGGGTGTAACATTTTCTCCATATATCATTGGAAAATTACAAAATTTGGTTTGATAGTTTCAGTATTAAATTTTATGTTTTATCCCTTTTTTCTCCAAATAAGTAGAGAAAAAGAAACTGAAGTTTCATCATAAAAGAATGTAGATGTCCTATACTGGTTTAGGATATTTTTTTAATACTATGTTAAGTTTAAATTACTTAACGCCGGATAATAAGAGATAGCATAGCTAAATTCATTTGCTATTCTTCATTCCTAAGTAGCAAGTCCTCATTGCTTTCCTTCCAGACACTTTAAAAAGCACACTCCCTAAAATTCTGAAATCTTATGACTTTTTCCTTTGGACAGCTGTTGCACATTTCAATGAAGGAGTAACTTTTGCCATGTTCTCCTCTTTCTCCTGGGAAAAGTTCAAAAAACATTCATAGCTCTAATTCGTAGTTTGTTAAGACAGTGAACTCTACAGGGTCACCAGCACAGAAAAAGTCTCAGTCTTTGGCAAGGAGTTTGTGATAAATAACTCGATGGTACTTTTAAAGTTTTTTTGCCAAATTATTTTCAAGTAATGTAACAAAAATAATTTAATTATCTTTATTTGTGCAACCATACCGATTTTTGTCCAATCAGGTATCTTAATTTCACTTGCAGAGTTAACTTTAAAAAAAATTTGAACACCAGTAGCTGAAACTATTGCAGATCAAGAATCCATTCTGCATCATCTAAAGTTTCATTCGTGTCAAGCAAATATGCTTTACAAAGCATTGTCTGTAGCATCACAGCGTTAGGTTCGGACATCTAACGATAGCTAAGTACTTTGCAATATTATAGTTAAGACAATTTGTAAGCCAGCCTCCTGACACTTAATCGGCTGAATATCATTATGTTTATCAGTTCAAGGGTTTTAGTTTTTGTCATTATTTTTGAGATCGAAATTTCCCCACCTCAATTTTGGAATTTTTTTAAAAGTCCTCGCGTGCCACTGTTACTGCTCTGCCGTGCCACATTGTGGCACGCGTGCCGCGGGTTGGCCACCACTGATATACAGGGTGTCCACTCCAATCGTGGACCAATAGCTAATTTCTAAACCGTTAGAGATAAGCATGTAGTTTATTTAGGAAAAAATCTCCAAATTACGAAAGGAATTTTGGGTCTATTCAATGTTTTTAAAAAAATTAAATTTTGAAAGAGTAACGAAACTTAAATTTTTATACAGCCCCCCAGTCCTATCAATCATATTTAGTAAAACATTCTTGACACTGTAACGTTTAAAACAAAAAAAAAATCACTCTTCTACCACAAAAATTGACCGAGTTATGACGTTTTGAAAAATCAAGATTTTGAAGGATTTCGCATACGGTCCCTTAAGCGATCTCTCGATGAAATAATGCAAAATCTTGATTTTTCAAAACGTCATAACTCGGTCAATTTTTGTGGTAGAAGAGTTTTTTTTTTTTTTTTTTGTTTTAAACGTTACAGTGTCAAGAATGTTTTACTAAATATGTTTGATAGGACTGGGGGGCTGTATAAAAATTTAAATTTCGTAACTCTTTCAAAATTTGATTTTTTGAAAAAAATTGAATAGACCCAAAATTCCTTTCGTAATTTGGAGATTTTTTCCTAAATAAACTATATGCTTATCTCTAACGGTTTAGAAATTAGCTATTGGTCCACGATTGGAGTGGACACCCTGTATATATATAGATAACTTAACACTAATATTGTTCAGTATATTGGATGTTGACATTTCATTTTCTGACCAATGTTTAATCAGTGGTCGGAAGTAGCGGACTAAGTAGCGAAACTACTGTAGTAGCTACATTTTTTAGTAGTTTCTAGTGTAAAAAAAAAACTTACTAGTACTTAAAAAAAAAAAAATAGAGTAGTGAGTAACGCGATACAAAAAAAAAAAAATAGTTTGTAGCGATTTCTGGAAACTACTTTTAAATTAAAAAAAAAAATAAATAAATAAATAAAAAAACTTTTTAAAAAAAGAGAAACGAAGGGGGGGAAAAAACAAGGTTTAATTGACTCTGACTAGTGCAAATCTTGCACGAGTACAGCAGCGGACGCAATGAGAAATAAGAACCATAAAAACATGAGCTGATCTTAAATGCATCATTTTGACGAAGTACATTCTATCTGTTTGATGTCATTGGTTTATTTCGCATCATGATTTTTATATTCCTTCAAATAGTTTTCATGTTCCTAAATATTCCCTGGCAAGAAATTTAAAAAAGTTGCAGGTTGAATTCTTCCAATCTTTTAACTTTTAATTGAATCCTTTCTTTAGGCGAATAATTGTAAAAGTTGTAAGAAAAATCTAAAAAGGACAAATTTTAGCAAGAAAAAAAAAAAAGAAAAAAGAAAAGGAGCAAAAAGGAAAAGTAACAAATGAATTTAAAGACAATTCCTGTATGCCATATTCAAATGAGTTAATTTATTGATGTAAACCACTTTTCGAATTTTTTCGGTCAATCCTTAAACGGTCTATGCTTTTTATTTATTTATTTTTTAATAAGTAGCAAAGTAGCGACTACAACTCAAAAGTAGTTTGTAGTAGCTACATCTAAAAAAAAGTAGTTGACCGATTGAAAAAAAAATTAGAAAAAACAAAAAAAATCTATTTTTCTTTCCAAGTCTAAACAGACTAAAAAACAAAAATTTGATACAACCCCAGCAGCGCAAACTGCGTCCCCACGCGCTACAATACAAACCATGCAGAACGAGTAACTTTGTTTTGGTTGATTTCAGTTGGATACACTGTTGTTTAAATCTATTTGGCAGGATATAATTTAGTTATATGGGGCCTGGAGTCAATATAATAGGCTGATCAGAAATCGGCCGGCCGGTCCTATCCATCTAAAATAGAGAAAGAGAAGCAAACCTTTTCTCTGCTTCTTTCTTGCTATTTTTTTTTTTTTTTTTTTACAATATCATTTGAAGGGCCAGGGGGTGGGGGGGAGATGAAAGTGACCAAAAAGCGATTTCGAGAAAAACGAAGAACAAAGTTCGATTTCTCGTAACTTCCTTTGTAGTTATAACAGAGTTTTCAATACACATTTCGGTCGATTCTCATTTTTTCCCCCTTGTTGTTCTACCAGATGATATTAATCCTTCATAGCCCCTAGATAGCGCCAATATCTCAAAATTGACGAAAAAGTGATTTTCATCTTTTTTCTCCCTGGCCCTTTATTTCAATTCATTAATTACTATTCTTCAGAAATAACGTTCTACGATTTCAGAAATCGGCGAGCTCTTTTTGAAACACTTCGGATACAGATTTTTGGAATGCGATTCTATGACGACAGAAAATAACTCCGCTGTTGGTAACATTTTTTTTTGTGTCAAAAACTAATGAGAGAATACTATATATAAATATCTATTTCTAAAAAACGGGAAGGGGAGGTTTCTTAAAAACAACTATCGCAAATTTCGCACTTTTAAAAACTTGTACTAAGAGCCCACAATAAAGATTCCCAACGATTTTGAACGAGTAACTTTTCAAACGTTGTTTATGCTGCGATGGTTGGTTATATAAGGAAGATTCAAAAGATAAATTAATAAATAAATCTTCTTTGGTGAGTTTTGATTTCGTATTTTGGAGCTTCTTCAATTTTATAAGTGCTTTAATGAAGTGCTCTCACATTATTATTAAAGAAGGGCGTACCAATAAAACGATTTTGTTTGTTTGAAAGGTCTTTTCTGGGACCTTTTAAATACAAAGCATGAAAAGACTTACTGATAAAAAATAAACGGAGGCCTAAAATAGTGAGCTTTATTTTGACTGAATGCAAGGAGTCGTATTTATTAAGACAATTTAAGATTAATTATGCTTTTTATATTTTCTTTGCTTTCCGAATTTCAATAGGAATTAATGCTTTGATTTAATTTTAAATGCACAAATTATGTTCATTAAAAGCATTCTTCTTGCGTTTTAGAACGAATTCTGCTTGAAATGGAAGCTGTTATGAAAAAGAAAACACTATGTTCAAAAACGAAATGCAAGAAATATTGTTCTTTTGGGTTTTTGCGAAATGATGAGGAAAGACCCGAACTAAAATTGTTAGAAAGGGGAAAATCACAAATTGTCTAATGAAATTCGAATTTTTACCCAATAATACGAACAAGCAGGCATATCATGCACACATAAAATGAGAGGGAACACTGAGCATCGTCGAAAACGCTTAAAGACAGAAAAACGAGTTTAAAATTTGCAATATTGTCTAACAATTTTCCGAATAAATAAACCAAAATTTTTGGAATAAGGAAATTTTGAGAAGACACAGTGACCTCACATTAGGGCGAGGGCGCAATTTCTTAAGTTCTCCACGGGCGCTGAACCTCATAGCTACGCTACTGTAGTTAACTACATTTATAACAAAGTAGTTGTAAATGTAGTTCGCTACAAAAGAAATGTAGTTTTTCAAACCACTGTGTTTAATACTTTTCGAGGCACTTTAATCTATATTAAAATATTTACATCACCAATAATTTTATAGGTATTGAATATAAACGGATTATATTACTAAACTATAAATGCCATTGATATATCAAATAAATATACTGTCACTTTTTTATTATTTCAAAATGAAAAATATTTATATGATAAAAACAATTTTTATAATGAAAATATCGTAGCTCTTAAAATAAATATCGAAAATGTCAGAATAAATATCGGAATGTCAGGATAAATATCCGATATTTGAATGGCCCCCTGGCCCTTCAAATATCGGAAATATACCGTGATATAGAGGGGAACCTCAGTAACTCGACACCCCCAAGTTACCACGAAAATGTGTCGAGTTAAGCGGGTGTCAACTTACTGAGGTTCTATAATTTCAACTATAATAGTGTTTTTCGTATTGCTTATTTACCAGTGCTTACTATCAACGTTGTAAAAAGTAATTTCAGTAAAGGATTCTTCCTTCCTTTCTTTTATTTACTTTTCTTTTTTTCTTTTTTTCGAAAAGAATGCAACAAAATAAATAGGACAATTTTGGATACCTTCTTAAGAATAAATCAATAAGTTTTGAAACGAAGAAAGAACTCCATATCAAAGGAAAAGCCCATCTGTTTGAAAAACACGCGTCGTGCCTAGTTTCTCATCCGGACTGCCTTCGGTACCCTTGGACTATACCGGCAGCACTAAGTGGGGTGGCTGTCTCAGGGCCATATTTAAGGGGTGGGTTTTTAGGGTTCAAACCCCCTCCGAAATTTTTTAAAACTATTTCAAAAACAGCGTTTAATACACTTTTTGCCGAAAAAAATCATTTTTTTATTTTCCTTACTTATTTTTCAGTTTAATTTGAAAAATTTGATTATCACAATTGGGTAATTGTACAAATAGGGTGTTTTATCTGCCGTATTTTCTTTTATTGTAATTTTCGCAAAAATTATTTCTTACAGAACAATAACTTTTTTTTCATTTGAGTTTTGAATACCGCTAACAAAATCATCAAAATTCTTTGCATTTGAAAGTTCCAAACTCTATATTTATAACATATATTTCAAGAGTCATAAATTTCAGCAATATTACTTTCAATGCGCGTATATTAGTAAACACATTTATCATTTTGAGTAATTACGAAACATCGAATATGTAACAGAGTCGAAGTTATGCAGTGTACACAGTACACATCCGATTTCTTTTTTTTTTCCTTGCATGAAAAGATACTCCATTTTCCTTTTCATTTTTATGTTAATGCCCTTCAAGCATCTATTGTAACAAGAAGATGTTGAATATGAAATCAAATTTTATTGATCATATTAGATAGATTTGACGAGAAATGTGTTTGCTAAAACCCTCCCCGAAACAAAAGTCTGGTTACGGCTCTGGGCTGTCTCATCTGTGAGAGAAAACACTGAATTAACTGACCTATAAACAGCATATTTTCAGAAGAGGTTAATGTGAAGAATACCGGTATTAAAATAGCAAGTAGGTGTCGACTTATAGAGGTTTCTGTAAATGTGTATCAAGTTAAAGAGGTTCACACCCATTGAAATTAACATTCGACCAACCACCATTGGAAAAATAACTGTCGATTTACCGAGGTTGTCGAGTTACCGAAGTTCCACTCTATATCGTGATATATATCAATTGATACATATCGGCGAATCCTGGTTAAAATGTTTTCCATTTTAGCTTTACATCTCCAACCAAAACATTTCTTTATTTTCATTACTAAGTCTCACACACTTGATAAATAAATTCCTGTCGTTTGCGCATGCGCAGCGAAAATTAATTAATTTAAATAATCTTATTTCAATGAATTTTCAACATTTTTATTATATTTCTCTCACATACTGCCAGGTTTTCAGGAAGTTTGGTAAGGTTTGACGGAAAATTTTACGGGTCATGAGCCAAAAACCGGCAAATAACATTAGCAATTTCGAAAAAAAAGAAATGCTTATATCTTCGCGAATATAAGTGCTACTTTAACCAAAATAAGTGAAATAATTGTACAAATAAATTTCTGAAATTTACAGTGTTTTTCGATGAACGATGATCAAAAAACGTTTTTGTTCGCCCCTTCTTTTGATCTCCTAAATGCGTGGGGGATTTATTTGTTTATTTATTAGCCTATATTTTATGTGACAAAAAGTGCAGAACAATTGATTGGAACTATTTCTCTAGAAATCCGTAAAAATACGAATTTTAAAAGTGCATCAACACTTTTGGTGATATGCTGGGCATTCAACCAGGACTGCCCATTCCTCCCTCCCCCTCAAACTCCATGGCGCAAAATACTCCCCCCCCCCTCTCAAAAAAAACCCTCAACATCTCACTTTTAAATTTCGTTAAACATAACCATAACACTTCTTAGAGTTCCAAATTTTCAATCAAAGTTTCATCACTAGCATTTATTTAATGAATCAGTTTTAAAAATTAAAAACTCATTAAAATTAGTTTAAGAAAAAAATTGCATGATAAAAATAAAGTTACAACAAAGAAAAAAACGAACTGCTACAACTAATACAGTAGTTATACGTAAAAGTAATAGCATTTTTCGATGTATAAACTCATGTTTGTGAAAATTGTAACACCATGAAGGACTTGAGTGAATAGGCTGAAATTTTCAGCAAATGCAAAGTAGGGTATGATATGCAAATGATTAGAATTTTAGACGCGTAGCGCATGCGTACGCTGAGCAGCGCCCTCTGAACGCCGGATTTATCCGAATAAATAAATAGACGGCTGCAGCAAGGCGTGTATAGTTATAGGTGGTTATATGATTGTGATAAACGTTAGATCAGACATTGCTTATGCCTCTTTGATGAAAAAGAGCGAGGTTTCAACAACTTACGGAGTTTGAAAGGGGGAGGATCATCGGCCTTCGTGAAGCTGGATTGTCTTGTCGTGAAGTAGCCGCTCGTGTACAGCGTAACAGCAGCACAGTGATGGGTGTTTGGAAGCAGTGGACGGACGAGTGTCGGACAACTCGGAAATCCGGGAGTGGACCCTGAAACGTAACGTCAGCGGGCGATGATAGACACCTGATCCGCATGGTACTGACGGACCGTACAGCTTCTTCCAGACAGCTGGCAGCACAGGAGTCAACAGCTACAGGTGTTTTAATGTGTGCTCATCAATTCGTAGACGTCTGCTGCAACGTGGACTGCGCGCAATGACTCCTTTATACAGGATCCCGCTCAAGCTAAAATATCGCCGCTTGCGGCTACGATAGGCCAATCAGCATAAGGGCTGGCGTGCTTATTGGCAGTATGTTGTGTTTTCTGACGAATACCACTTTAATTTGTGGCACCATGATGGCCGCATTCGCGACCGACGCTATGCCGGTGAACGCCACCTTCTAAGTGCATTATCGAACGTCACAGTGGACGAACACCTGGAGTCATGGTCTGGGGTGCCATATCATATCACGGACGATCTCAATTGCTACGAATTGTGGGTAACCTGAACAGTAGCCGGTACATCAGCAGGGGTCTGACCAGAGGAAATTCGGGTCCGTTAACGGACCCTTCACAAAAATACGATCAAGCAAAACGGACCTTTCACAAAAATACGATCGAGCAAAACGAACCCTTCACAAAAATACGATCCAGCAAAACAAACCCTTCACAAAAATACGATCAAGCAAAACGGACCCTTCAAAAAATGTTGATCAAACAAAACTGACTTTTCACACATTATTCATACAAAAAGCAAATCTAAAATCAAAATAACGCATAGCATATTTCTGTGTAAAAGCCCATAACTTTTGGGTCTTTTCTGAAATTAAAGAAGGGAATCGCTTA
This sequence comes from Uloborus plumipes, assembly GCA_038373865.1. Taxonomy (NCBI): domain Eukaryota; kingdom Metazoa; phylum Arthropoda; class Arachnida; order Araneae; family Uloboridae; genus Uloborus; species Uloborus plumipes. The sequence goes on from JAXGGA010000680.1 coordinate 97,319, forward strand.
TCCGCCAATTTTACGAAAGAATTTTAAAAAAATCCGCACTTTCTGCCTGCGATTCTTGTGCAACTGATAAATCTAAAATGTAAAATGTCGCACTTTTCGTTGGTTTCTTTTAAAGAAATTAACTATTTAAAAAAAGGTAGTTGTTTTGCTTTAATAGTTCTGCTTGTGTGTTTTATAGTATGCAAATCAAAATGGCTTGCTGCGATGTTGCTGTTATAGATTTCTCTGGAAATGCAGAGTAAGGATTTTTCTTCCTGCTCTTGACTTAAACAAAAAATGAAATAATAATAGCAATTATCTGCGAAAGGAAATGAACTTAGAACTGTTGGAGAAAAAATGGGATTGCTTCTGGTAGAGTGATCAGCTATTTAAAATTATCGCCATCTGACCTCTTTGGTGTGAAGTTTTGACCTTATTTTGGCAGAAAAATTATCTGTTTTTTTTTTTTTTTTTTTTTTTTTTTTTTTTTTTTTTTATGCTTACAAGGGTGGTGTTTTGGTTATATTCAGGAATTAATGTATTTTTTCTTCTTGTCTGAATTTTTGCAGCATATGTCGGTGATTATTAATGACATTCATTATATAAACCTGATGAACTATAATTCTAAAATTATTTGACTTTAATAAATTATTATTATTTTTTTTATACTTCTGATGTTTTCATTTTGAAAACTGCGATCTCTGCATCCGCTATGAAAATCAAATTTTACTTACTTTTCAAGCTAATTACTCTTTATTAGGAGGCAAATAAATGACAATTCGCTGACTTTTTTGCTCAGATTATTATTTAAAATTTTCTAAAGCAATATTAACTAATCTTTTATGAGTCTAAATGTGAAACGCTGAATGGATCGTTTCATTTTATTTTTGCATTAATTGTGTTAACAGACATAAAAATATGTTTATCATAGACCTTTGAAATGCAGTTGTAAAACTTTTTTACCAAAATAAATTCTTTGATATTCCGTTTTTATGCTTCTGAAAACTGCAATCTCTTTGCATCCGCTATACGAATCGGCTTTTTCGCATTTTTGATGTTTAATACACTTTTTAAGAAGAAAATAAATGAAATTTTTTTTTATTTTTTATTAAATTAAAAAAAAATCTTTATTTTTTTCGAAATTGTTTGATTTTCACAAAATTATTTGATTTTTGACAAAATTATTTCGTTTTTTACAAAAAACGAACCCTGTGAAAAATCCTGAACAGACTCCTTGTTGCTTCTACAGACGAACTTTGGGTACGCATACAAACAGTTTGGAATGCTCTTGATCAAGCAGACATTAAAAATTTGTTTGACTCCATGCCACGCCGCGTAGCAGCACTTATTGCAGCGCGTAGTGGCTACACAAAATACTAATTTCAATATTTCTTTATTGTTTGTTGTGTTTCTAAGTTTAATCATTTATTTGTACCACCATCACTCAGCTGTGTATTAAATTTCATTCAATTATGACGATTCCTTCATGGTGTTGCAATTTTCCCAAACACGAGTTTATAAGAAAAAAGTAAGCTAAAAGATGAATTGTGAAAGGATGTTTGTGGCTGGCCTGTGGCCTGGTCCAGGCGGCCCCATAGCACCTACAGACTTGACAACTGTATCACACCGAGACAACCTAAACATCATTGATAATTAATTTGTGTTAGCATAAGTTTTTCTTTTATACTGTCGCTGAACTTGTTTCAAGAACCAGTCTGCAATTTCTTGTAAAAAGAGAAAAAGCACTTTTTTAGGTGTACCTACTCAAAATTGTGTCCAGATCATTCAGAAAAGCTCAGTCAGCTGCATGTATCCTGTAAACCACACTTTGAGTGGTGCTGATGTAAAGGAACTTGTATAAAATATTCAAAAAATTTATAATACAAAAAGGTAAACAATAGGAATTATATTGCAAAGCAGTTGTTCTGCAATTTTTGCCCCCCCCCCCCTCCGTCCCCAAGCTAGCGGCCCGACGCCCCCGCTTCACGGGCTTATAGGTATATCAGGCCCTAATCGTTGGTAACATTAGGGTGAAACGTAAGCAGAGACGTAGCTAGAAAAAAAAATCGGGGGATAAATGGCAAACGGTTTTTCGGACGTGACGAAAGATCTGAAAATTTTCGAGCATTCGTACTAGCTCCGTCCGAAAGTCACGTGACGGTATGCCCCCACTAATTACAAAGAGCGCGCACCTGGCGAGAGCCAATGAAGTCGCAACCGAAGAACCGGTCTGATTTCGCGCCCGACGACATCCAGCATTCTAGAACGGCGACGGATGCCGAATTTTCGACGTGTTGTCATGGCAACGGATTTCGAAAACCAGTTTCGCAGCGAAAAATTCGGTTCAAACGGCCGGATCGGTCGCAGTGTGAATGGGGCTTTAAGGCCCGGTTTCCTAGGAGTGAAATCGTCGATCTCTGGCGAGGCGACAGACGCCGCCACCTTCTGCGCATGCACATTAGCCGCAGAGTGACGTCGCTTCATGCCACGCTCCAATCCAACTGGTTCTGATTCCAGCGTACGTCACTCCCGGCGTCGGCGACGATTCTAGGAAACCAAGCCTTTAGTCTGCATAAAAGGGGGAAAATTTACCGCCCCCCCCCCCTTCCCCGGCCACTCTACTGAGGATCAGAGGTTCTCTTCCAGCTCCTATCTGACTACGCCCATAGATGGAACCTAAATCGTTGTTAAATTTTAAAGTTTTCAATATTTTAAAAAGCAAATAAACTTGATAATCTTAATGTTAACGCTCAAAGGTGAGACAATATTGCACCAGGTGCTTCATTAATATGTTGTCAGATAAAATCATACTATCCAATGGTATCAGATGAAACATGCGTTGAAATTATTTTCCTAAGATTTCATTTCAAGCATGTGTGCCAATTTGCATCTCTACTGAGCTACATCATTCCGTAAATTATTAAATTTTAAAACCAAACTCATTTTTGGTTCAACTTGTATATGTTTAAGTAGCAGAAACAATCACCGAGATCTGAGAATTCACATCCGATTTTTTTTTTTTTTCGCTCACTAGCAGCGAAGCAGCTAAAGTTTAAAGCACTGAAAAGGTTTCCCACTAAAATTTGATAGCTGGGACTAACGACTACTTAACCCTTAGTTTAGCAATGTATCCTACAGGATACATCACTTTCTACATTTTTTAATTTAAATTAGACGCCCTCTAGGGGGCTGGCTTTTAACTTATAGCATTATTCGAACCTTCTTTTTCAATATCTGTCTTTACTGTGGCTATTTACAAAGCAACGCGTTCAGTGTTAAGTTTATAAGTGTGTTGTTGTTTCTAATACCACTCGAGTATCCGAGCCTGAGTAGATGAAATTTACTCGATTTAAGGCAGGAAAGATAAGGCTTCCGTTTTTAAGAGCACCATTTAGGTGGAAGCCCGATTTAAGCTCAACACACATGCCATAAGGACCAGTTCATAGGGTAGGCATCCATTCATAACTCACTTTCAAACACAGAAAGAACAATGACAAGAGAGAGAGAGAAGGTACGCACATGCCCCAGCCGGGACTCGAACACGGGGCCACCGCATCACGGTCAGACGTCGCTGACCATTAGACGAGGTGGCCGGCAGTTTATAAGTGTTACAGTGTGTTCTACCAAAACAACATGGCGTCACGTCGATTACAGGTATGTTCTCTTTTATTTTTTAATTTCTTTTCTATTTTGATTTGTATAATAATTTATAGATACAGTGCGTCCCAAAAATTTATAGACAACTATGTTTTTGAAACCACAAGCTAATTAAACGAGTAAACGAGACAAAATTATTTATGCAAATATTTAATGACTTCAAAAAATTATTAAAACACTTAAGCAACTCTCACTGATCATAGATTTAATTTTAAAAAATATAAACGAAAAAATGCTGTCCCAAAAGTATATAAACAATCGTTATTAAAAGCTGATTTAAGTATTGGTATTCACAATTTGCATATTCCAAGGTCATTTACTTGTGACGCACAAGTTTTCTGACATAAATACAAACACGTGTTTCCGTTTCTAAAGATTGGTCAATAGGGTGGAGCGAAAATGACCGAAAAAAACTTTTTTCTGAATTTTAACTAGCTTGATGTGTCAAAATGTGCCATTTGGTCCCTAAAAGAGAGTGAAAATTTGAAGAGATTTGAAAAATTTTTTGATCTCCCTTCGCGACCTTTTATTTTACAATATTTAGTGACATTATGTAAAAAATTGACTATAAATCAGACAAACTGTTTTTCAGTTTAGCCACCTTCAAGCACAACAAAATATCATAAATACAATAATTAATGCAGTAAACTATCAAAAAATATTAAATAAAATAATGTATGGGTGAATATCAGGAAAAGTGCCAATTTGACCATGGAAATTTTCAATTTTTAAAGATACTCAGAAAATTAAATTAATTGGGTATTTCAAATACACATTAGTAACAATATTTTTTAAAAATTCGGGGCATGGTCAAAGTGAACATTTACCCCTCTTTTAGGGGGGTTGTCTTTGAGCGTTATCGACATGATGAGAATGCTACCGAACTGACAAATATTACAGATTTTACACTTAGTGCACAAAAGTAAACACTTTCACTACCTTTTATGTTTGAAAACAAAATAATTATTACTTAGAATATAATAATATTTTCAGAGCCTGAACGCTTTTTAGTTTTAAAAATAAAATTAGAGGCTAATTAAAAGTTAGTTAAAGTCTAAATAAGTGCGACAAAGTTTTTTTCAAACAGATAAATAGGTGAATAGTTAAAAATAAAAATAAAATGAAATTCTTAACACAATCTTTAAAAACGAAATTTGATCAAGACAGTCAGAGTTTGGCAGGGGAAGGAGATTTTCCCTAAACTGTTCTTAAGTTTTCCATTTTAAAACAAAATTATATTTTTGGGTGCAGTAGTTAGAAACGAAGGTCGGAATATTGATGTGAAAGAAAAGAGGGTGAAAAAAGGCAATAATTTTGTTTGAAAACTCAAATTTTGCGGAAAAATTAATGTTTTTGAAGCATTTAAAAAACAATGAATAAACTGCAAAAATGGGAAAATTTAGCAGGAAAAACGATGCACTTGAATCTACCTTTGTACTTTAAAACTCAACAAACTCATAAACAAAGAAAAAATTGCGAAAAAACATCGGTAAAGCACGCATCAGTTTCGTAACAAATACCTTCTACTTCGGCGCTGCCGACATGACCGCTGCCGACATGACAAATTTCCCGCAATATGATAGCTGAACATTCCTAATTGAAGATTCGAAAATAAAAACACCTTATTATGTCCATGACAATAGGTTTCTTTTCCATTATGCAAAAATAAATTGAAAAATTACTTTATTTTGTGTCTTAAATTCCGCTGCCGACATGACACTTCATTTGGTAGAAACAGAAAAGTCAAGACTGAAAAAATCTTACCTATAATTTAATTCAGCCGAAGTGAAAATTTTCCATCGGAACTGAAACATCACATATTAGAGCTTCTCCCAGCGTAATTTTTTGGCGCCAAAAAATGTTTTGTCTAGATTTTTTCATTCCGGAAGTTGGTTCACTGGTCATGTTATGAAAACTTGTGACAAGCAGAAATTGCTTTTTTTTATCGATCTAAATTCATTTTATCTAAAACTCAAGAGTTAAACGTCATAGATGAACATAAAACACGTTATTTCCTTTTGTATTTGTTTCTGCTGCGATGCTCTATAATCCACAGGATTTTTTTGAACTTTGCGATTCGAATGTGTGACGCGCTGCCGACATGACATTGAGGCAATAAAAAGAGTTCTATTGTCCCAAATTAAAGTAAAACCTGAAAATTTTGTCATGGGATGTATGTGCGACGCAGTTTACTGTATGGGAAAAGAAAAATTTTTGGTTTTTATTTGGAAGTACTTGAGAAATTCATTTGTGACTTAAATTAGCACTTTTCCTGATATTCACCCGTATCACAAATGCAAAAATAAAATAAAATGTCAAATATTTACAAAGTGAAATGCGAAAATTCACGTTTTGTCTCAAACTTCGGCATTAGCTCTCGCGAAGCAATTCGGGCGCGGACGAACCTATCTCGTGCTGTGTGCCCACAAACAGCTTTCGCTGCCTCTTTCACCAGCTTAACAAATCTTTCCACGCCTCGATTGTGATTCAGAAGTTTCAAGTTTTCAAATTTTCCAACGGTTCCAATTCACTAATATATAATCCAAGAACTCGATTGGCTGTAGGGATCAATCGTGAGTGATTTAGGCAACGAGGGTATCTATTTGCTACAGATCTATCCGATCTATCCGATAAGCTGATCTGTCCGAGACTCCGATCTGATCGCAAGCTTAAGCAAGTGAAGGTAGAGAGATTGCCCTGTTCTTGCGTTTTATATTTTCTTTGCCTTAGTCTCAATTAGTTTCTCATCAAGTATGTACCTGTCATCTACCGAACGATTGAGATTCCTCCTCGATACTGTCAGTATCGGCAAAATTGAATGTATTTTTTCTCTATGATACTTAGCTTATTTTCTCGACTTAGAATAGCTTACTCTCTTTTAAGTTTTCTCCTCAATTTCACCGTCTCCCCCTTATTTACACCACCAATTATGATCTTTCTTGGTTCTCTTTGTGATCATGAAAAAAAATGCGTTCCTTTGCCAGAGCTTTAAATTATTTAGGGCAGTTGCAGTTTGAAGTCATTTCGAAGCATTTACATTTGCTGAGATCAAATAGGCTGTTGGCTTTGTTACGAAAGTCAGTCAGTTTCAGCCAGTGGGTGATCTTATCTTTTTTCCCTTTGGTAAACCTTCAGGATCGTATTGTATTTGTCGTGGAATGATCTCAGTTTTTCAATCGCATCTACGTGACTTACCGTTGGTAATGAGACCTCTGTCCAGATCTCTTCCACATCACAACAAAGTTTATGCGTTATGTCAAAAGATAATGGGTATTTTCATTTTCCGTCTTGTATTCAATTCTTGTATTCACGTACCGTCCGTCCATATATTTTTTAATAAGATCGGTGTAAGTTAGAAAGTATTGGACGGAAAGTTTCTTGGAGAGCCAAATATCACACATGATACTTCGTCTCTTGTGACTGACATCAATTTCATTTATGCAATAAATGTAATGTTTATTATTTCAAAAATATTAAAAAATATGTTTAATGATAGAAAATATCTCTTTGAAAAACAAATATACAACTAAAATTAATTTTTAGCTTAAAAATAGCTAGACTCCAATCTAACAGAAAACCGAAATAGTTATGGTTTCGTAGTTTCGTATTGTAATGTAATAACTAGGGATGGACCGGATATCCGGTAACTATCCAGTATCCGGCCTATCCGGCTGATATTTTAAATATCCGGTACTTCCGGATATCCGATCCGGCTGGCCGCCCCGGATACGGATATCCGGAAGATTTTTGCAGGATATCCGGCTAAGTATCCGGTATTGATGTGAGGAATATCCGGAATTGATGTGAGGGTTATCCGGTGCGGTATGATGTGAAGACCTAATTAAATATTTTCTTTTTTATAAAAATCTTAGTTAAAAATTTCATTGTTTGATAAACCTTTTAGATGATGTAATTACTTTTCATCTTTCCTTTTTACCAATTTTTGCTTCTAAAACAAAAATTGCGTTATTTCTCCGACTGTGTACTGGACATGGAAGCATTCTGCATATTTGATTTTTCACAATTTCCAGATAAAATATGATTGTCTTCAGCTTTTCAAAAATATTTTAGTTAAAATATTTAGAAAGAAAAGGCTACAAACCTTCAAGGATTAATGTGCGACAAAAGTTTGAAAAAAACTTACGATCATATCGTTAGTTCATAAAAATTAATCGCAGTAGCTTTTAATATAAATTCTCAAATTATTTTATTTATTGAATTCTTTTATTTTAAGTTTTTGTGCTTCTAACAAAAATTGCGATCTATTAACACCCAATGATGTTGTAATTAGATATTTTTTACTTTGCCACTATTATTGCTTTATTATAATTGAAAATAACATACACTAAATAACCTATCTAACATTGACAAAAGTTTTCTTTTAGATAATGAAAACATCTGTCCCCATGAATCGTCGCAACTTAAAACCATGCTTTTTTTTTTTTGAAAGAGTTTAAATGTGTGTAAAGAAATTTTGCACTTTGTTTCGTTCTTTCTTTTTGTAATACCTTCCTTTCTGAAAAGATATTTCTCTGCTATTAGAATCTTTTCACGTCTGTCACGCCGCTCCGTAACTCCTCGAGAACATGTTGAGCATGACCCTTAATAACATTCAATCGAGTTTCGATAACTCAAAGCTTTATAAACTCAAATATACCTTCATTTCAAAGTTTTCATTTGGTCTCAAATTCTTGAAAAGACGGTAGGAACTGCTTGTAACTCGAACTATCAATAACTCTAAGTTTTTAGCCGGTCCCTTGGGACTATGAGCTATTGAGACTTGACTGTATTTAAGATATTAATTTGCATCATTAAAAAGTGTATTTTGTCTTTTAGAATTTAAGTAAAACTTTAAGTTAATTATCTAGATATAAGTTTATTAATTTATTTTTTAAAGTGAACATGTTTAGAATAATTTTAAATAATAATGATAATATATCGGTCATTTCAGCGAAAATGGTACAAATCAGTCCCGATACTTCAGAATTTTGGGAATTAATTTTAATGTTTACCACCAATTAATTATATTTTTTTTATTTGTTCTCCATCTAATTGTGTGTAACCAAGTATTACTTATTTAGGCATAAGCCATTTATAAAGGACCCCCCCCCCCCCCAAAAAAAAAAAAAAAAAAATTCTTTGGCAAAAGAAGGAAAAAATGATCTGCCCCAGCTTCAAATTAGGCTTAGGACTTAAAATGCAATTTAAGATTAAGCTGAAATGCAACAACAAAATCATTTGCAATGCACAGCACAAAAAATGCTTCTGACACCCTTTCTGCTGATTTTTATGTATGTAAACAAAAAAAATCTTGGAAAAACACTTATTTATCTTTGTTCCTAGATTTTTTTTATGTTTCAAACTGTTCCACTCTGTTACAAGCCTTTCAGAAATAAAATAAGCAATCGCATTCAATGTGATATTTTTTTTAATAAGTACAAGTAATGTATCTGCTTTGATTACTTTGATACATTGAATTATATAATCAGTAACTAAGATAAGCCTAAAATTCTTTGCTGATGATAGTTAATTTGCACTGTGGGATGTCCACTCTGTTACAGTCGAATTAATAGTGCAAAAAATATTTTTTCTTGAAATTGCAGACAGAATTAGTTTTAGGATGCTTAGTTCGTTTTATACTTGTTATGTAATTAACTTTTCTTTACGATTAGAAATATATTTTTCAAACCTCATTCGTCTCCTCTGTTACACAAAGTCGTCGAACTATTCAAAACCCTTAATGAATTGTTAACTCATATATACAAGCCATTTACACTTTATTATGCACAAATAAACAGAGAATAATTTTTAAAACAATGATTAGTTGGCGAAAATTACTTCATTTGATAAACTTAACTCGACAATTTCAGACATGATTTGTACCATTTTGGCTGGAATAACCCATAAATATAACATTTGTATCTCGGAATGTATCTTTATTTTTTCAAAATGAAGTTGAATTTCGAGGTGATCGTTTAAGAATTAGTTTATTTATTTGTTTTTAAAAAAGTGAATATGTTTAGCATGACCCTTAATGTATTTAAAATGATAATTTGCCACTTTTAAAAATGTGTATCTTAACTTTTTGGAACTAAAGTAAAATTTCAAGTTGATTATTTAAGTAAAGTTTACTCATTTGTTTTTTAAAAAGTGAACAACTTTAGCATACCTCTTAAAAGTATATTTAAACTGCTGATTTGAATCTTCAGAAAACATGTTCCTTTGTTTTTTGGAGTTATATAAAATTTTTAACTGATTATTTGAGTATAACTTTATTATTATTATTATTATTTAACACACTAGTCCTGTTTTAATATTTTCTTCTTTAACTTGTATGTTAGAAAAATTACATGCATATTATTCTTTAAAAAAAAAGAATTTCAAAGCAAAATTTTGCTTTATATTATTGCAAAATTAGAAATAAGAAAATGTGTTACTTTATAATGAAGTTTAAATTCATAAAATTCTAATAAAATATGTATCAATTTGAAAAAAAAAAAAAACGTTTATCTGAGCATAGTTTTTTTTCCTTTTTTCTTTCTTTGTTTCTTTCTTTTTTTTTTAATATTGGTGAAATATTTAATAACTGTATCATTTACGTAGAAACCTATTGAAATGATATTGAAACAGAAAAGCTTTAAAATTTAAACTAAGAATAATTAAAAGTTTAAACTTTGAGTATATACAGAAATATTTAATTCAATCTTTTAAAGCTTCGTCTATTTTGATAAAAATACATAATTTAGAAAGAAATCACAATATGCTAGTGTTTCATTTCATATGTAGCGCTACTCCTGTACAAATAAAATAGAGGCTTTAAAAATTAATTTAAATGTATTTAACATGTTCTTAAAGAAATTATGCGAGAAACAACTTTGATTTATTGTATTGAAGCTGCATTACATGAAAATAAGCGAACATGCAATGTAATTGTAATGCCGGATATCCGCAGGATATCCGGTCGGATATCCGGTATCCAGCGTGTGATGAGCCACCGGATATCCGATATCCGGTATCCGGCAAAACCACTATCCGGTCCATCCTTAGTAATAACAGTAGTATTATCAAATATTAGCAATGCTATAATAAGCTGTGTTGAATTCTGACTGAATCTAGTTATAAAATCTTAAATGAAAATCCATCAATATATAAAAAGCAACTAGCCTTTGACTATCTCTTATATCTACTACACTTACTTGAGAGCTGCTGCAAAACTAATGATAACAGGCGGGAAAATAACCTATTATTTTTCTAATAACTACTAATTCCATCCATCGAAATGAAAGAGAAGTATTTAAAATGTCAATTTTAGTAACTATCGATGCAAAAGAGGAAAAAAAATGTAGGACAATCAAAGTGCCCTACAAAGTCTTTTAATGCAGTATTTTGACATAAAATCTCAAAATGTCAATTTTTCAGTGAGGCGAAGGAAGATCAAAAAAATTTCAGATAATATTGTGATTTTGCAGAATTGTTACTATATGCAAAAGGCACGTTTTCCGCATACAGCTTAAAAAAAATAAAATAAAAAGTTTTTTCGCTCCACCCTATTGGTCAAGATGCCTCGCAATGTGCAGTTTTCTAAAACGGAAATTTTGAAAATTTATCGTTTGAAAGCTCATGGATGGAAAGTAGTGGACATTGCACGTAAATTTGGATGCAGTAGGGCTGGTATTTATCAAATCTTGTCAAAAGATAATACACTGCTCGACATTGAAAATGCAACACCAAGAAGGTGTGGTCAGAAATGCATGCAAATTTTACCGTAGACGCACGTCACTGAGTTATGCAAATGATATGAAATGCGCAGCTCTCCGCCGCACGTGAAGTAAGATATAAGAGAATGAAGTTGAAAAGTGGGCTATGTTCATGTTGGTTTTTCTGCCAGACTAATTATCGGAGAAATTTGGTTTTGTCTCGAAGGATACGTGTGATAGGAGGAAATGCCACGCCGTCCTCAACGAAGACACTTCCAGCATATAGACGACTTTACAAGGGGTATGGTGATCGGACTGAGAAGGGGAGGTTGGTCCATACGTCAAATTGCAGCTGATACCCACATGGATGCAAGCACTGTGCATCGGCTGTGTCGGAGATGGTTGGAGAGAGGAAATGTAGCCACATTGAGGGGTGCAGGTGCAGCCAGAGTGACGTCAGACCGCTTGGATCGACGGATTCACCGACAAGCTGTGGCGGACCCGCAAGTCACTTGTACGTCGATTCTGCAGCACGTGCAAGGTACCCTGGATGTTCCTGTGTCGACCAGAACCATTTCCCGTCGACTGGTTGCACGTGGCCTGCAATCACGGCGCCCGCTAAGAAGACTGCCATTGACCTCACAGCACAGACTCCAACGTTTGGAATGGTGCCGGACCAGAGCGACGTGGATGGCAGAATGGCAAACCGTAGTGTTCTCAGATGAATCCCACTTCTGTTTGTCCAGCGATAGTCATCGCATACGTGTGTGTCGTCGACGTGGAGAAAGATCGAATCCGGCAGTAACTGTGGAACGCCCCACAGCGCGACAACGTGGCATAATGGTTTGGGGCACTATTGCATACAATTCCGTATCACCTCTAGTTCGTATTCGGGGCACTATGACGGCCCAACGATATGTAGATAATGTACTGCGGCCGGTGGCAATCCCCTACCTTCAGGGTCTGCCAAATGCAATTTTTCAACAGGATAACGCCCGGTCTCACAGTGCTCGAATCAGCCAACATGCTCTACGAGGTGTACAGATGCTTTCCTGGCCACCATACTCTCCTGACTTGTCACCAATCGAACATGTGTGGGACGTGATTGGACGCCGTTTGCAGAACCTGCCACTGCCTCGTTCAGAGGACGAACTGTGGCAAACGGTTGAAAGGAAATGGAGTGCCATCCCTCAGGACACCATCCGCAGGCTTATTGACTCCATGCCAAGACGTGTTTCTTCGTGCATCGCTGTCCGCGGTGGTCCTACTTCTTACTGAGCCGACGCCGTCCTCGCTCTTAATTTTGCTTATTTATTTTGAAATAAATATCACTTATTGTTCCATGCTGTCTCTGTCTTCTTACCAAATTTCATCAATTTCTGACCACTCCTTCTTGGTGTTGCATTTTCAATGTCGAGCAGTGTAGTTTTGAAGCAAAATTTCGTTCTGGAAGACCAAAGAAAACAACTAAGCGGCAAGACAGAGAGATTTTGAAATTAGTTTCAACCCAGAATCTGTCAACACGGTCCGTTTGTAAAGAAGTAAGCTTTTCAGTGTCAAAATCAACAGTACATCGACGGCTGCAGGCAAGTGCATTTCTTGAATATCGCAAATTTCGTCGTTAGCCGAGGTTAACAAGTCGGCATAGAAACGCTCGTGTTCAGTGGGCTCGTAATCATATGAATTGGACAAATGAATGGTTAAGTGTTATTTTTAGTGATGAAAAAAAGTTCAATTTAGATGGCCCGGATGGTTGGGCACATTACTGGCACGATATTCGCAAGGAAACCCGAACCTTTTTCAGCAGGCAAAAAGGAGGAGGTTCACTCATGGTGTGGGGAGCATTTTCTTTCAATGGAACAACCGATATTGCTTTTTTGAAAGGTCGCCAATGCTCCGAAGATTATCAGAGAACTCTTAATGTACAGTTATTGCCATTTAGAAAGTTGCTAGGTGGGGACGAATGGTTATTCCAGCAAGACAATTGTTCCATTCACACTTCTAATTCAACAATGCAATGGTTTAGACAAAACCAAGTAACTGTTATGGAATGGCCAGCCCTGAGTCCTGACCTAAACCCAATAGAAAACCTATGGGGAATACTCGCGAGAGATGTATATGCTAATGGAAGACAGTTTACAACAGTTCAAGATCTTAGGCTGCAAATTGAACGTAGTTGGTTTTCATTAAAGCCAGAAGTTCTTCAAAATCTTGTTTTAAGTATGCCTGATCGTGTTTTTGAACTTATTAGAAAAAACGGCTTAAAAATTTGAATGTTAAAATTAATATAATGCGCTGTCTGTAAATTTTTGGGACAGTAAAAATTGAGTTTTAATTTTTTTCACAAAATCTGTGATTGTATAATTAAATTCATATTTAGTATTATTATTAAATCGATATTTTTCATGATTCTAAGTTGTGTTGAAATCGCTGTTTCTTTTTTTTCCCGTAAAACTTGGAAACCTTGTTGTCTCTAAACTTTTGGGACGCACTGTAGATGTAGTTGTATTGTAAATAAATACTTGATTAAATTTTATAAAAAGTTTTTATGTATTCTTATTTGCTACTTTGGCAGTGTATCCTACAGGATACACAATTTATAAAACCGATTTTCTTTTCATTTTTCCCATGAAATGTTTTTTAACTATATGATATTTATGCATTTTACCCCAAAAATCTAAAATAAAGAAATTTTGTCAAAATTTTTAAGTTTTTGATATATGCCAAACTAAGGGTTAAATAAGAACTAAAATAAATACGATACTTACCCGCGTGACAATAACCATGATGATTTTTCTAGCAGGTCAGATCTTGAGGCACGTGCTGAAAGCAAAATAAATATTTTTTTAAGTTAAATACTTATTTCACATCATTTCAGTTATACTAGATCTATTTTTTTCCATTTTATAAAAAAAGAAAAAACAATTAGCCCTTCTATTCAGAACATTAAATCTGACTAGTTACAACAGAACCTAATCGGCTTGTTTACCTGGGATTTACGTACGCAAGAAAGAGATCCTGTTAAGAAAAGAAAAAAACACACACACACACACCCAAATAAATAAATATATATATATATATATATATATACTAGTTTAAACCCGCACGGCGGTGCACGTGCTGTAAAGGAAAAAAAAAACAGGTCATGTAATTTAAATGCGCTTTAAAGTCATGCAAAACAAGGCTATAAAATAAAATACTTTTAAAAAATCTCATTATAATGAAGAAACAACAAAGAATTCAAAAGACGTAGCCATGACAACACTATAAAACTTAAATAACTTGAATGAAAAAGAGAGATTCGAACGACTGTGCTTCAAACGCCTCTAACTTTTTTGCTGTTTAAGATAGAAGCATGAATCTTCGACTGTAAATCGAGTTAAAAATATTGCTCTATCCAATGGTGTACAAAAAAAAAACTGGAACAACTAGTTTAATTTTTATTCATGGTTTTAATGAGGAAAGTAGTGCCTGAAATCGAGAGGAGCCTTGAAAAAAGTAAGTATTGAACGCAAATAACTCGCGCTATATTAGCGACAGAGAATTCAAACAAATTGTACCGAACGCAGAAAATTTTGGTTTCCAACGACATATAACATTAAAATGTGCAAGTAATTTTTAACCCAATATTTGGCAATTAATGTGAAAATCGTCTTAAATTTGAATAAAAAAAAACCACTCATCGAATATTTTTCGAACTCTTGCCTAAATATTTCTGGGGCAAAAAGGAACAAACGCTGAAATTTTTAGCAAAATCGGCCGGGTAGTTCTCAAGTTTTGCGCGTTCAAACAAACAGACGCTTTTTGAGACTTTATTTTATACTATGTATTAGCAGTACCCGCACGGCGATGCCCGTGCAATAAATGTAAAGGAAGTTAACTAAATAAAGTTTAACTCCCTCTTAAGACTTTTCTTCTTTTCGGTATGTGTGTGTGTGACGAACTTATTTATTTTTTAGCGAAATTTTTACGTTTCAATGGATCTTTTGACACAACTGTAGTGCCAAGATTTTCGAAAACTCTCAACGAACACAGCAATATTGCCTTTGAAATTTAATATAACTCACCGATTTAACCGTAATTTCAATGTAAAATTGGTCGCCAATCTAAATTTATTAACATAGGAAACCGATTGTATCAGGTAGCTCAGGCACTACCATTCTTCCATGATTTTAATGTGAACATTAAAAGGAAAGAAATATAATGTCTTTCACACCATCTCTTTGAAGTGATTACAATCTAACAGTGACCCTCAAAAAAGTAAGATTTCAGTGGCTGGGAGGTTTGGTAAATTTCCCGATTGTTGCCAAACTTTACGACGCCAAATACGAAGAGAAACTGAATAGCGGTGTTACCGAAAATATCAGAATGGAACTAAAAAATTTGTGATGGCGGCATTAAATACATGTTTTAAATATGCAATAAAATACGCTTTAGACTGCAAACAACTACTGTTTTCCTTCCTAGGGCGTTTTTTTTTTTCTTTGATTTGGAGAAAGTGTTTCACTGGCTGGGAGGTTTGGTAAATATCCCTATTGTTGCCAAACTTTACCACGCCAAATACGAAGAGTAACTGCCCGCACTAAATTTTTAAAAATAATAGTTCTATTCTGATATGTTCGGTAACACCGAATTTTGAGGAAGTCAACTGAATAAATTTAAATTCACTCCAATCCCCTCTGACGAAAAATTATAATATCCTTTAGCTCAAATGCGCTCCACAACCTTTTAAATTCCACTTAAAGTCATGTTAAAGTTTAAATCAATTCGCCAAATAAATATAAAAAACAGAAAGATAAGTAAGTAACAGGAGAAATTAATTAATCAAATTGAATAAATTTTCAAGGCTTAAATCTATACGCTAATTTAAACCACAAAGTAACTTCAGGGACAAAAGAGCAGCTGATCTGGAAAATGGACTTAGTGTTTCAGCATTGCGTACAGAGTTATGCCTCGAAAATTGGCTAAATTTGATTAATTAATATCTCCTGTCGTAATTAACGGACAGTGCTACAACTTTTCTTTTTCAGAAAAAAAACCCCTTTCCAGTGATGTAGAATGCTTTGGGGTGGGGGAAGGTTCCCCCCCCCCCTCAATTATGGCGGATACACCAAAAATGAGACTAATTAATTAATTTAAAAATAACTAATTCGAAATTAAAAATTTGGCTTTCGAAGTGCATTTTACTGGGATACGTTCGAATTTTTGAGCCAAGTTTCAGGTCTGTAGGTGCTGTGGGGACTTCTGGCCAGCGGTTACAAACGAACAAACATACAAACACCGTCATCTTTATACATATAGATAGATAAATAAAGAGTGATCCTTAGCATAAAGGCGAAAAATTAATTTTACATTTTTATAAGCCTTACCACCCATTTCTTTTGCTTTTGTGTCAATAAGTAACTGGTAAAAATTTTTTTAAAAAAATTAATAACAACACGTGCCGCAAAGAAAGTGAAAAAGTGAAATAAAATAGTCAAATTCCTCAACTTTTATTTATATTTCAATTTTGAACAAATATTTAATAGTAGTAATAACTAAATTAAGGACTGGAATTGGTTAAATACAAAAGACAAAGCTTGTTACAGCATACGAGATGGCTGTCACTCACCGTCTCTTGGAACTATAAGCAGTTCCGCTCGTTCTCTACATACTAAATCAATAAATTTAAAACTACATTTTGATGCAAATTTGATGTAATTAGTTAACATGAGACAAAACATTTGTTTTATTATTCATTTAAATTTGAAAAAAAAAATTACTTTTTACAAAAAATGGTCACATTTGCAGCCTCTGCGGCACCATTTAAAACTGGAATTGAGCTCATTTTTTTCTGGTGTTAGTTTTAAACCAGATGTAAAACAATGAGGGGGTAAGATGAAGTTGAACAAAATGAGGATTACTCTCTAATATAATAAAACCGTGAGGAGATGGTACTTGTCAATCAAATGAGAAAAAGAGTCCATTCCTTAAAATGGGTAGAGAAGGAAAAAAAAATGACGTGTGCCATGTTTGTGAGTTTAGTGAAATTTTGGCGATGTGGCGTTCTTTGTAAAAGATGAAATAATTCTTTGACCGAAATAATGAGGCCGAAAAAGAGGCAACATTCGTAGCAAACCATTCTAAATTTTTCGTCAGCAACATTTCTTTTACTGCATTGTAATTTATTACAATATAAATTGCAGTAAATATCTTGAGTGAGATAATTGGATTTTTGATTTATCCTTTGCTGATTGATTTCTGTTGATGTTTATTGTTTTTATTATCATTGCGAAGAATGGTACGAAATGTGGCGAAGAATCGTACGAAATTTCGGTGAGTAACACTTAAAAGTTTTAGAATCAATTGAATTTTTTTACAAAAAGTGCTCCAAATATATTTTCGCTATGTGATTATTTAATATTGGAACGTAATTTGCAGCAGTTACTGCTTTGACAAGCTTTAAAAATAACAAGCTTTACGTTCTTTATTGTAACCCTACTCTCGCCAATTTTTTATTAAAATCAACTATCGGAGGCGTAGCTGTCTTTGACCAATGGCTGTTCGAAGAGGTAAAACCAAGGCCCACCCACTTTCTTAGAGTATAACCTGTTCAACAAGACATCTGTCTCGACATCACAAAATTAAAATATTTTAACCTCTTTGGCTAATTTCTTAAAATGGGTGGAGTATCCAAGCTATGCTAGAACCAATAATACATTTGAATCCGTTCTTCAGTATTCCTCTACTTTATCACCCCTTCGGAAAAATGAACAATTCTAAAAAAAGGAGGAGTCAAGTGCCATCTCGTCAAAGCCAGACTTTACACGGTGTCCCAGTTAAGTGTTCCAGCACTTATAGGAGGGTTCAACTCGAAATCATATAGGGGAGAGGGGTGCACATGTGAACAAAAAGAACATTTTTGTATTTTTTCATTATAAATTTCGAGAAAAAAAGAAAAAAGTGCTATACATGATAAATCAAACATTTGCTAATATTTTCATGCAGCTACCTATCTTCTTCAACAGTGAATTCCAGCCAAAAAAATAAGTCAAAAATATGTTAAATTTTGTTCACACGTGCCCCAGTAGGGGGCAGTTGTAAACACCCCTAAGGCAAAAGTAAACACGGATACATAAATGGAAATAAAATACACCTAAGCATATTTTTAAGTATACTGCTTATTACACATTAACAAACACTTACAATAAAAATATCAAGGTATTTATTCAACGTGATTATTTGACTCAATTCAACGAACATTGTAGCCTTCAAGTTTTACAGAAAAAGAAACAGAAGATGCAGCTCGACATGTGCCACCTAAAACTGAACGTGGTGGTCATTTTAGCAGAATATCATCAGAGTGTTTACCATCCATGTATCATCTGTTTTTGGAAACATAAAAGTTTCATTCATAGAAAATTTTTGTCTTTTTGGTAGTAAATTCTACGAGGATAAAGTCATTGACAGCTAAATTTTCTGGTGCAAGGTTGACTTCAGCGGTCTTCAAAACTAATAATAAATAGTTGCGGTCTTCAAAACTAATGTAGGACTCATTAATGTCCGTCACTTACAACAACTCTTAACTGTTCCTTTTTCAACAGTTTAGCAAGTTTAACTTTCTTTTCTTTGCAACTCTTTCAGATTTTAATTAAATATTGAGTATTGAAACTTTTAATTATTCAATATTTCTTAATTTGACTATTCAATGTATCAAAAAAATCAAGAATTTTTGAAATTGAAATAACTAAACACCATTATGGGCACAGATGACCTGTTCACATCTGCCCCTACATAATGTGTTCACATGAGCCCCTTATCTCAACTTCGGCCTAATTTGATAAAAAAAAACTATACATATTTTTAAAAAATTTCAAAAAATAGTGCATGAAAACTTTCCTTATTAGTGTCCCTTTAAGACGAATAAAGTTCAAATCACAAAAAAAAAAGTTTTGGATGTGTTTTTACTCGAAGAGCTGGAACATAAAACTATATTGGCAACTTCCAAAACCTAAAATTTTTGATAACTAAAAAACAAAATGGTTTAGATCTTTGAAATTCTAGGCAGGATATGGTATTTGTATTATCATCTGCATGAATTTTTTTCAGATTTTTCTCTTCATGTTAATTGGGTAAAATATAGTTTGTTCACATGTGCCCCCTCTCCCCTAACAATGCGGGGTCAGAAAAGCTTTCCTGAAGCGGTGACATACACAGAAGCACCATATAGACAAGCACGAAGATTAAATTGAAACCCTCCAACCCTGGTTGCTGACCTCATATTAAAACGAACTTCACTGGTCAGAAACCTTTTTCAATTTAAATAGTTTTCGAGAGGACATGGTAAACACGGAAAAGGAAAGATAATCCTTTCTAGTCACAAAAGCAGAATAACGAGGGAAAATTTAAAACCCTTTTAACCCGTTACCGCCCAGTAATCAATTTATAAATCACCTCTTTTCGGATCCCTCACTTAAAACAATACCTTTTTATCATTTCTTATTCGTATTGGCGGGTTTTCTTACACATGAGGAAGTTTGTTTTTCTCAAAAATCATGATAGGGGGGCAAGTCATAGTGCCTAGTATAACTAGGTAGGAGACTGTTTATTTGCACTTTGTTGCGTAATATCTTCAAAATGATTAGAACATAATTCATTTCGAAACTACCTATAAATTTAGGTACAAATCGTGGACATAACTAATATGTTTCATAATTGAACTAATTAACATTAATAAAATCACTTCCCAGAGGACTGTTTTTGCAACGACCCAATACATAAATTCATCACAAATGTGGCTCTCAAACTAAACAAAGTGGCGTTTCAACACCATTCTCAGCTCGACAAATTCACACTGATTACTTTAAACTTCATGCCAAAACACATGTCCAAGAGTAACATATTTTTTCTAGCGTAGCTTTGAATTTGTGGCAGGGGACTGTTTGAAAAAACTCCGGACAGAACTTACATGACAATTTTAAGTTTTAGAAATACATAATTAAACCTTATTTCATAAAAAATATTTAGTTGCCTTTTTCTATTTTTAGATACTAATTGCCAAATTTATATAGTGTTGATAGGTTTTTTGAAATATTGCCTAGAAGTGTTAGACTATAGAATTGGGACAGCCAGGGGACTGTGTTTTTGGTACTTGGATAGTTTCTAGAAAAATAAATAAATAAATTGTTACCGCTTCAAATACAATTGAGCCGCAAAGTATTAATGCTTTACTAGTATTAAGAGAAATAATTACTTAATTACACTTTATTATTTTTAAAATACACGTTCCGGACAGCCAATTACGAGTTTACAGAGAATCGCCCATATGTATAAAAAAAAATGAATCAAGGATTTGATTTTAAATTACATTAGTAGAAAAATATTAAAGAAAAGAAACTCGTCAGAGTAAGAGCTGGAGGGTAAAATGAAATATCCAGTGAGAAGGAATATCGAACATCATAAAAAACAGTTTGAAAAGAAAAAATATAAAAGTTGCAATATTGTCCTTAAATTTGCCGAATAATCAAAGTTTTCAGAATAAGAAATTGTTTTGAGAGGTCACTGTGACCTCCCATCACGGCAACCATGAGGGAGGAATGCAATTTCATAAGTTTGCCACGGGCGCTGGACCTCCGAGTTACGCAACTGCTAACACTGTTAAAAAAAACCTGAATTTTCAGGAAGTTTTTTACTGATTTTAACAGGAAATTTCCGTTTTCGTTTCAAAACGTATCTTTTCCTTAAAGGGGGATTAGGGAGATGAGGTATTTTTATTTTTATTACTGCTATTTTTATTTTAATCTGAGTCTAGACTTAACAGTTAGTTATTCCATGATGTAAACTAATTGTACATTTTAAGAGTTGCATGTATAAACTTACTGGTTCTGAGGGTTTGTAAAATTTAGTGAAATGATTTTTACTTCCTTTTACGTAGTAAAGGAAGTATTGTGATCACGAAAAAAATTTCACTCAAATTTCAGTCTAAATTTTGACTTTGCTCACCCCTGAATGAATGTCGCGTAGTTTTTTCGACCTGTCAGCACATGCATATGTACCTAACAACATACAAACAGCCGAAAAATTAATTTCGACCACCCCCGAGTAAATTACGACGAGTTTTCTCGTGACGTCTGTATGTACGTATGTGCGGATGTATGTGCGGATGTATGCGCGGATGTATGTGCGTATGTGGCTCGCATAACTCAAAAACTATATGCCGTAGAAACTTCTAGCTTGGTATGTAGGCTCTGAGGGGAGTCTAGTTGTGCACCTCCCCATGTGATTGCATTCGAATGTTCCCAAAGGGGTTTTTTACCCCTTTTTTGGGGTAAATCAATGTTAATTTCAATACAGACTCAAGTGATATGAATTGGCGCCACCACTTGGCGACATGTCGCCAAGCTTTTGGTCGCCAAGTATTTGACGCCAAATTGGCGACATATCGCCAAATTGGCGACAAATTTGGCGAAAAAATTATTCTTTGAATTTGGGTTCAACTTGGCGCTATTGGCGATATTTTGCGAAAAATTTACTGAATGATCTTAAAATCAGCAATATTTAGAAAAATAACCATTGTAAAATATTTTTTGCATTGTTTCGTGGTAGATTAGGGGAGTAAATATTTGAATGCTCACCTTGCTCACTCCAAGCACTTTTTTTAACACTTAAGGCAACTACTAAGAAATTTACACGTAAAAGGAAGTAGTGTGGGGTCCATACCAGATTTTTTAAATTTTATATAAAGATTTAAAAGCTTAGTCTCAAAGCTGAGCTTTTTTACTTTGTGACTTTACTTCATTTACACATTTGTTTTAACCTTTAACTCAATACCTATAAGAAATAAATGAAAAAAAAAAACAATGTAAAAGCGCCTATTTAAATAATATCATGAGTTTGGACAATCTAATCAGAGCTATCGTGCATTAAAATAATAAATATATAATTTTCAGAAATGCAAAGGTTTTAATTTATAGAAACCTATTGAGCTATTAATTCACTGCATTCATGAGTCGTATCTTATACTAATTTCATTTCATGTGATTTACTGCATTGCTTCTAAATATTTAAATCCTGCGCTATTAACAGAGCAAAATAAGTGATAGGTAGTTAATGACAAAGAGTTAACTGCTGCTGTTTCATTTTGAAGAAATTAAACATCTGAACTTCAAAATCAATAAATCGAATTTTGTTGCGACTTTCTCCCTACAATTTCTTACATTTTTAGGTTGTGGGAGACTACATATAAAAAGAGAAAAATTATGGCTGTAAGATTATAAAGTTATGATTTGATTGAATCTGATTAAATATCAACTAAAATTAGAAAACTAATCTGCTCAAAACATAAAGACAAAATACTCAAAAATTGAGTAAATTAACATGCTCAACTACAACAAAACTAATCTGACGAAATTAATGCTGTCAAAACTACGAAAATGATTGTCTTTTTAACGAAACTAGGATGAAGAAATATTTCGTTACATTTGACGAAATTCATCCTCAAAAAAGTGACGAAAGCAGTTTCTTCAATTTGACGAAATGTTCGACCGATGCATATCCTTGGAAACGATTTCATTAAAAACAAAGAAAATATCGTCAATTTTGAGAGTGCATTTCTGAAAGTGTTGATCACTATAAACACCATAACGTAAATGTATGAAGATAGAGGAAATCAGTAAAAATACAGGATTTTTTTTTTTTTAAAGAAACCACGAATGTTTCAAATTCAGAAAGGAGAAAAAAAAACTTTCGGAAGAACTTAATTTTTATTCAAACTTAAGAGAAAATACTTTAAAAAGAATGCACCTTGTTAATACTTTTTAATGTTTTGAAGTTATGCGCTCAGAAATACTATGCATTGATCATTCCATCTTCAAAATATTTGAATATTTTATGCGAGATTGATGTAATCTTTTCAAAAAAAAAATGTCATTTTAATAAACTAAAATTTTTACCGGATTTTGCTTTATATGAGCGGACATTTTCAAACTTTTGCTTAAAAATAAAATTCGTAAGAGTTTCAAAGTTTACATTTTTGCGTATCATTTTGTCTTATTTTTCTCATATTTTATTCAAATTCCATACTCATCTTTCTGTCGACAAACAACATGCTTGTCACTTTTATGTCATTTCAGTGTTCAATATATATATATATATATATATATTTATAAATAGAAGTATAAAATCTTGTGAAAAATCTGTTAAAAACTGAAGTAAAGATAAAATTCCCAAAAGACCCTGGGGCCTTCATCAGGGGGACCCCCCTAGGGTAGGGAAAAAGTGGAGTGAGATGTTTCTAGCAAGTTGCAGGCAAATCGCCTAAAAAGTTGCAACTTTTAGCCCCCGACATCTCACAAACAAGCAGTAGGTCACTGGAAGTCCAATTCATTTATGCATATACACGAGAGAATACAATTCAAAAGACACTAAATATAATCAATAAAATTCAAATAGAACAGATGACATGAAATTACAATAAATACAAAAAAAGAACTTTCAATCAACAATGTAAGAACTACCAACCTGAGGCCTTTTCAAAGCGCTACTGATAAGACTGTTGGTCAAATTCGCGGGGTAGCAGTTTTCAGTTAAAGTTACAATTAATTGTCTTATTGCTGAGTCTAGATTTGAATTATTGTTGCAAATTTTTTTGTATCGGGAAATTTGGGAGATGATAATGTTCTTGAAAACCTTTTTACTTAGACAACTGTGAAAATGGATAAGTGAGTGCACTTTAAAGTTGAAATCTTTACGTTTGTCATATAGTGCTAGATTGACATCTTTATCTTCTAATTTAATATAAATGTCGAGAAAAGAAGCAGTGTTGTTACTATTTGTTTGTTTAAGCAAAAGCTCTTTTGGATAAATATCCTTGTAGAGATTATGGAAGTTACTGTTGTTAAAAATAATGATGTCATCAATGTACCTGAAGGCCTCAAGGTCATTATCGACTAGAAAATTTGACTCATAAATATGAAGAAAAACGTTTGCAAAGGCACTGGAAAAAGATGTACCCATGGGAATACCGTTAATTTGCTTGTAAAAATTAGAACCATTAAAAAGATAGTTTTCGAAAACACAGAATTTAACTAGATTTAACCAGTAGCTTCTTTTTGACCCTATGCAGTATTCATACTTTTCGTAGAGTTTATTAGAAATGTCTAAGATTAGATGATGGGGAATATTTGTAAAGAGATTTTCGAAGTCAAAAGTGTTGATACTGTAAATGTTGTTATTACGATTATTTAAAAAGTTCAAAACCTTTTGGTTATTCAAAATAATTAAGTTTTTTTCTTCAGCAATTTTTTCCAAAATATTTTTAAGTTTTTCGAAGAAAATATAGCCGGCTCTCACGTTATAAGAATGAGTCCCACTTGTGACAAACCTGAATTTAACTGGATTTTTATGAAATTTAACTGTGATGAAAAGGAAAGGAAACTTGAAATTAAGATGTTTTGTATTTAAGATTTTATCAAATGCGAGTAACCTTTTCTTGAGGCTGGATTCTGCTTCAGTAATCATTGTATAGGTGTTGATATTGGAATATTCATTTAAAAGTAGCTGTTTGTAAAGAAGTTTACACATGATTGCAAAGTTATTGCTTGCTTTGTCGACTGTAGTGATAGTAAAGGATTTTTTGAAGTTTTTGATACTCATGTTAAGATTTTTATCGATAAAATTGCAAAGATCTTTACGGTGAAAATTATATAAGCTGTAACTATAAGTAAATTCATGAAGTATTTTCTTTTTCCATTCGACAAAGCCTTCAATGGGCCAACTATACTTGTACGCGATTTTTAAAATAAACATGTCTAGTTCTTTGCTGAAGTTACTGAAGATTGCTTTTTTGTTTAAGTGACTATCTGGTCGAAATTTTGAGCCTTTTTTTAGGAGATACTTTAGGGATTCATTCTGTATTATATTTAAGTTACCTGTGATAATATGACCATGTTCTTTATTAATAAAGTCTTTATAAAGATGTTCCTTACAAATACAGTCATTTTCTTGTATATTGTGAATGTTTTTGCTGCAAAAACTATAGTTACATATATATATATATATATATATATATATATATATATATATATATATATATATATATATATATATATATATATATAAGCGTACAGGTATAAGCCTATAACGTGTAAGGATAATAAGAACCGAAGAAAATGAAGAACGGAGAATTAAGAAACGAAAAAATGCCGAACGGAGCTTCTGCAAAATCACGGAAATATAATTAACGAAACGGAATAACTCCGGCAACTCAGCTTCCGTACATTTCTCTGTTATTTTCAGGACATTTTTTAACAGTGAAGGAACTTTATAAAGACAGGGGGAGCAGGGCGCAGGGCCAGATCTTGGTGCTGTCTTGGGAGGGAGGGGGCTGGTGGGGCGGGGCAAGACATATTTTTGTCACCCTTTACACATAATTATTGTGAAGTCATAAATGTTCAATTCAACACTTTTTGTGAATAAGAAGAATTAAAAAACACACACATTACCGTAGAATGGGGTGCATAGGAGCAGCGAGGTCAATCGAAACAAAGCTTATCGATCGTGCAAAGAAATTCTTCATAAATATACTATTGAGTGTTTTTCGCCATTAATTTTTTTTAGAAAGGTAAGATCCTAGGAAGTAGGAAAAAAATACTTTTGTCAATCTGGCAACGCTACTGGCTTATAAGAAGGGCGGCACGTGTAATGCTAGAAAGCATCACGTTTTCATAGACTGCAAAACTTCATATGTAATGTGAAATGTGAAAACCTTATATTTTAAACCTAAGAGTGGTATGCTTCAATTATGCATGTATTTGAACAACAGAATACCAGATTAGAATTTACATTTTTTAAAAATTGTGTCATAAAAATGAAGAATTCTGAAAAATGCCAAAAGAAAATAATTGCGGGGTGTATCGGAATACTTGGTTCTGTTGTTCCAATTCAAACTTATTTAAAGGAAACTGTTTGAAACATCAAGATTCTAACCCTGATAGTCAAGACAAGAACAAGGATTTAATAATGTTTATCCCTTCTCGTGAGCAACTAGATCTTAAAATGATGGAAAGTTGCAGATTTAAAAAGATTTTTGCTCCAGGAGACTTCTTTTTACTTAAAATACATGGAGGAAAATCATACAGACTTTATGTAGCAAAAGACCAGCACACAGACAGTGATGAATAAGTGGGAAAATCTTACAGGACAATCCCCAAAACCCAGAGATTTCAAGAAACTAAAGAAAAGGCAGCGTTCATCCCAGAAGATGTTATGAAAAAACTGAAAAGTCAAGCCACAACTGCTAGTTTTAAGGACAAATATATGTTTGTGGACGATATGAGTGACTTCAATTTATGTTGAATCTTTGTATTTCAATTCAAAAGTATTTCTTAAAATTAATTTTAATTTTTCATAAGTCATAATCATTTTGAATTTTGACAAACCATAAACGTTTACTTTAATAGAAAATATATTTTTGTTTGACAATAACTATCTGTTCTTCTTCTCCCCCATCAATATTACTCATCTTTATGAGACCTATTACAGGTTAAATTGAAAAAAAAAATTTAACATGTGTTCCGAATTGACATCGCTTATCGGGGTGATTCGGAACAATCCTAAATTCCTATATATATAAATAATAACTGTTCGAAATGTTTTGTCTTTACTTGGAATATCAAGAGCAAAGCAGGACCAAAGTTTTTACACAAAAAATCAAATAATAAAAAAAAAATCTTAACTACTTTTTTTTTTACAATCAAAGCTGAAAAGTGTGCCGATTCACCCCATTTTGCGGTACTGTTATCTTTCTCTAAACAGATGGCAAGTTTAAGTACACTTTTACATTATTAATATAAATTTAACTTTAGATGTAATATTTGCTCAGAAATAGGAAGTCTCAAAGTTCTTCAATGGAAAAATGTCCAAATGATATTTTTAAAAAATGGCTTCAAACAATTTTTGGTAATTTTAGAGGCTCGAAAAATTTTGAAATAGAAATCTGAAAAGCGAATAGTAAACCATCTTTGGTTATATTAGGGGCAGGAACTGGGAGAACAAAATCATCCCTGGCAATTTTTCAAAATTGAAGTTTTAAAAACGCACTTCTAAATGATTTTTTATGATAAGAACAAAAGAGAGGTTCGGGACTGTCCTCCAAAAATTCTCGGAAGTTATAAATACGTAACTAAGTCTTAGATGTTAGAAAAGAAGTTCTGTGAAATTACACACATTAACTAGAATTGAAAATAATTATCTTGTCTTTATCTCCCCGTCTAATACACCTTGTAAAAGAGGCAATAATGGTTAAAATCAAATTCATAAAAATACAGTGTAACACGATTGAACTTATGTGACAGGGCTCGTTTTTCTTGGAGTAATGAGTTTTGGGGTTAGCTCGCAACACGAAAAATTTTGGACCAATCTGTCTCTCTCCTTTCTTTGCTGCTTATTGTATGAATTTCATAGAAAAAGTAGGTCACATTTTTCAAATTAGGAGAAAGGTAAAAAATGTACTTGCAGTTAGGGAATTTTCCGGGGGAGCTGAGCCAGTATGAAATATTCCTACGCCCCTGTATAATACCGCAATCCCTATGTGGTCAAAAACATGCCGAGGTTCAACTCGGGAAATGTCCACGGGTCACTGGATCGAAAAAGAAAGTTTTCCGAGAGACGAAATGGATTCGAAACTGTCCGGCGCCCTAATGAATTCTTCGGCATACCGGAGTCAAGGTCAACCGTCGAGCTTCGGAGGCCATTGACCTTGCCTACAGGTTCCACTCAAAATGAACTCCAGACATTTATCCCGATCGCCATCACAATTTCTTCCCGCTCATTCATTTCGCATCAGGCATCAATGCCGATTATTTCAGACTTTTGTTTTTTTTTTTTTTACGCTCATGATCGTTGCTCGTTTTTCAGCTTTTTAAGACAGTTTCTCTTTTCCCTTTTTTTCAGTAAACTCTCGATCAGTGGTTGGAAGTAGCGTGCTACAAGTAGCGAAACTACTGTAGTAGCTACATTTTTTAGTAGTTTGTAGTGTAGCGCACTACTTTTTAAAAAAAGTAGAGTAGTGAGTAGCGCGATACAAAAAATAGTTTGTAGCGATTTCTGGAAACTACTTTTAAATTAGAAAAATAAATAAATGAAAAAATTTAAAAAAAAAGAGAGAACGAAGGAAAAAAAACAAGGTTTAATTGACTCTGACTGGTGAGAATCTTGCACGAGTACAGCAGCGGACACAATGAGAAATAAGAACCATCAAAATGTGCTGGATCCTCCTTAGATACATCATTTTGACGAAATACAATCTATCTGTTTAATGTCATTAGTTTATTCGGCATCATAATTTTTATATTCTTTCAAACAATTTTTATGTTCCTAAATATTCCCTGGCAAGAAATTAAAAAAAAAAAATGAAGGTTGAATTCTTTTCATTTTTTCACCTTTTGAATCCTTTTTTGTGACGAATATTCGTAAAAATTTTTAAAAAATCTAAAAACGACAAATTTTAGCAAAAAAACAAAAAAAAAAGGAACACAAAGGAAAAGTAACAAATAAATTCAAAGACAATTCCTAGTTCTATTCCATATTCAAATGAGTTAATTTATTAATGTAAACCACTTGTCGAATTTTTTCCATCAATCTTCAAACTGTGGTTGCTTTTATTTATTATTATTATTTTTAAAGTAGCGAAGTAGCGAAATTTAAAAGTAGTTTGTAGTCGCTACATTCAAAAAAAGTAGTTGTAGTTGTAGTTAACTACATTTATAACAAAGTAGTTGCAGTTGTAGTTCGCTACAAAAGAAATGTAGTTTTTCCAACCACTGCTCTCGATTATCTCGGGGGGAAAAAAATCTTAGTTAACTTTATTCTCGTAGTTCTAAAATTTTTCTTCATCACACGGGTTTAAAATCCATTCTCCCCCATTTTGTTTTTTCTTACCCAAGAGTGCGGTGTACTTCAGCCAATGAATTATTTTACCGGGGCGTTATCGTAAGGACCACATCTTTATAGATTTTATATACTTGAGAACCTCAAATACAGATATTTTTTTATGCTGTAACGTTTTAAGTGTAATGCAATTATTTTTAAGCAAAAGACATTTTTATCTTCTTTATCCCTTATTTAATGCTTTTTTTGGATTATCACCCAATCCCGCGGTTAATCAGGAGTGTACTGTAGTTAGAATTTAAATGGACTTTTGCCATTTTTTGGATTGTCCATGGTATTCGCTTATCCGTGCCGCGGATAATCGGGAGTCCCCATCAACTCCCATTCATTTTTTTCAAAAATGCAGTCTTTCCCATAATAGTCAACTTCTCAGGTTAACGAAGAAAAAGTTCAACTAGTTTCCATGGAAGTGATTTTTTATCAAATCGCATGCTCCGTTACAAGGGGAATAGATGCAGTCTAGAAAACGACGAAAAAGATCACCGTAGTAAATTCGTCAGAAAAATAAATAAGATAATGACGGTTGTTAATGAAAATGTCACATTACTTTCATTAATAAAACAAAAGCAACAAAAAAAAAACATACACTTTTTTTGAAACATGCAAAATCAATTTAAAATAAAATCTTACATTAAATTCACTACAAAAATGATTGCTATTTTTTGCGACGGTTTCAACATTTTCATCAAATTAATAATTATTGAAAACTTCATTACCATTCAGGAAAAGTTTCAACAGAAAAAAAAGTTCGTTCTATCACTCAGAGGCGCCCCGAACCTAAATTTTTCGGAAGAGGCAATTTCTCAATTTACCGAATGAAACGTCGAATTTTACAGAGATTAAAAAGGGGCATGCACACATATCTTAACATAATGAGAGAAAACATTAGTCAGTAAAAAAAAGCGTCACCTGAACCGTGAGATAAAATTTGCCGGATAATGATTTGTGAATGCCGCCCCCGCGACTACTGCTCTGATTTTTTAAGGGTTTACGCAGACCAGTGGAAGAAAGAAAGATGGATTTAAGAGGAACAATTGGAGAATGGTTGTCCTTCATGACCGGTTGTCATCCTACTGAAGCCATTAACGGCTATATTTTCCCTCGAAACGTGTTATTGACAGTGAGTGCAAAGTTGCGAAAGTCACAAAACACTGCGCTTTTTCTTTTGGTGAATATTTTTGGAACTAATGTCAAACCTTTTTTTCGTTTCTTTTTTTTTTTTAATTATCTTGATTTCCCTTGGTTCCGTATAAAAAGTTACATTTCGTATTGTTTGACTTTTTCTTCCCGCTTCGAACTTTTATTATCGTATTTGAATGAATTTATGAAATCATTTAACTGTATGTTATTTGCAGTGGCGTACATAGCACACCAGCAACCTCCGCGGCGCGGTCGGTGGGTGCTCGAGGCTTGAGGGCGCACGATCCAGGAAAATAGCACGAGTTACAAGTTACAAGGCGAAAATATAAATAGTTTAAGAAGAGGGTGGGGGGGGGGCACACTTACAAATGTTGAAGGGGGCGTACCTAAGTCCGTTACTGGTTATTTGGTTCGAGAAGGAAAGATTTTTAAACATTTCAGTAATGACAAAAAAATGGTACTACACTGACATTTACCATCATCTTCGTTTTATCTAAACTATGATGATTTTACATTTGGGCAAAAAACCATGTTGCACCTTCGATCGCGTTACGAGTCACATAATTTCAGCTAATTTGGATATCTTTGGCGGGAAGAAGATGTGTTACAAGTTTCAATAGACCGACTTTAAGCCGCCCAATGTTAAGTAATACGAGCTTTTCAAACTCAGACTATATTTATATTTGTTTAAAAAATGGGACTGCGAACTTTTTCTCTTTGTGTGATGCATCTGCAATATGTATTTTTCTAATTTAGTGCTTTAAAAACAGTTTTGGCCAGAAACTCTAACAGCCGTAATAAAAAGTAGTAGTAGTACACTGCAAAAAATGAACTATTACTTTTACAGTATAATACTGGCAGCCGAGGTTTCACTTTAAAACTAAAATGCACAGTAATAAACTGTAAAACAAGCGATTTTACAGTTTCTTACTGTAAAGTTAGCAATTTTACAGTTTATTGGCGTATAATTTAGCTATAATATACTGTAAAAACAACAGTATAATACTGGAAGCAGAGGCCCCTATTTTAAACTTTTAAATACACAGTAATAAACTGTAAAACAAGCGATTTTACAGTTTCTTACTGTAAAGTTAGCAATTTTACAGTTTATTGGCGTATAATTTAGCTATAATATACTGTAAAAACAACAGTATAATACTGGAAGCAGAGGCCCCTGTTTTAAACTTTTAAATGCACAGTAATAAACTGTAAAACTAGCAAACTTTACAGTGTATTACTGTAAAATTAGCAATTTTACAGTTTAGTACTGCAATAGTAGCAATTTTAGTTTATTACTGTAAATTTAGCAATTTTTACAGTTTATTACGATAAAATTAGCTGTATTATACTGTAAAAACAACATTCATTTTTTTCGGTGTAGTCGTAATTAACCTCACAACAGAAAACTCCATTGTTTGGTCAACATTTGAGCTCTCTTTTTCATGAAGGTTTTCCTTTGGCGG
The DNA here is from genome assembly GCA_038373865.1 of Uloborus plumipes. Taxonomy (NCBI): domain Eukaryota; kingdom Metazoa; phylum Arthropoda; class Arachnida; order Araneae; family Uloboridae; genus Uloborus; species Uloborus plumipes. Next base: position 129,180 of record JAXGGA010000680.1, read on the forward strand.
GCTGATATTCCTCTATTGGTGCAACTGTAGAATTAAAACATCGGATAACAAAATAATAACGTTATTCTCGAGATTTTTATACAAATTTGGGTTTCGCATTGCAATAATACAAGTCATTCAACTCTCGGTTTTTAAGGATCATCTACAAATGATGTCAAAAGATCAAGATTAGCAGTTGCCATTCGCCAAGTGACTAATAAATGAAAAAAAGTGGCAACTGACAGTTTTTGTATCTTTAAGCATATGATCGCCATCCTCCCAAACCTCACCAATGATATCAACACTTTTAAGCTGTCAGAAAACATTCTTCTTAGATATGAAATACCCTGCTTGCATAGTTAACACTTGATTAAACAATGAACAGTAATGACATAGCTAGTTAGATTGGCCTTTATTTAAGGGTAATTCTCCAAAAACCTGGCATTTTCCAATCATAAATTTTATAAAAGTAAGAATGTTTCAAAAAATCTAAAGAAAGTTATATTTACTCTTCGTTAGGAACTTATTAAGAGAAAAATAGAGGGAACTCACTAAGTATGTTACATGTTACACACCTCAAACCGATCAATATTTTTACAAGAAGCACCAGGAGAGTAACAAAACGATTTTTATCATAGCATTATCAAACATTTTTCAACAATAATAAAGAAATTTCCTGAATCAAAAGGTATGTTTATTGCTTGAAAACACAAAATCCTCTCTTAACGGACGCCCCTAAAAGTGGAGGCATTTCTTTAAATCCCAGTCCATTTATGCAGGTTGCTCCATATTGTTCACTCAGAATCACGTACTCTAAATAACACGGACAGTTATTTTGTAATATACACTGAAGTGACAAAAGTCATGGGATACCTCTTAATATCGTGTCGGCCCTCCTTTTGCCCGGCGAAGTGCAACAACTCGACGTGGCATGGACTCAACAAGTCGTTGGAAGTCTTCTGCAGGAATATTGAGCCATGCTGTCTCGATAGACGTCCATAATTGTGAAAGCGTTGATGGGGCAGGATTTTGGGCACGAACAGACCTCTCGATGGTGTCCCATAAATGCTCAATGGGATTCATGTCGGGCGATCTAGGTGGCCAAATCATTCGTTGGAATTGTCCAGAATTTTCTTCAAACCAATTGCGAACAGTTGTGGCCCGGTGACATGGCGCATTGTCATCCATAAAAATCCCATCGTTGTTTGGGTACATGAAGTCCATGAATGGCTGCAAGTGATCTCCAAGTAGCTGCACATAAAGCATTTCCAGTCAATGTTCGGTCCAGTCGCACTAGAGGACCAAGTCCATGCCATGAAAAAACAGCCCACACCATTACGGAGCCACCACCAGCTTGAACAGTGCCTTGCTGACAGTTTGGGTCCATGGCTTCGTGGGGTCTGCGCCACACTCGAACCCTACCATCGGCTCTTACCAGCTGAAATCGTGACTCATCGGACCAGGCCACGGTTTTCCATTCATCTAGGGACCAACCGATATGCTCACGTGCCCACGAGAGTCGCTGCAAGCGATGTCGTTCTGTCAGTAAAGGCACTCGAGTCGGTCTTCTGCTGGAATAGCCCAAGAAATCCAAATTTCTCCGCACAGTTCTAGCAGACACGTCCATTGTACGTCCCACATTGATTTCTACGGTGATTTGACGCAGTGTTGCTTGTCTGTTAGAATTTACGACTCTTTGCAGACGTCGCCGGTCTCGATCTTTAAGTGCAGGCGGTCGACCACTGCGCTGTCCATGGTGGGATGTTATGCCTGAAATTTCATACTCTCGGCACACTCTTGACACAGTGGATCTGGGAATGTTGAATTCTCTAACGATTTCCGAAATGGCATGACCCATGCGTCTAGCTCCAACTAACATTCCGCGTTCAAAGTCTGTTAATTCACGTCGTGCGGTCATCATCACGTTAAAACCTCTTCACATGAATAACTTGAACAGAAATGAAAGCTCTGTAAAAGCACTGCGCATTTATACCTGTTCTATGCGATGCTACTGCCATCTGAAAATTTGCATATTGCTATCCCATGACTTTTGTCACTTCAGTGTATATATTTCGCTTCTATAGTACAATTTTCTTTAAGGTTACCGAGCACACTGTGGTTGCATTTATACAAAAAAAAAGTTATTTCCTCATTATGTGTGAACTAGTTTTACAGTGACTTTAAAAAACTGCTTATTCCTCGGCTCAAATTTATTTAATTTTAGAAAGCTGTCCTGTAAATATTTTTAGGTCAGAAATTTAAAGTAACTTCACTAATCTATCCGACCAACGTTAAAGTTAAAAATTGAATAGCCGACTTTTGAAAGTTTCGTCTAAACAACAACAAATAAATAACTAAAAATAACAGAATTGTTCTACTACTAAATTTTTAATTTATTGTCTGCCAATTTTAGCTTTTTTTAGAATAACATTCTTAGTTTTAATATAATGTACTGGCAATAAATCCTTCTATTCTAATGGGTGCAACCAGTGCTTTAAAAATGGTGACAGGAGAGTAGCATTTTTTGAGCCAGGAGAACAACATATCTCGCGCCAGAAGAATGATATTTTTAGGACTTTTTAAGGGCAGAATAGAGAAGAGGAGGGTATTATGGAATAGTCGGGAAATATAGAATACTGAGGTTTTTACTTTGTTCGGTGCTACAATATCGCGGAAATAACATGAACTACTCAAGAAAGTCATTAGAGTGCTACAAAAAAAGTTCAGTTTTTTATTCTCAAGAGATTTTGGAAGTAAGTTTTCACATTTTTAATCTGTTAGTATACATATGACTTAAAGTATTGATGTTAACCGTAATGTACACTAAAATAATTGTAGTTTTTTATACTGTAGTCGTTTTTTAGCTTACAATATTTGGTCCATCTTTTTTACTATTCATTTCCTAAGATGACGTGTCGGGTATTATGGAATACTAAGTATTTCAAGACAACAAGAAAGCAAAGACGCTGAATGTATCTTTTGCGACGGCAAATTCTCTCAAGATCAACGAGGTGAAGTTTGGATTCAGTGCTTAAGTTGTTGTCGGTGGGCTCACCTTGACTGCACGGGAGCAGAGCAAGACGATTACATCTGTGACTTCTGTAAATAGACTCGAAACAGAAATGATTCACACTTAACGTCAAAAATTATAGCTACATACTTAAGTGTAAAAGTTTTTTTTTTTTTTTTCATTATTTAATGTTTTTAATTTGTGGTCTGACAACAGTGTTTTATGAAGTTAATTAGTATTTCAATGGTTAACACCACCTATTCCATATTACCCGAGTATTTCATATTCGCCTCCATTTGCAATTTTTTTTTAATATTTAGAAATAAATAGCATTTTTTTTTTTACAAAACACATTTCCTTCAATTAGTCTTAATCTGTACTCATGATGATTTTGAAATTTTTACTAAAAACGCAAAAAGTTAGTTTGAAAAATATAAATGGTATTCCATATTACCCTCCTCTCATCTATATACACTGGCGGGAAAAAAATCCCAACACCAAGAAAAAATTGCCGTAGAGTAATGAAATTTGGGTAATGCAATTGTCTAGTTAACATGTTTAATTGATTAAATGTACAAGATCACTGGCTAGTTTAAGCTCAAGAAAATGCTGTGCAAATGTGAAATTATGTTAATTTAATAGAGGGCGTAACCTCCAGAATTTTAAAGGCAAACCTGCAAGCATGCATGCATTATGTCATACAGGTGCCGAATGTCACTTTGAGGTATGGAGTTCCATGCTTGTTGCACTTGCTGTGTCAATACTAGGACCGTCATGGCTGACTGGATGATGCTCGAGGTGCCATCCCATGATATCCCATACGTTATCAATTGGAGACAGACCTGGTGATTTTGCAGGTCATGGCAACATGTCAGCACTCTGTAGAGCACATTGCGTTACAGCAGCGATGTGAGGGCGAGCGTTATCCGGTTGGCAAACGCCCCCTTGAATGCTACTCATGAAGGGCTGTACTACTGGTTAAATTAACAGACTGACGACAAATTTTCAGTCAGTGAGTTTGGGATAACCACAAGAATGCCCCTGCTGTCGTAGGAAATTGCTCCAGAGACCATAACTCTAGGTGTGAGTCCCGTTTATCTAGGCCGTAGACCGCTTGGATGCAGGCGGTCCCCTGGCCTCCTTCTGACCAATATACAGCCACCACTGACACTAATTCAGAATCTGTTTTCATCAAAAATTACAACAGATCTCCACTCCGACCTCCAGTGAGCTCTGTCGCGGCACCTCAGCCGTCGGAAAAGGCAATGGTTTGCAGTCGATGGAATACCGGTTACAGGCTGCCTGGCTCGGAGCTGTCCTTGAAGTAAACAGTTTCTTATCGTTCCTTGGGTCACGACGGTACAAACTGCAGCTCGAATGTCAGCCGCAGATGCAGTACGATGCGCAGTGGCGTACATAGCGCCCCCGCAACCCCCGCGGCGCGGGGGGGCGCAAGAGGTTTAAGGGCGCCCGATCCAGAAAAATAGCACTAAAGGTTACAAGGGGAAAATATTTTTTACATTTTAATAGGGGGTGGGGGGCGCACTTACAAATCTTGCTGGGGGGCGCACCTTAGTCTATGTACGCTACTGACGATGCGCCACAGCCGTACGCAAGATTCGGCGATCTTCCTTCTCAGTCGTGCCACGTGGCAGCTCGGAACTCGATCTTCTTGAGGTAGCACCATCCCTTGCCCATAGCTTCCAATAATCATGCATGGTGGAAACATTCCCACCCAAGTCTTTCTGCAATATCGCGAAATGAAAATCCACCTTCTCGTAGCCAAATTGTACGACCTCGTTTAAACTCGGTGAGCTGTTGATAATGGCTTCTTCGTCTTCTTAAAGGCAGTCCTGGCTAACATGAACGCAATTCGTCAAATTTCACGGAAAAATAATGCACACGAGCTTCACAACACGCTTTTAAAACAAGCCTTATTTGCATGTTCTGTGTGACGCCAGCTGCGCCACACTTGTGCGCGGAACACGAAATTTCAATCGATGTCATCTTTCAGTTGTATAAACACGCTTACCAAATTTCGTTTATCTAACACAAGTCTTTCTTGGTGTTGGGATTTTTTTTTCCGCCATTGTATATGCTCAAAAAAGGTATTACATTTCAGTCACAAATAAAAATTACAGTGAAAGAGCTAAAAGTCTAAATTTTTCGATAAAATCTGGACGAAGCAACCCTATAGTTAGGGGGTGAGGTGAGAAGGTTCCTGTCTTTGAGAAATGAAGACCATCACATGTATGTGGGGGTGTTGTTTTTCGGTAAAATACATTTAGTATGTACCCTAGAAAATTTCGAAACGACGGGTGGTCTGGCACCGCGATCAATGAATGCAACTTGACTAAAGAGAATGGGGAAAATAAGTAAACACGTTTCACTTTTCGTTTTAAGAAAAAAAGTGAAAATAAAAGGCGTTAGGAGTGTACCCACATTACAAAGACCATGAACTATCGAAGTGTGTGAAATCTGTAGGCGTAAAAACAAGTACATGCGCGTGCCTACACGAAAAAGTCGAATCTTTTCGTTAAATAATGGCAGAGTAACAAATTTTAAGTATCAGAGCTGCAACTCAGAACTTTGATTCATTTATTATCTAGTCACTGAAACAGTGGTCTCGAAAAATGAGTTTTTATTTTACCTCAACGCCAAGTTAACAGTATTCGGAGTTACGTACGAGCCAACGTTCAAAATATTCGTATTTTTTCCCTATGAAAATACAAATGACAAAGTTTTCAAGATATTTTAACGGTGAAAAACATACCGTAAAACGGGGTGTATAGGAACAGCGGGGTGATTCGGAACCAAACTCTTTCTGATCATACAAAGGAATTCATGAATATACCGTCGGGTATTTTTGGAAGTTGAATTTTTTTTTTCGAAAGGTAGTATTATAAGAAGTAGGGAGAAAATATTTTTTGTCATTCTGGCAACACTGTTGGCTTCTGTGCACGGCTGCAAGCCCTGATGTTTTTTAGCGTCCCGCTAAAAAACATCAAGTTTTCATGGTCTACAAAACTTTGTATGTAAGTACAGACCCCTTTATATTTCAAATCTAAGAAGAGTATTTTTTAATTATGCATCTATCTGAGCAAGAGAGTACCATATTAGAAGAGGCGACACATTTTAATTGGGGCATAAAATCAGGGGTCTGGCCAGAGGAAAATCGGTGTGACGGGTCCGTTAACGGACCCTTCACAAAAATACGATCAAGCAAAACGGACCCTTCACAAAAATGCGATCAAGCAAAACGGACCCTTCACAAAATGCTGATCAAACAAACGTACATTTCACACATTATTAATTCAAAAAGCAAATCTGAAATCAAAATAATGCATAGCATATTTCTGTGTAAAAGCCCATAACTTTTGGGCCTTTTCTGAAGTTAAAGAAGGGAATCGCTTATCCGCTAACTTTGCGGGAAAAAAAAAAAAAAAAGTCGGCACTTCCTGCCTGCCCTGCGATGACTTTTTGTTAGTTTCTTTTAAAGAAAATAACAACTTAAAAAAGGTAGTTGTTTTGCTTTAATGGTTCTGCTTGTTTGTTTTATCATATGCAAATCAGAGTGGCTTGCTGCGATGTTGCTGTTGTTATAGATTTCTCTGGAAGTGCAGAGTAAGGATTTTTCTCCCTGCTATGAACTTAAACATAGCAATTATCAGCAGAATGAACTTAGAACTGCAAACAGATAGCTAGGGCTGGAGAAAAAATGGGATTGCTTCTGGGTAGAGCGATCAGCTATTTAAAATTAAAATTATTTCCATCTGACCTCTTTGATGCGATGCTTTGACCTTATTTTGGCGGAAAATTATCTTTTTTTTATTTCATTTATTTATTTTTAATCCTTACAGGGGTGGTGTTTTACCATATTCAGTAATTAATGTATTTTTGCGTCTGTTAATATTGCAAGTCTGGTATTGTTTGTTTTGCTATGTTTCCCTACCGTGTTTTTTCTCCGAATTTTTGGCGAATATGTCGGTGGTTATTAATGACATTCATCATATGAACCTGATGAAATATAGCTCTAAAATTTTTGACTTTAACAAATTATTAAAAACCGTTTTTATATTTCTGATGCTTTCATTTTGAAAAAAGCGATCTCTGCATCCGATATGAAAATCGAATTTTACTTACTTTTCAAGCTAATTACTCTTTATTAGGAATGAATTAGGATTGAAAATTCGCTTTATTTTTTGCTTAGATCATTATTTTAAAATTTTTAAAGCGAAATTAACTGTTATTTTATGAGTCTAAATGTTAAGCGATCGTTCCATTTTATTTTTCATTAATTGTGTTAACATACATTAATAATATGTTTACCATTGACCTTTAAATGCAATTGTAAAAAAAAATTCACCGAAAAAAATTATTTTATATTCCGTTTTTATGCTTTTGATGTCACTTGAATGATCACTTTGAAAACTGCAATCTCTTTGCATCCGCTACAGGAATCGGACTTTTCGCATTTTTGATGTTTAATACGCTTTTTTAAGAGGAAAATAAAGGAAATTCATTTGTATATTTTTTTTAATTAAAAAAAATGCAATTTTTTTTGCATTTTTTCTTTTTTCAAAATTGTTTGATTTTCACAAAATTATTTAGTTTTTCACAAAAAACGGACCCTGTGAAAAATCCTGGACAGACCCCTGAAAATACCGATTCACCCCATTATTTCGAAAGTTGGTAATGATGTGTCACTAATACTGTGAAATGACGCTTTATGTAATCCATAAAAAAAACTCTTGACCACATAACTTGTTCGCGGACACATTCGACGCACAAAGATAAACTCGACGAGTCTTTCAAAAGCAAAAATAACAAAACAGCAGAACACCGGAGTGCCGTTCCGGTAGACTGCTCTTCTGGGAAAACAAAGTTCCCTTTCACATAATATGAGTTTCAATTTCATTTTTCATTCCGACATTCAGCAGTCATACTTTAAACTTTTTTATTTATGCGATAATACTACACTGGAAATAATTAACTGTTGTTTTTACAGTATAACACTGACAGCCGAGGTTCCAATTTCAAACTGTAAAATGCACAGTAATAAACTATAAAACTGGCAATTTTACAGCTTCTTACAGCAAAGTTAACAATTTTACGGTTTATTGCCGTAAAATTTAGCTGAATTATACTCTAAAAATAACTTTTTTCTGGCATCAGAGGTTCCAGTTTAAAACTAAAATGAACGGTAAAAACTAAAATTAGTATTTTTACAGTTTAGTACTGCAAAATTAGCAATTTTTGTAGTTAAGTACTATAAAATTAGCTGTAATATACTGTAAAAACATTTATTTTTTACAGTACAGGCAATAGCTGCTTTGGACTCACGTTTTTCCATCTTTTCTGTTATCTGCCAATTTGGAAGAAGCATTTAACAACTATGCCATTTGGTGTAATCACTGGTAAAGGTCCATCCACAAATGATGTCATATTTAGGGAGGTGTTCATGAAACTGTGACAGTTAGTTTCAAAGGGGTGTAATAAAATGTCTATGAAAAATAGCGTGATACCGTGAAGTGTGGCGCTTCGTGACAAAGGGGGGGGGGGCATGGGTCAAAAATATTGTAAGAAAGTGTGGCGTCATGGACAAACCCTAAGTAAAGAAATTTTAAACTTTTCTATAATTGCTGAACGAGATAAAAATGGGAATTTTCGTTAGTTTGCTTCAAATTTCGATTAATGTTTTTCATCTATTTCTTTATGGGAAAGAAAAAATGACATTTATACAGTTCATAGGGAAACCTCTAACTACACCACTGCGCAAAGAGAGAAAAATAACAGTTCTTAAGTCGAAGAAGATAAGTATGAGTACTTGGTCTCCAGATAAATCCGAAGTTATAAAATGACACACTCATGGGTGCCTCTCTAAAAAATGACCAGGACTGAAAAGCCCGTGACGGTATTTCGCTACACATGTTAGTGCGTAATATTGTACGTCCGACGTTTTTTACACAAATGTATTGCTTATTTTCTATGTTGTAATTAACTCTATAATGAAACCAAATTGCAAAATTAAGTAAAATAGAAACTTTTAGAATAGTTCATGCGAAAAGATTTTTTGGAAGAAAACTCCTCATATACATACATTACATATATAATAAATAAATAAAATAAAAAAAAAAGTTACTAAATTTGTTACTGAAGGAAAAAAAAAGCTAATTTTATAGTTCATATTAAAAGATTCTTGGTAATAGAAATGATTTCAGGTAACAGATTCTTGGCGGTAAGATACAGTGGAATAAACAGCTCCAACATATTTTTTTGGATTTATATAGCTATGATTGAAATAATTGACAAAAAAGATCAAGCAGTTGCTTTATTAATTTTTTATATTTATTTTATTTATTTATTTATTTTTGAAAAATATGTATGAGATACTTTTTAAATCTTCATTTCATTTTTTCACAAAACAAATTCCAAAATGATTCAAAATTTTACAAAAGGGAATTTCTCCCCTAGTGCCCAAGGAAATGTGAACGTTTTGAAAGTGAAATCGAGAGAAGTGTGCGAGTAGAATACTAATTTCGCTTTTACTTTTTTTTGCACTGAAAAAGAAAGGTGGGATGCACAGCACGTGGAAATAAACGCAAGATTCAGAAAACATTAACTAAAAGATTATCATACTGATTACATCCGTATAGTTTTTAACACATCTTATCTTGTCAACTTTTATTAAATACGGACACCTGTGGAGAACGTAAAAGCAGCGGTTGCCAATCTTTTACCCGTTGCGACTCAGAAACCAGAAAACTGTAGCTAGTATAATCCATGACATATGTTTCCACATATACACAATTCTTGAATTTGAATCATTTTCAGATTTACCGTACATTTCGGTTAAATACGAATAATCAAAAATCATTAAATGAATGAAAACTAAAGCATAATAAACTATTGTACAAGTCGGAACTCAATGATAAATTTTGAACCGGAAAAAAATAACAGCATGCTTTTAGAAATAAAATTAACTGCAATTAATAATGACACAAGAGAAAACTAAATGTACGTTCTTTTTGTGTAATGATTTCAAGCTGCCTAATACAACAATATTATAAAAGTAGAAATAATTTGGCGACACCATAAGAAACGCTTCACGACCACATTTGGGGGTCGCAACCCACCGGTTTGGAGCCCCTGGATAAAACTTTAATCGGTAGCAAAAAACGAAAATGTACAGTTTAAAATTTTAAACAGGACAAACAAATTTAAGCAGGAAAACCTAGATAACGAAACTTTTTAGTAGGGAAAATTTAATATTATAGAAATAGAGGGAAAATTGGAAAAAAACTTATTAAGCAGGTTTTGCTATTGACATAAAGTAATCACTTTCATGTACTAGTATTCAATTGTATTCGATTACATTTTTATGCAATCATAATCGCAATCAAGATATTCAAACTCGTAATTAAAATCATTAAATTTTTAAGTAATCGTAATTTTCAAATTCAATTTTAATTTCACTCAGTAATAACGATTAAGGACGCCCCGCTTCTCAGTTTGCCGAATGGTTTTTTTCCGACTGATAAAATATGAACATGCACACATCTGTCACCACATACATAACATCTAATGATAACGAACATAAAACTTTATTTAAAAAGAAAAAATAAATAATTTTAAAAAAAGGTTATATCAGTGTTTCAATATAGTCTCCAAATTCGGCGAAAATTTTTGAGAAGTCACAATAACCTGCACTGCAAAAAAATGAACTGTTGTTTCTACAGTATAATATTGGCAGCCGAGGTTCCAATTTAAAACTAAAATGCACAGTAATAAACTATAAAACTAGCAATTTTACAGTTTTTTACTGTAAAGTTAGCAGTTTTACAGTTTATTGGCGTAAAATTTAGCTGTAATATAACGTAAAAACAACAGTATAATACTAGCAGCAGAGGCTCCAGTTTAAAACTGTAAAATGCACGGTAATAAACTGCAAAAGTAGAAATTTTACAGTTTATTACTGTAAAATTAGCAATTTTTACAGTTTATTACCATAAAGACAGCTGTATTCTACTGCAAAAACAACATTCATTTTTTACAGGGTGCCACCCTATCCCGATTTAAATTCAACAAAAAAAAATCATGTACTCAAAGTTAAAATTGAAATAACCGAGTCCATTTTTGGAAAATGCCCCCAGATCAGAATGAATTATCCTTGACCCTGAATCCTACTCAAAGAATGCCACAATGATTAGGGTCGGAGTAGTTTTCTATGTCGAAATCCCTTTAAGCGTTGGACACAAAAGAAGATGAGCATAACATTTGGGAGTCATTTGTTTACAATGTGCTTGTCAATTTCGATTCCGGTGAAAAGTCATCTGAAATCATGCTTTTTTTTATCAGAATGGTACATTCGACTAGGAATGAGCATTTTATGGCATGTAATCAGACATTAAAATATACTTGATGCTCATACGTGTTCGAACGGAATATTCTAGAAACTGACGGTTGAAACTAAAGACAATTTTTACTTTTTTCTTTCATTTGTTGCGCTGAATTGTATCTCACATTTAATATACCTTTATTATTTTTTTAACTGTTGTGGAAAGGTTAAAACAAGTTTATTTTCTTTCTTATTCTGTTTCCTCATTTAAAAAAATGCAACTTATCCGCATGAGCGATAAAAATAAGAATTGCAGTATTTTATACTGTCACTTTATACATTACAAATTTGTTCTTGACCAATTACTTTTTTTTAATAACGCTGAATCATTTTCTTCAGAATTGAATCGAGCTTCACCAGTATCAGCTCCTTGATACTGGTGCTTCTGCTCCTTCTGCATTAAAAAAAGGGAAAAACATTTTCTCACGTTTCTTTAACACAGTGTTTGAGATATTTAAAAATAAATTCGGTATTTTGACAATATGAGTTAATGTAGCAACTAAAAAAAACTCAATGTGAAAACAAAAACTTAAAGAATGGCGGGTTTCGTCACCGGTATAAAAATTGTTTGGACTACAAAAGGGGCCCCATACCCAAAATAGCTAGGGTCCGTTAAGTATAAATCGGGCCCTGAATAACATGCATATTTCACGAAAGAGTATTTCTACACAAAAATCGAAGTAACCAATCCCAATAAATTAGATCAAAAATGTGGCTCAACAGAACTTGAAAGTTTCCAACGCATGCTTTTTATTTCTAAACTCTTTATCGATAACACATAAAATTAGCACCTCAAAACAGATCATTTGAGAATTACCAAGTAGTTTTATTGCTTAATTTAAACTGGGAAATAAGTAGATATCATTTTGAAACAGGTATATATATATATATATATATATATATATATATATACAGGGTGTCCACTCCAATCGTGGACCAATAGCTAATTTCTAAACCGTTAGAGATAAGCATATAGTTCATTTAGGAAAAAATCTCCAAATTACGAAAGGAATTTTGGGTCTATTCAATGTTTTTCAAAAAATCAAATTTTGAAAGAGTTAAGAAATTAAAATTTTTATACAGCCCCCCAGTCCTATCAATCATATTTAGTAAAACATTCTTGACACTGTAACGTTTAAAACTAAAAAAAAATCACTGTTCTACGACAAAAATTGACCGAGTTATGACGTTTTGAAAAATCAATATTTTGAAGGATTTCGCATACGGTCCCTTAAGCGATCTCTGGAAAACGTCATGAAATCCTTCAAAATCTTGATTTTTCAAAACGTCATAACTCGGTCAATTTTTGTCGTAGAAGAGTGATTTTTTTTTAGTTTTAAACGTTACAGTGTCAAGAATGTTTTACTAAATATGATTGATAGGACTGGGGGGCTGTATAAAAATTTAAATTTCTTAACTCTTTCAAAATTTGATTTTTTGAAAAACATTGAATAGACCCAAAATTCCTTTCGTAATTTGGAGATTTTTTCCTAAATAAACTATATGCTTATCTCTAACGGTTTAGAAATTAGCTATTGGTCCACGATTGGAGTGGACACCCTGTATATATATATATATATATATATATATATATATATATTAACATAAACAAAGTAGTTGAAGAATCATATAGAACAGAAAAATAAACTTCACCACGCAGGTCAGAAGGCGCCTATGGCAGCTCTTTGAAACTGGTAGCAGACATATTTTTAATTAGAAGTATAAAACATTGCGAAAAATCCTGTTAAAAACGGAAGTAAAGAAAAAATTCCCAAAAGACCCTGGGGCCTTCATCAGGGGGACCCCCCTAGGGTAGGGAAAAGTGGAGTGAGATGTTTCTAGCAAGTTGCAGGCAAAACGCCTAAAAAGATGAAACTTTTAGCCCCCGACATCTCACAAAACAAGCAGTAGGTCACTAGAAGTCCAATTCATTTATGCATATACACGAGAGAATACAATTCAAAAGACACTATATAATCAATAAAATTCAAATAGAACAAATGACATGAAATTACAAGAAATACAAAAACAAGAACTTTCAAACAACACTATATATATATATATATATATATATATATATATATATATATATATATATATATATATATATACAGGGTGAGTTTGATCGAATCTGCCATACAAAAAGGGGTGATAGAAGAGCTCAAGTGGAGTATAGAAACACCCATTAGCGGTGTCAATTCTTAACCGTAACCGAGTAATATTATATTTAAGAAAAATTCGCAAAAAAACAAAATTTTGAGAAAAAGACCAATTTCTGAACTTCCTGTCGGACCTACATACAAAATAAGTACATATTTGGAAAGAGCAGACAAAATCCTTTAAAATGACACTTTTGTCATCAAGATAGTCGCACTTCACAGTGAGTTACAAGCTTTCAAACACTATAAACACTCAAAAATGAAATTTCATCAAACTTTTTCAGTCAAAAATTTCAGAAACAACCGTATGAGCTACAACCGGTCAAATGCACCAAAAACTTTCCCATTTTACTAGCTTTCAGATGATACAACAGAAAATCATATTGGGCTTCAAGTTCAGCAGATATTCTGGCTTTTGTTTGAAACAGTATGAAAATCGCCCTTTGTCAGAATATGGAAAACAGCAAAAAGTCAGACTTTTATGTTCTAAACTTTCTATTTCATGTAAGTGTACTGGTTTATTTATTCAAGAAAAGGAAAACTTTATAACTAAATATTAAATTGTAACACTTTATTAAGTTAATAATCACAACAGAAGATAACACGTAGAAACAAAGGAAGCATTACTTTAACGCGTTTTTCACAAAGAAAAATTCAAAATTAAATGAGTTACACTAACATCTATGAGTGCATTTACATGTAAACAATCCTCAAAATTTCCCAGAGCTACTGGAATTATCATCCTCCACACCAGATAGATGCCCTTGTCCTTTTAAGAGCGAGAACTACCGTCGCTCTCTATGAAATTTCATTTCATTGAGTCCATTCATCCTGTCATTTGGGTCCTATTCCTTGGCCACCTAAATCACCAGACCTGACGCCAGTGAACTTCTTTGTTTGGGGATTCTTGAAACAAGCAGTTTACTGCTCAGATGCAACCAGGTTGCAGGACTTGCGCATTTGGCTTGATGGAGCAGTAGCAAAAATGAGAAATGAAATTTCATTGAGAGCGACTGTAGTTTTTGCTCTTAAAAGGCCAAGGGCATCTATCCGGTGTGGGAGATGATAATTTCAGTAGCTCTGGGAAATTTTGAGGATTGTTTACATGTAAATGTACTCATAGATGTTAGTGTAACTCATTTAATTTTGAATTTTTCTTTGTGAAAAGCGCGTTAAAGTAATGCTTCCTTTGTTTCTACGTGTTGTTATCTTCTGTTGTGATTATTAACTTAACAAAGTGTTACAATTTAATATTTAGTTATAAAATTTTCTTTTTCTTGAATAAATAAACCAGTACACTTCCATGAAATAGAAAATTTAGAACATAAAAGTCTGACATTTTGCTGGTTTCCATATTCTGACAAAGGGCGATTTTCATACTGTTTCAAACAAAAGCCAGAATATCTGCTGAATTTAAAGCCCAATATGATTTTCTGTTGTATCATCTGAAATCTGAAAGCTAGTGAAATGAGAAAGTTTTTGGTGCATTTGACCGGTTGTAGCTCATACGGTTGTTTTTGAAATTTTTGACTGAAAAGTTTGATGAAATTTCATTTTTGAGTGTTTCCAGTGTTTGAAAGCTTGTAACTCACTGTGAAGTGCGACTATCTTGATGAAAAAAGTGTCATTTTGAAGGATTTTGTCTGCTCTTTCCAAATATGTACTTATTTTGTATGTAGGTCGGACAGGAAGTTCAAAAATTGGTCTTTTTCTCAAAATTTTGTTTTTTTCGAATTTTTCTTAAATATAATATTACTCGGTTACGGTTAAGAATTGAGACCGCTAATGGGTGGTTCTATACTCCACTTGGGCTCTTCTATCACCCCTTTTCGTATGGCAGATTCGATCAAACTCACCCTGTATATATATATATATATATATATATACTGCTAAATTTGGAACGTACGTCACAGAACAGATATCTGAACTGCAGAACAATTCTGTTCAAATGTGAATGAAAATTCTGAAAAGTTTCTGCAGAAAAGGCAGTTTTCTAACTAAAGATACAATTTTGCAGAAATTCAGAACAATTTCTGTAAATTTCTTCAAATTAGATAAAAAAAAAATTAATTTCTGCGAATTATGCTTACTAAACAGAAAGTCAAAAAATCGTTTTTTTTTTTTTTTTTTTTTTTTTTTTTTTTTTTTTTTTTTTGTGATATTTGCAGTAACTTTAAATTTACTTCAAGTTGGACAAAATCTGCAGAGTTAGCACAAAATTACATGTTTAGTAAAAAGATATTTACAGAACACTATGTTTGACTACACCTGTTTTTATGTACCTGCCCCTTAAGCGTCCAGCCGTTGAGACTTGGTCTCATTATTGGCCATGTGCTGTTATTCTCAGTGAAAACATTGCTTCTAATGAGGTGTCAAAGCATTCAGCGCTCTTTGATGTTTGGAAGAGCAGACTTAGTGAAGGGTTTTACATTTTTTGCCATGAATCTTTCGCTGCAATTTTAATTTCAGGCTTTGTTCTGCAGAACAAATACTCCTTTTATAGTCCGATAGGATGAAACCATTTTGATTTCAGGATCATAGTTTTTGCAAACGGTCATGTTTCTACATGTGCTTAACGTACTTGCAGAACAATTTTGGTCAAATGATTTTACGTTGCAGAACATCATAAAGTATCCTGCTTTAGGGTATATATATATGTACGGAAATTAGGGTATATATATACAGCGGAATCAAACGCTGCTTTCGAATGAACTAAAAAAAATCAATACAGTCGACGCTCGATATAACGAGTTGGAGCTATAACAGGTAGAACATAGAGTATATCGGGATGCAGTTGGGAGTTTTCTCACCGGTCGTTATATTAAGATGGTCTTTATAACGAGTAGTCTTTATAACGAGCGTCGACTGTATATTTCAAGGCTGAAATATGAAAAACAAATTAAAAAACCCTTCAAAAAATTAGGAATAATAGTAGGAAAAGTAAAATGCTCAAATAAAGCAGTGAGAAAACAAAATTAAGAAAACCACTGAATACGGAAAGAAACAAAGCAGTACATGGCAAACAATAAATAAAATTGAGGAAGCCGGTGTCACGAAGAAAGGGAAATAAATTAGTCTGCCAGACAATTCTTTTAAATCGGACAGGTAAACGAATCGATTTTAATCGAATTCGGTTAAATGAGCGTCTGGTCATTTCAAAACCATTTATAGATGGCAGGATGAATTTTTTTTTCCTTTTTTTTTTAACATGTTTCTATATACTCCAAATTCTTTCCCACTTGTTATGAAGAAATGTCTTAAGACGGCGTTCAAATTTAGCGGCTGGAATTTCAGCTTGAAATATAGGAAATATTCGAAAGTGGTATTTGACACCACATGTTTGGAAGTCAAAATTTTCACGCTATGTTAAAATATGCGAAATAGCCACAGCTAGGGGCGGCTCCAGGGCCGGGAAGTCCCATAACAATCCGACAAACACGAAATAGACAAATAATAATAATAACTAGCTGCTGGGCCCAGCGTTGCACGGGCTTTAAGTAGCGAGGAAAATTTCAACAAATCACTCGCCGCCAAGGTGGCTCGCTTTTAAAGTGGCAAGGAAAGTTTCAACAAGCTACTCGCCGCCAAGTAGCCTTTAAAGTAGGTAGGAAAGTTTTAGCTAGAATAGTTTCAAAAAACTACTCCCCGCTAAAGCGGCTCGCTAAAAAAGCTTTCCAGCATCAAAAGGTCAATCGAATTATTTGCACATGCTTCCTCAGAAATAAAAACGACGTCGAGTAGCACGTATTTAACACTCTCTCTAAATGACAAATAAAGTTCCCTACCAAAAACAATTATTTTCGAACCGCTTTCTTCCTGTAAAATCAATTGCAAAATTCTAAAAGAAAAAGTTGTTTTAATATTTGGATCGCAGCCAAAAAAAGTCCCAGCTAAAAACATCAAAGAATTTTATTAGAAACACATTTTCAAAATAGCAACAGAAAAAAATAAAAGTCTTACTAAAAACAATTGTTAGAACTTTATTGTAACACGTATCCAAAATGGCAACCGAAAGAAATAAAAGTCTTTGAATTTTAAATAGTTCAACAATTTAAATAACGTTTTAATTTAAAATGGCAACGGTAAGAAATAAACGTCTTGGAATTTTAAATAGTTCGATAATTTAAATAACGTTTTAATTCAAAATGGCAACGGAAAGAAATAAAAGTCTTAGAATTTTAAAAGTGCAAAGAATTTAATTAATGTTTTAATTTAAAATGGCAACGGTAAGAAATATAAGTCTTGTAATTTTAAATAGTTCAATAATTTAATTAACGTTTTAATTCACAATGGCAACGGAAAGAAATAAATGTCTCGGAATTTTAAAAGTGCAAAGAATGTAATTAACGTTTTAATTAATATCTCAGCTAATTAACGTCGAACAATTACGCGGTTGGTCTTATTGTCTTCCTTAGAAAATTTCGAATCCAATGGTACTCAGCGGTTTTTGAGGAGTTCAAGCTTCAGACGGACAGACAGACAGACGCGGACAGAGTTTAATAGTATTAACTAGCTGCGTGGCCCGGCGTTGCATGGGCTTTAATGTAGTGAAGGCAGTTTGAGAAAACTATTCGCCGCCAAGGCGGTTCGATTTCAAAGGAGTGAGGAAAGTTTACACAACCTACTCGCCGCCAAGGCGGCTCGCCTTTAAAGTAGCGAGGAAAGTTTTAAAAAACTACGCGCAACCAAGGCGACTCACCTTTAAAGTAATGAAGAAAGTTTAAACAGTCTACTCGCCTTTAAAGTACCAAGGAAAGTTTCGACAAACTACTCCCCACTAAAGCGGCTCGCTAAAAAGCTTTCCTGCATCAAAAGTCTATCGAATTATTTGCACATGCTTCCTCAAAAATAAAGGCCATGTCAAGTAGCGCATGCTTAGCACTCTCCCTAAATAACAAATAAAATTCCTTACCAAAAACAATTATTTCCAAACCGCGTTCTTCCTATAAAATAATTGCAAAATTCTAAACAAAAAAGTTGTTTTAATATTTTAAACGCAGCCAAAAAAAGTCTTTTCTAAAAACAGCAATTGCAATTTTATTTAAAAACACATTTTTAAAATGGTACCAGAGAAAAAATATAAGTCATTAATTAGAATAAAACAATTGTTAGAACTTTGTTGTAACACGTATTCAAAATGACAACGGAAAAAAATAACTCTTTAATTTTAAACTATCTGTGTGGCCCGGCGTTGCACGGGCTTTAATGTAGGGAAGGCAGTGTGAGAAAACTACTCGCCGCCAAGGCGGCTCGCGTTTACAGTAGTGAGGAAAGTTTAAACAACCTACTCGCCGCCAACGCGGCTCGCCTTTAAAGTAGCGAGGAAAGTTTAAACAGCCTACTCGCCGTCAAGGCGGCTCGCCTTTACAGTAGCGAGGAAAGTTTCGACAAACTACTCCCCGCTAAAGCGGCTAGCTAAAAATATTTCCTGCATCAATAAGTCAATCGAATTATTTGCACATGCTTCCTCAGAAATAAAGACGATGTCTAGTAGTGCATACTTAGCACTCTTCCTAAATAAAAAATAAAATTCCTTACCAAAAACAATTATTTCCAAAACGCCTTCTTCCTGTTACATTAATTGCAAAATTTTAAACGAAAAAGTTGTTTAAATATTTGGATCGTAGCCAAAAATAAGTCCCTGCTACAAACAGCAGTTGCAATTTTATTTAAAAACACATTTTCAAAATGGTACCAGAGAAAAAAAGTATCAGTCATTAATTAGAATAAAAACAATTGTTAGAACTTTGTTGTAACACGTATTCAAAATGACAACGGAAAGAAATAACATTCTTTAATTTTAAAAAGTTCAATAATTTAATTAACGTTTTAATTTAAAATGGTAACGGTAAAAAATAAATGTCTTGGAATTTTAAATAGTTCAATAATTTAATTAACGCTTTAATTTAAAATGACAAAGGAAAGAAATAACGCTCTTTAATTTTAAAAAGTTCAATAATTTAATTAACGTTTTAATTTAAAATGGCAACGGTAAGAAATAAATGTCTTGGAATTTTAAATAGTTCAATAATTTGATTAACGCTTTAATTTAAAATTGCTACGGAAAGAAATAAAAGTCTTGGAATTTTAAATAGTTCAATAATTTAATTAAAGCTTTAATTTAAAATGGCAACGGAAAGAAATAAATGTCTTGGAATTTTAAAAGGGCAAAGAAGTTAATTAACGTTTTAATTAATATCTCAGCTAATTAACGTCGTACAATTACACGGTTGGTCTCATTGTCTTCCTTAGAAAATTTCGAATCGAATGGAATTATGTTTGATTCTTTACGCTCAGCGGTTTTTGAGGAGTTCAAGCTTCAGACGGACAGACAGACAGACGGACAGACAGACGCGGACAGATTTTAATAGTAGTAATAGTTCAATAATGTAATTAACGTTTTAATTCAAAATGGTAACGATAAGAAATAAATGTCTTGGAATTTTAAATAGTTCAATAATTTAATTAACGTTTTTATTCAAAATGGCAACGGAAAGAAATAAATGTCTTGGAATTTTAAAAAGAACAAAACATTTAATTAACGTTTTAATTAATATCTCAGTTAATGATCGTCGTAGAATTACGCGGTTGGTCTTATTGTGTTCCTTAGAAAATTTTGAGTCGAATGGTACTATGTTTGATTCTCTACTCTCATCGGTTTTTGAGGAGTTTAAGCTTCAGACGGACAGACAGACAGATGCGGACAGATTTTAATAGTAAACTAGCTGCGTGGCCTGGCGTTGCACGGGCTGTAAAGTAGTGAAGGCAGTTTGAGAAAACTACTCGCCGCCAAGGCGGCTCGCCTTTAAAGTAGCGAAGACAGTTTCAAAAAACTACTCGCCACCAAGGCGGCTCGCCTTTAAAGAAATGAGGAAAGTTTAAACAGTTTACTCGCCGTCAAGGTGGCTCGCCTTTACAGTAGCGAGGAAAGTTTCAATAAACTATTCGCCGCCAAGGCGGCTCTCCTTTAAAGTGTAAAGGAAAGTTCCAACAAATTACTCCCCGCTAAAGCGGCTCGCTAAAAAGTTTTCCTGCATCAAAGAATCAATCGAATTATTTGCACATGCTTCCTCAAAAAAAAAAAAAGAAAAAGAAAAAAAAAAGACGACGTCAAGTAGCGCATACTTAGCACTCTCCCTAAATAACAAATAAAATTCCTTACCAAAAACAATTATTTCCAAACCGCTTTCTTCCTGTAAAATTAATTGCAAAATTCTAAACGAAAAAGTTCTTTTAATATTTGGATCGCAGCCAAAAAAAGTCAATTCTATAAACAGCAATTGCAATTTTATTTAAAAACTCATTTTCAAAATGGTATACCAGAGAAAAAATAATTAGAATAAAAAGAATTGTTAGAACTTTGTTGTAACACGTATTCAAAATGACAATGGAAAAAAATAACACTCTTTAATTTTAAAGAGTTCAATAATTTAATTAACGTTTTAATTTAAAATGGCAACGGTAAGAAATAAATGTCTTGGAATTTTAAATAGTTCAATAATTTAATTAACGCTTTAATTTAAAATGGCTACGGAAAGAAATAAAAGTCTTGGAATTTTAAATAGTTTAATAATTTAATTAACATTTTAATTCAAAATGGCAACGGTAAGAAATAAAAGTCCTGGAATTTAAAATAGTGCAATAATTTAATTAACGCTTTAATTTAAAATGGCGACAGAAAGAAATAAATGTCTTGGAATTTTAAATAGTTCAATAATTTAATTAACGTTTTAATTCAAAATGGCAACGGTAAGAAATAAATGTCCTGGAATTTTCAATAGTTCAATAATTTATTAACACTTTAATTTAAAATGGCAACGGTAAGAAATAAAATTTTAGAATTTAAAATATTGCAATAATTTAATTAACGCTTTAATTTAAAATGGCATCTGAAAGAAATAAATGTGTTGGAATTTTAAAAGTGCAAAGAATTTAATTAACGTTTTAATTAATATCTCAGCTATTTAACGTCGTACAATTACGCGATTGGTCTTATTGTCTTCCTTAGAAAATTTCGAATCGAATGGTATTATGTTTGATTCTCTACGCTCAGCGGTTTTTGAGGAGTTCAAGCTTCAGACGGACAGACAGACAGACAGACAGAGACAGACGCGGACAGATTTTAATAGTAGTAATAGTAGTCTTTGATCGAGCAAGCTAAAACTAAGCTTGTAAGAGTTGAAAACGCATTCTTATTAGAAAAATTAAAATCGTCTCATTCAAGTCAGTTCTATTCAAACCAATTACACTGTCTAACAAAGATTTTGTTAAATGAAACATTTATGGTGTTTCTAGGACACTTTTGACGCTGATTTCAAATATCCAATCAGAATTTTTTTCATCACTTACAGTTTTGCAAAATCATGGGTTTTAAGTTATTTGTTCCATATTTTCTTACACTGCAATGATGAAAGGAGCCACAGAGGAGCTTTTTTTCTCTCTGGGGTGAAAAAGAACATGGCACATCTGCTTCAAGGTGAATTTTTGGAGAGATAGTAGTAAAAGATGTCAGTTAGCACTTCTGGAAAGTTGCGCGCACTCTGATCTCCCTAGGATGTCATTCGGCACCCCTGGTAAGTTGCGCATGCGCTCTGAGGCTCTCCGACGTACTTTCTTTCATCGCAGTCAGTAAAGGCGGACAAAGTCCTCACGCAAAAGGTCTTGGTACAGTGTTTTCTTAGAATATGAATGGATTACTAAACTGGGTTGTTCTCATTAATCATCAAATTTACGCGTAAGTAGTCTTTTAATGATGGTTCAGTTTTTATTGCTCTCCAAGATATTTATTAAGAGTTTCAATGTAAGTTGACTTGACCGAAATTAACTTTTTTTGCAACGATTCGTTATTTGTCAAAAACTAAAACGCAGTGAAAGAAAAAAAAAAACCTTCCGTCTGTATGTCTCTCTCGTTTTTTGCGTGTGTATTAGGGCATTATCGAAGAAAAAATATCGATGTTATTGACACATCGACCAAAAAAAGTCGATGTTTCAAAACATCGATCGTTTTTTACACAAATTAAGCACAAATTTGAAAGTACAGTAACCCCTCGTTGCATCGAGTCTCGTTATATCTCTCAATTAGGTATATCGCACTTTTTCTTCGTCTCCCAAAAAACATATCGACCGCATCGATGGTAATTATCGAAACTTTCTATTGAGATAATGTGCACCCAAGATGGGCTAATTGTTTTGTGAGGAACCCTGACATGAAGTGAAAGGAAAGGTCAATCAAAAAGACCCACTCCATTAACCCTTCACTGCACGATTTTTTATATTTTCATGAAAAAAATCATTTGTTACCTTTTAAATAACCCTGAGTTCAGGAAAAATGAAGGAAAAAATTAATCTTAAAAATGTGCACCAAAAATGATGTTTTAATTGTTTGTTCTATATATGGCACAAAGCCCATAGCATATGCTTTGTATACCGATAAGTGTAATAATCTACAATGTGTTTTGTGCCATAAGTGGTATGAACAAATTTTCCACTAAGTGTATTTAAACATTTTTAGAACAAAGGAAATAATGACTAAGCACACTTCTAACGGAAATGCAGACACTCTTTCTTTCAAAAGCAAGAACTGTAATACCTAGACTAGTGCAACTAACTAGTGCATAAAAATCACACTAAACTGTTATAGCAATGTTCCAGAAGGGGCACAAAGCTCAGTTCAACTACATTTAAAAATCATAGGAATATATGAGGGTTTATTTGGTTTGTGCCAGATCTGGCACACCGTGCAGTGAAGGGTTAAAAAAGCTGGCTCTCCTTAGAAATTTTCCGACATTGAAGCTCTAAAAACGCAATTTTAACAAGGTCAATTAAAAAGACCCCCTAAATTAAGAAAAAAGTGGCTCTCCTCTGAAAATTTCCGACATTGAAGCTTTAAAAACACTATTATAAATTATCTCTGGTGATCCTAAAATTAAAGGAGGAAAAGTTAAGGAGTTCGGTTGCTTAAAACAAATTTTAAAGATAATTTCGGAAATGTTAGACGAAAATAATACTTTGAAATTGAAGTGCCAAAAACTTATTTTAAGCTACTTTTGGGCCAAATTATGGGAAAAGGAACTGGTAAGTCGCTCACCTTCGAAAATTTTCCATGAAAAAAGGCTTTTTTTTCTTTTTAATTCAGGAAGGAATTTGGGAAATGGGTGCTCTCTCCAAAAAATTTTCAGAAATTAAAGACAACAAAACACATTTTTAGACTTTTTTCTTTGGTTTTGTCCGGAGGGGGGGGGGTAGTCTACAGGCTTCTGGCAGAGGATGAAGCCTCTTAGCTCCCCCCTCCCCCATGGGTGCGACAATGGATAGATGTGGCAACTACTGATTAACGTTGTAACTTTTTATTACTTTCTTTCTACTAAAATATAAAACATCGACGTTAAAAAAACAACAAAAACAAACCAAAAAAATCATCGAACAAGAAGCAACGATGTTCAAAAATCGTCGACTGTAAATGATTGGTGGTAATTAAAGTAGAATTTTTTTCCAATAGGATAGATACTGTAACTAGGGGAAACTAGGGAGACTTGACCCAACTTCAGAAAATAAATCAATGGAAAATAAATGTAAATAGTACGTGATTTAGTACATCATTTTGACTGAAAATAATAGCGTAAATCGAAGTAGAAATGGGTCATAAAAAATTATATGCCTCAAATCTAAAAATGGGTCAAGCGCCCCTATACATAGGGAGACATGACCCACCTTGTGAATGTAAGAATATTCATAAATATTAAAATCAAAAACACAGGTTTGATGGTGTTTTGAGTTTCAATGAGTGATAATTGAAGTGGCACAAAATATCCACACTTTAGATGAAGTCTTACATAGTGTTTCTTTAATTAATCCTATTCGACATCAGCAGAAAAGTCATATTCAAAACTTGGGACTCTGTCATTTTGTACGATAATTTCGGGAGGATTGAGAAAAGTTTCAATTTGCGCCAAATCTTATTCAGACACAGCTATAACAGCTATAACATCAGGTCGTTTGAATTTGCTATCTTCTAATCTGCTCGAAAATTTCAGTCAAAATATAATTGTTTTCTGTTGCTGAGCCACTAAAATGAATAACACTCTTTTTCCAATAAAAAAATGACAGTTATCCCGATTTAAACTCGCACTTTCCGGCTATAAAACTCTTCCACGTCAGTATTTTGACTTGACTAAGGACTTAGTGGTATCTCA
Organism: Uloborus plumipes; assembly: GCA_038373865.1. Classification (NCBI taxonomy): domain Eukaryota; kingdom Metazoa; phylum Arthropoda; class Arachnida; order Araneae; family Uloboridae; genus Uloborus; species Uloborus plumipes. The sequence goes on from JAXGGA010000680.1 coordinate 153,918, forward strand.
TATTGTGACTCTGAAGAGTCAGATTTTACTGTTGGAGTAAACATAGCCTGACAATATTGGGAAGGTTTCTCAGGTTTTAATCACAGTAAAAATAGAGTTAATAATTTGATAAAATTTAATCCAGGGTGTCAATGATTTAAATCAATTGATTTAAATCAGTGATTTAAATCGCGATTTAAATCAATTGATTTTTTTAAAAAAATCATTGATTTAAATCACTTTTTATTTTAATCCTTGAAAAATTCTCTTGGACAATCCCAATTTCATTATTTTTACCATTTTATTTTAGAGCTTTGATTTCTATCTAATAAATGGAAAAGTAATCCTACTCATCCCCACTCCACAGATGCTGGAAGGTTGCAGTCCAAATAATATGTATGCACAAATAGTGCTATTTGTTGTCTAATATGTGAAATAAAGAAAATACATGCAGGGCAGGTGTTGCAAAGAGTGAATTGAGGGGGGAGGAACATGATAGAATGTGTGTGATATACTTTCAGTGAAAAGAAAAAACAAAAACAACCAAACAGAAGATGAATTTTCTATGCCTTGCATTAGCAACTGGGGGGTGGGGGAGCAGTCTTTATTAGTGGCTGAAATGGACCATATTCCAGCTTTACAAAACAAAAGCAAAATAAAGAGGGGGGGGGGCTGAATGAAGTGAGGATTGGGTTGAGCTTCCTGCCCCATTTGATTTTTATCATAGCTAGTAGACAGGATTATTTTCAGATTGGCTCCTAACACTTTTTTCTGGGTTTCTTACTGGTGAAGCTTTACTTCAAAGGTATTTTTGTATTTTTAAAAACTTAAAGGTAAGTTGTTCATAAATAAAAATTAATTAATAACTGAAATTTCTAATTTTTTTTAAAAAAATCAAAAAAATCCGATTTAAATCAAAAAAATCTGATTTAAATCAAAAAAATCCGATTTTTTTATTTTTTTAAAAAAATCATTGATTTTTTTACACCCTGATTTAATCATTTAACGTAAATCACAAAATGTTAGCAGTTCAAAACACAAAACACCAATTCAAACAAAAACATCAATATATGTTTGGGTCAAGGCTCCCTTGCAAGCCGTTCCTATGTGCAAAGTCGTGTGGCGCACGACGGCGGAAAGCCGAAAAGGCGCCGAGTTCTGTCGACCAAAAAAATTCAATACAGAAAAATCTCATAATTAAAAATCCGAATAAAAAAACAAAATTGAACTTTCCATTTCAACTGCGGAGGTGAAATTATACTGCTCAATGAAACAATCAATCCCTCTCGCTGCCTACCCATAAAGGAAAAATTATTGCCTTGTTGGGTGTCTAAACAAGCTATTCAAAGGCCTAATGTTTTACACTGCAAACACATAATACTAATGCATACATCAGCATTTTTCCTACGAATGAGGAGCTGGGTATGCTTTTTCAGCATGTATATAAGGCATGTATTATAAACAAAAGAAGCGAAACAAATTTTCTGCTCCTTAATAAAGTTTCTTCCGGTGAACGTTGGATTTTTATTTAGTGCAATATGCATTTTAATATTTCAACTATTGTTCGTGGAAATTCGACTGCTTTAGGTTATCATTAATAAAAAAATACGGTAATTATATTTGCATGTTATTTACTTGTGCGTAATATTTACATAGCATAGACAACAGTTTAGGTTAACTTCTAGTCACCGTTCAGAATGGCTGATTTTTAGAAACTTCTCAAATTTCAAACAAAAAAAGTGTTTTGTTTAAACAACCGTTATTTATACTTCTTCGACGCATTCGAGTGTGCGAAAGTGAGAAGAAAATTAATGAACTGTCGAAACCATTGCATGTTCATTTTAACTTATAACCAAACTGGCTCAAATGTTGTAGAGCTCTGGTCTAGTGAATGTCTTGCCTAATGGCTCAAAGAAATTTCTTCCCCAGAGCAATAGATTTTTTTTTTCTTTTGTATTTTGCACACATTTCAGCCTGTATGTAGTAGGGCAAACATGTCTGGGAGGGAGTCACTAAAAAAAAGGGGGGTTCAAAAATAATTTCGAAAGGATATGGTAAACACAGAAAAGGAAAGATAATCCTTACTAGTAAAATTTGCTACTCGCAAAAGCAGAATTAAGAAGGAAAATTGAAAATTCTTATACTAAAATCAATTACAAGTGTTTTAATTGCTAACAAATAGAAACTGGCAACAGATAAACATTTTAAATCACTGAATTTTCTTACCTCGTCGATCAAATCCTATAGATTCAAGCCTTAGCCATGTTTGTTTAAAAACGTTAGAATTTGAGTTCGATTTTACATAGAAGTTCCAAACACATTTCATCAGAATGCAGAATGTTTTTTTATTTCTTTTAGTAGGGGAGAGCGGGGCTTAAAGTTCTGTTTTTCAATCAAGCTCAAAATTAGTTTTGAAAACTTGGTTTTAGAATTAATATTCAGAGGATAAAACGAAGTACTATAAGTCCTTTTGATAGACCGACTTCTTTTTGAGTTGTATTTCATAAAATTTTTAATAGTTAATTTTATAGTAAGTAAAGCCGAAAAGGTACAACTAACCTCAAATGGGGAAAAGCTGTTCCGTGGATGGGGCAAATTGTTCCGAGATTAGTAAGACAAAGAATAACGAAGCTGATTTCTAATTTAACATGTTCGCGCGCGGTCGAAAACGACCCCAGGACCCCAGCCATTTTTGTTTCATTTCTTGGAATTTCATGGACAGATAAGAAAACCATCTTTTGGGTAGCTGCCATTGTGTCCTTGATTGATATGTGGGTTTGGTTGGAATTATCTTTAATCCTTTTAATTCTTGTAAACAAGGGGGGTTCTTGCAATTGGAGTCTTCTACGAGTACTGGCGTCAGTAAAGTTCTCGGAACGGAACAGGTGTTTGGAGTCGGTTCCATTCAAAGAATTTCGAAACATTTTGTGAAAAGGAAGTAGTTTTCAGCAATCCTTCTTCTAGCTATGATTTTCAGTTAACAAGCGTGTCGTTCACAATGATAATTTAGTTATGTCCTTGCAAAATTCATATTTTTCAATAGCTTCTGCACTACTTATAACAAAGAAAAGATGCCGACTCCATATAAGCAAGGGATGAAGCATTTTAGCTCATTACTAGCTGATGGAGAAAGTGAAGAATACGTGTCATTTCAGACGATGAAGGTTTAGCAATAAAGAAAACTTTAGTGATTTTGACAGTGAAAACAAATTTTCTTTTAGCGAAAATTCTGATAATCCTGATACAGATGACCTCTTTATTGGAAGAGATAAAGAAACTATTTGGCAAAGAAATAAATTTAGAGGTAATGTTTGTACTCCAGTTCGACATATAAGTATTTTTCTTCCTGCACCAAAGGGAAACGCAAAAAAAATTACTGATGTGTTTGAGAGCTGGAGCATTTTCGTAATAGTTCATAAAGCACTTTCTTTATGCCTTTCAAATCAAAAACTAATCACTGCAGAAGTCTCTGTTAGTGAAAAAGCATAAATGAATAAAATAAAATAAAGAAGTCATGAAAAAAAGGAAAAGAAATGAAGAAAAACACATTGGGGTCGCTTTCGACCCAGCGCGAGTACTCGTGTGACAAAACATGGCGCAAGCTATCGCGAGTTAACCATGTTGCGAGATGAACAACTCATTAAAAACATAATTTGTGAAAAAAAAACATGAGTTGGTGTGAGTTAGACTTTATTTAAGGACCACGACAATATTGTTCGAATAATCAGTTGTTTTTCTTTACTTACTACGACTTTTTTCCTTTTGTTTTCCCCTTTCCCCGTTGTTTGTTTTCCATGTTATCGGCCCTCCAGCTAGGTAGACCCGGCTCCTCTAACTTCTCGTACAGACTCTTTCTTTTATTTGTTTATTTATTTATTATTATTCTATTTTTTATTGTTTGAGCTTAAAGCTCAAAAACTATCTTCTTGATTAAATGTTTTTCTTGATTTTGTTGGGAAACAAGGAACAGTGGGGGCTCTATATAAATGACTTTGGTGGCAAACACCCCGAGCAAAAAATGCTCTTGGATTTTTCTTTAACAGACATGCATGCACACCTGAATTTTATCTTTGGTATTGTCGCCATTATCATACTTTAAACCGCTGTCATATCTTTATATTGGCACTGTTATCCTTGAATTTTAACAACCCCCCTCCCCAAATCAATAAATAAATACATAAAATTACACAAAAGACAGCTTTGGGGCTCCATAAATTGCAGAAATCGGCACAATTTGGATTTAGTCTTTGCCCATGCTATAATGAGGCCTGGTGTTATTAGCCATCGTACTCACTGACGATAATCGTTAAGAGTTTTTACATTGGGGCCCATTATGTCATTTAATTTGACTACAGGATCCCTGGTTCAACTGCAGTCGTTACGGCCCTGGATTTAAGATGTTCAAATCGACACGTTTAACGTTTTCTAATAATTTGACATAAGTTGTTTTTAAAGTATATTTGATAAGTTTGATAGAGAAGAAATGAATAGGAAAAAGTTTCAGAAACCTCCCTTACCCCATAAATTGAACTATAAGTAGCATCACACTCAGCGGCGTACGCAGACAAATCATTTCAGGAGGGGATGAGCAGAGACTCTTTGGGAGGAGGGGGCGGGGCACCTCATAAAATATAGCTAAGAAAAGTAAATGCTTCGAATTTCTGATATCAATGCTAATTTTATATGACAAAAATATATCATTAAAATATTATTTTATCATTATAATACTTATTTCTACCACTGGTCGGATAGACCGACATCCAGTAAGTTTTTAACTCTTTGCATGGTAAAACAATATCCTTGTAATCCTAAAACAAATTATACCTAATTTTGAAGAGTTTACCATTTTTCGACTTTATTGGGTTTTTTTATTATCATACTTTTCAGAACAAATGCATTTATTTATTTTGCTCAAAATTCTCTTTGTATTTGTCAACAATCAAGCCACATTCTACATTAAATTAAAATGTACATGAATATATTTAAAGCACTGTGGTAGAAATCCTCAATGTACGGCTCACAAGCTAATGAATCTGATTACAGCAGTACGTAATTTAAGGGACACTTTTTCTGGTCCGTGTCCCTTTGAATGGGGGCCTTCATGTATTTACCTCTGAATAAAGGACACTATTTAAGGGACAGATACAGAGAAAACTTACAAAAATTAATGCACAAATGCATAAGAAGTAATGAATTTTTATTTATTTTATTTTATTTTTTATTTTTAATTTATTTATTTTTTTGACTAAAAATTAACTGGTAAAAGTTTGTCCTAACATTGATATTAAAAAATAAAAAAAGTATATTAACCCTTTGACGGTTATGGAAATGAGCAGTTTCCGTTTACTTAATTCGCGCAGCATTAGGAGTAAACAGTAGTCGAAAGTGGCAGCTGTTTTCCACCGCCGTTCTTCCGAAAATGTCACTTTTCTCTGGATGCCGTAGATGACTCGCCTCGCACGTTTTAAAAATTTCTTTAAGTATTTAGAGTACAGTACATGAGTGCAGAATAATAATGGCAAACGAAGTCAGCTCGTCAGCGTACATAGGGGAAAAATTTCACTACGCGAGTAGTGCTCGTTACTAACCATTTCGGTCAAAATCTTGCTCCCGTTCGGAACTCGTGTTCGGAACTCGTTTGCGCGCATTATGAAGCACGATTCGATTGCGAGGTGAACTCGTTCATAACCATCAAAGAGTTAATTTTAAAATTCTTGCCGAGATTTTACAGTCACATTTTTTTTTTCTATTTATCATGTGTTCAGCTCCGGCAGATAGTGCTTACGAGAAACTTTTTAAACAGAAAACTTGAAACCACCCTGTTATTTACATTGTATTGTAATTACATGACATGAAGAAAATCCATGATACAAATTACTTCAAATTAATTTCTATAACTTACAAAACTTTGATTCTACGCACTTTTTTATTAAATTTTAATTTTTTAAATAAAGTTTTTTTACTTGGAATAATTCTGAATTTTATCGAAAATATATGAAACATACTGAATAAATCTTAAATTTAAATAGTTTGCATTTATTATGATGCTATACTGCATTGAGTACACAGTATTCATCAATTTATACACCTCCAAATAAGGGACACCTCTACTTAAGGGACAAAAAATCCAGTCCCCTTAATGTCCCTTATTGAGACTGTATAAGTTTCTCGTTGGTAGACGCTAATATAAAAGCAATATAAATGCACTGTTAAATGCATGAGGGGTGGAGATCTTTTAGAAGAAAGTTTATACTTCTACTGAGCACATCAAAGATTTAAAATGTTTTCTTTTTGTTAATAAACCGAGCCAGCAAGGTACATTCACAATATCAAGCAAACTAAAATACAGTTGCTAGAATTTTTGTTTAAGTGGCAGCCACTGAAATGAGATTAAATCTACTTTCACTACACTATGATTGCCAGAGTTTAAGCTGAGTTTGAAAGTTTTTTAGCATAAAAGCGTAAATCAGAGAAATTGCTTTAGCAAAATGCTAAAGGTTAATAAATAATGAATATGTTTACTGTCTTTCTAACTACCACTATGTATTTCATCTCCTGTTAAAAGCGAAATTCAAAATTCAGTCTTGACATCTTGAAAGAAATCAATTCATAGTAGGTAACATTTTTTTTTTCTTAATTTAAAGTTAAAAATTTAGAATTATAATTCATATTTAAAGAACACAAGTTTTTTTTAAGTAGTTAATAATGCATTTATTGGAGGGATTTTATGCCAATTAAGACAAGATAGTGTTGAATTTGATAGCATTTATACATGTTGGCTATGATTTATAATAAGATTAAGTTAGATATCACATGCTTGCTTTCTCTCTCAGATCGTGCATTGTTTTTTGTCATTATTAGATCAAAGAAAAAAGCAAATAGCGTGCATCAATTTCGTAATTTGGATACTATTTTCACATTTTGCAAAAAATGCGACCATAGCGGAAACCCTGATCATTACGTATGCGTTTCAGTAATGCTTAACCCAAAGCTAGATTGAAAAACGCAGTTTAATGTGACTACAGGTGATCAAAATGAATTATATGAGCAAATAAAAAATATCATGCTTTCTTTTGCGACCAAGAGTTTCAATTTTTTTATGAAACACATTCTGTGTAGTGGTCACTACATTTACCAGCTCTTGATTTGAAAGCTACCTAATAAGAGAGATAATGAGAGGCGGAGAAATCTACCTCATGAAATAAAACGTTGAAATCAATTTCTCGTAAAATGGTTCAAATCTTAGATCTCTGATCTGACGACTAATTGTACTGCCAAAAGTAATTTGAACCAAGGTTTAAGCTGTCAAAAATCTACTAACCCAGCCCAGACAGCAAGTTTTGGGAGGCCCCTGTTTCTGTGTTCGTTTTATTGAAACTCGAAATAAAAACTTGAAGGAAGATGGGTAAGGACGGAGTTTTAATATTTTGCCCAGTTAGAAAAAATTGCACATCTGGCACTGACATCAAGTCCATGATTCAAAACAAAAAAACAAGCATGGCAGAGAATTCTCCCCAAATAGGCAATATTTATAACAAATGCCAGCTTAGCTACACTCCTGAGATCACATACATACTAATTTGTAAAAAATTTATTAATACACATCAAATGATTCGGCAGCTTTCAATCTATGCAAAAAATAACATCAAATAACAGCTGCAGTCAAACTTCAGTAATCCACCTGCCTTGGAACGACAAGAAGGCTGTTTTTTCAGAAATAATCCTTTACATAGTTAAAAGTTTTGACAGATCAATTTTTCGAATTACGTAAGGGGATCTCTCGCAGTATGTTATCGCCTGAGGTAAAATCTTGAACTTTTTCAATTCGTACGATTGGAAGAAAACTAGAGTATGATGAGGGAAAACTTTAGTCAAGTCAAGAGAAAATTTTTAAATACTACTAAAATTGACAACGTGAAAACCAAAGCAAGTCAGACACAAAATCTACATTTTTGCATAAATTAGGCAGCAGTCATCTCAATAAAAGGAAAGGAAAATCGTAACAGTAGAAAAACAAATGCAGCGAAAATAAATACCTTTGAAATGGAACGAAATAACATTGCCGTTAGCAAGATTTATCAAACTGGAAATTATTGAAAAACACACGTACATTGACAAAACGAACACTTGTCAGATTTGCAACGTCAACTTACCGGTGCTTGACATCAAAAACCGATTTCATTCTTCCCACTCTTTTCAAAGTGAAAAACAAACGAGAGGCACATTATTGCAGCTAGTCATTGCTGTTGATACTTTTGATTAAAATTGATGACAACAAAATACAAAACAAAACAATTCCACGACTTCAACAAAACATCACACCCTGCAAATTCGCCACCGCTTTCGGCATTATACACAGGTGAACGACAGGCTCTACTACTGACATGACAAGAGATTTTTTTTTTTTTTTTCCTTTTTTCAGTTTTTCGTAAGTGCTATCAAAATAATTTTTTTTCCTATTTTTCGTTATTTTATTTTTTTTAAGACAGCATTTAATGAGCGGATTTGTTCTTAAAAATTTGAATCATCTTTCCTGTAAAATTCATTACTTCACAGTTAAGTTATGTGGGAAAATGTAGTTGGCGCTACCTAGCGAGCACATTAGAAATCTATTTAGAACTGATGCAAGAATAGGGCCGAATTCAAGTGAAACACACACCATTGCAATCGCTTCGAGGCGATCGCAATTGCAATCGCTACTGGAATTCGAATTACGATAGAATAGCATCTCGTAGAGATTGTAACGTTTCACTTGAATCCAAATTTGGGAATTGGCGATTGCATTGGTGAGTTGCGATCGTTCGGGTTTCACTTGAATTTCGGCCATAGAGAAATACAACCGCAGTGGGGCGAATTACGACCATCTCGATCTGTTATACTATACATCGATGGTTGCGACGTCCCAGGGGTGACAGGGCCGGACTCAGTAGGGGGGTCAGGGGGCAATTCCCCCCCCCTTCTCGGGGAAAATCCCTACCCTACAAGCAAAACTTCTTGCAACAATCTTGACGGATATTGATATCCTATAGACGGCGTCAAGATTGCGTATTTAGGCAGGAATTCAAGTAAAACACGGACGATCGCAACTCACCAATGCAATCGCAAATTCCCAAATTTGGATTCAAGTGAAACGTTACAATCGCTACGATATGCGATTCTAACGTAATTCGAATTCCAGTAGCGATTACAACTTTGGTTTATTGCAATCGCCTGGAAGCGATTGCAATGGTGTTTCACTTGAATTCGGCCCTTAATCTTGCATAAAGATTGCATAAAGATTGATACAACAAGATTGTAAAACAATCTTTATGCAATCTTACATACATCTTGACATATCAATATTGATTTCGACTTGCAATATCAAGATTGCATAAAGATTGTCAAAACAATCTTGTTGAATTTTTATTCAAAGTTGATTGTCAAAACAATCTTTATGCAATCTTGCATACATCTTGACATATCAATATTAAGTTCGTCTTGCAATATCAAGATTGTATAAGGCAGGAATTCAAGTGAAACACCATTGCAATCGCTTCGAATTGCAATCGCTACTGGAAATGAATTACATTATCATCAACTTAACTTGGCACTGACGTCACTACGAGCGGAGCCAATTAGAGCTCACAAGCAGTCAGCGATCTCCTCTCATTCGCCAAGTAGGCTGTGACGTTTTATCTAGCTCGTTTTTCATAGGCAAACGTCACGCTGACGTCACGATGTTTTTATCAAGAAACGTTATAATGTAATTCATTTCCAGTAGCGATTGCAGTTTGCGACCGCCTGTTTCACTTGAATTCCTGCCTAAATCTTGTCAGCGTCAAGATTGAAAAGAATGTTCTTGATGAAGAAAATAAATACCTTTGTGCGACAGATGTAAGGTTTAAATTCAACGTTAAAAATGCACAAATATGCAGGTATACTGCAGACACGTGTTTCGGGGCTACAAGGAGCCCCTTTTTCAATGCAAGAAGTGTGAGCTTTAGGATGAAGAATCATCCGATAAAAGCAACACATCCCAAGTAACACTGAAACGCAAACTTTACGTTTCATTACGTTACAATTGGTTGACAGATCGTTACTGTTTTCCAGGCAACGTGATAACACGCTATTTTGAAGATTCGTCATAAAAGCAAAATTTTGAAACGCAACATTTCGTGGCAAATTGATTATACTTGAAACGTTGACAAACATGCTGAAAGATAACGCAACATCACGTTGCTTATCGTTGTTTGCTACATCCACTGCTCAACTAGTCGCTTTTGGCGGGAATCTTTGCATTCTTCATTGTCGATTCTCTGCTGTTGTGTTGTGCGTGATCGGTTTTCATTTTGTAATTTTGCTCAATCAGTCAATTAGATTCAAATAAAGGTATGTATCCTGCATTACTTTTTTTTGTGAAGTTTTTTCTTTCTGGTTAGTATTCGTTGTCTTTAGTTCTAAAGCATGCTTTTCTTATTTTAGTACTTTGGAAATTTCCGAGAGAGAGAGTCCGTAACCCTATAATAGGGTTATCATCGTTGATTTAAATCACGTCGATAAAGATCACCTTGATCGGTTTGAATAAAGATGATATTTTCTTGACAAAAGCAATTGAATAAAATCATTCAATTCTATAATTTTTTTTGAAATGTTTGTAAATCTTTGATCTTGATGAATCGGTGAAAAGTCGAATGCTGCTGCAACGTCATGAAGCGTTGCAAATAAAGGTTGATATAACGTTAAAAACGTCATTGATGTAGCGTTTCAGTATCGTTGACAAACCGTGACAAGCAACTGTTCTGCAACCGTTGCATTACCGAAATGCGAAATGCAACTTGACAAATTATCGCTCTTTTTACGTTACAAGTAACGTTATGTCAACTCTTCGGGAAAACGTGATGTAACGGGATTATGCTACTTGGGATTCGAACAAAAGATAGTATAAATAGCAAAAATTGGATATTAACAAAACAAACAAGACAATGCTTAGAGCCGAAATTTATTACATGAAACCATCAAGAAAAAACCGTTAAGAAATAAATTTCCAAAAGATCCGATAGATCATAAACATTGTCAAAAAATGAAACCACTTATGAATAAATTAGCAATAAATTTGCGAATAGGAACATTATGTACCGAAGCAATTGTAACACATAGAAAAACAGCAGAAGAAAACAGAATGAAATAAAATGAAATAAAATTTTAAATTAATCAAAAATGTGAGCAAAAATTGAAATGTAAATATAAGCGACACGAAAAGCCAAAGGGCTAACAATTATAATTTATACAAACGGACGCCAAACAGCAGAAAGATAAGGAATAGCATTTATATCGTTAACTAAGTCAGAACTGTTTTTCAAAATGTGGAAGGATTCCCAAAAATCAAGATCTGATGGGTTGGGGCATTTTTGGACAATTTGAAAGGAATTAAAATCGAAAGAATGATTCTTGTCCAACAATGTTGCGCAATACTAGACTTATTTAATTGTTGCTTTTTCACATAATTCTGATGTTCTTTTAAGCGGAATTTCAAAGCCCGTCGCGTCTGTCCTATATAGGAGAGATTGCAAATGCAATTAATTTTATAAATACCACAACTGTTAAGAGGATGAATGGGATCTTTAAGAGAAGAGAAACATAGTTTATTCGTTGGGGAGAATACCACCTGGAAATTGAAACGTTTGAGAATCTTAGCAACCTGATAACTCACAGAGAGAAAGAGTGGCAAAACAACCAAATTCTTTCTGATGACAGTTCTCTCAACAATATTCTTTTCGGATTTATTAGAAAGTTTTTTAAAAAGGGAATCAATCAAAGTATGAGGATAGTTTCTATCAATAGCCACAGCTTTAAGATAGTTGAGTTCAGCATTAAGAAGTTCCGGTGAAGAACAAAGATTAATAGCACGGTAAACAAAAGAATTAAATGCAGCATATTTTTGACTAGGAGGGTGAGATGAAAGTCGATGAGGAGGTAACGAGACTGCAAAAGTTTTGCGATAAAGTGTAGTTTCAAAGCCGAATTCTGTACGAGAAACTAGAACATCAAGAAAGGGAATGCAATTATCCTGTTCTTTCTCACAAGGGAATTGAATATGAGTATCTATAGAATTTAAAACGAATAAAATATCGTCATTTTGAAACTGGTTATGGTTCATTAAAACAAAACAGTCGTCAACATATCTAACATAAAATTGAAACTGTAATTTTTGGAACAACTTAACCTCAAAATAATGCATGTAAATATCACTAAGAATGGGGCTTAATGTGTAAAATTTCCCATTGAAAGCAAAAGAACATTGCTTAATACATGTACGGGTAAGGAAAATTAATTCCTCAATTTCCTTAGAGGTGAAATGAAATTCTGAAAGTCTTCTTTGAAGGCATAACAATGCACCCTCGATTGGAACGTTCGTAAATAAGGATTTAACATCAAAAGAAGCCATAAAGGAATCCTTAGGAACGAAATTATGAATTTTCTTAACAAAATCTACATAATTTTTAACTGTGAATAAATTATGAATTCTAAGTGGAGAAAACACAGAGACTAAATATTTAGCAAGTTTATAAGAAGCAGTACCGATATTGGATACAATCGGTCTAAATGGAATACCAGTTTTATGTATCTTGGGTAAAGCATAAAATCTAGCACAATTAGCAATAGAGGGAATAACAAATCGTTTAACACTCAAAGGAATAGACTGAACAGACTTAACCGCAGAAGAAATCGTTTTTTACTCTTTGTCACTAGGATCTTTCGAAATTTCAAAATACGGACCAGAAGAAATCAAATCATTAGTTTTATCAACATAAGATGATTTGTCAAGAACAACAATCTGACCACCCTTGTCAGCTTTGGTAACAACCAAATCTGACTTAGAAATTAAATTCTTTACATTACGACTCACAATATATATATATATATATATATATATATATATATATATATATATATATATATATATATATATATATATATATATATATATATATATATATATATATATATATGTATATATATATATATATATATATACCCCAGCAGCACCAGAACGTTCAAATTTGGTGCAAAAATGGTGTTATTGGTCAAATAACGGTGCTAAGTATCCCTTGAACGTTATATTCGACGTGTAAAAACAGTAATATTATCACGGTGTTATTTCAGTGCTTAAAGAACGTGATATTTGACGTGCAAAAACAGTAATATTATCACGGTGTCATTTCAGTGCTTAAGGAACGTGATATTTGACGTGTAAAAACAGTAATATTATCACGGTGTCATTTCAGTGCTTAAGGAACGTGATATTTGACGTGTAAAAACGGTAATTTTATCACGGTGTCATTTCAGTGCTTAAGGAACGTGATATTCTAACGAACGAACGAATTTTAACGAACGAATTCTAAGGAACGTGATATTCTAATATAAGGAACGTGATACTCTAATTTATGCAATATTTATCATGTTCCAAACCTTAAGTCACGCCGTGAACTTTTGTGTCTTCTTTTTTTTTTATAAAGCACTTAACAATCTAATTGACTGCTCAGATACTATTAATCCTATCAGGGGCGTGCTTAGAGTTTTAGCGGCCCTGTGCGAAATTTGTTTTAATATTCGAAAAATAATAATTTTTTTATTTTTTTATTTCCTCTCTCCTAAAACATAATACATATAAATTATTATACACTGCAACATGCACCAATCCCAGCACATAAAAACCGGCAATTATTTTGACATTTTACTATAAAATTGCTAGATTACGTAAATTAAAATTAAAAAAATAAAGGTAAGACACAGACACAACAAAATTTACCAAAAACAAACATTCATTTGGAAAAAAAGAAAAATTTTGGAGATACATAAATAAAATTAAAAGAAAAAAACCGATTTAGTGAAGAATAATTTTTCTAACTTTTTGAGCAGCAAATTTTAACTGGGAACACAACATATAGATCACATGAGAGTGAGTAGAGACCAATATACTCACACACACACCACCACACAGCCGTCTCACACCACACCGGGGCCGAGATTTCTTACTCGCGAGCGTGTGTGCACTCAGAGAACAGAGGGACACAGGCGATAGCATGAGATTCTACACATGGTGTTCAGAATACATCAGGTGATGCACGACTGGCGAATTCACGGGTCCAGTAGACTGCCACAACACAAAAAACACACACAACACACACAGAATTGTCACTAACACACAAGGAACGCTTTTTGTCGCCCTCATATAAGTAAGAGCGTGCGAAAACAATTCATCATGAGTCACACAGAGACCACTAGAATGTGCAACACACGAGTGCATAAGAGTCCAGGCCACACTCTGATGACATGTGCGTGATTCTCTGACACTAGTATGCGGTGGAGAACAAGATCACTAGGTGACGCGGACGGCTCTCAGCAGAGAAGTCTATAGTAGAAGCACAACACACAGCTTATAGAATCAATGCCTGAAGGAGAACGAAAGGAATGGTGTGAGTGTACATACGTATGACGTCTATCTCTGAGGCGTACCTGCACACACGTATACTATGAGCTAGCGTAAGAGGGAGATTGAGAAGTGAGGCAATTAGCTATGCGTGTCTACTAAAGCTGCTGGTAATAGGTGAAGAGACGAGACAGACCTACGACAAGCGTTATACGCTTGACATATGACTTGTAGGGCGAGGTAAGCATAGTGATCTATCTGCTTTCTCATAGTTGTAGTATTAGCGTAGGATTTTATTGCCGCGCCAGAGAGAGTCTAGGTTGTAAGAAGAGTAAGACCAGAGGAGGTTGAGCGACCAGACATAAATGGTGGTGATTGTCATGTGGAGTCACAGAGACTAGGAGACCAGATCACTAGTCGCGCGGTTAGCGAGTGAACTATACTCAAGAGTCTACGGCACAGTCATGTGCATGTGAGAACACAGTATACGGCTGTGATGGTCTGGAATATAGTATCACTTTGGGGTAGCAGTAGGAGCGTATCTGCACGGTCTCACAGATGACGGACTGAGCGTCGCGAGATCCGAGATATGACTCAACTACTCTTACAGTAGGGAGGCATGACTATACAACAGCACCACATACAGGGTCATCACACAACGGGTGTGTTCCGGCTCTACTTGCGAAGATTCTGGTAGAAGAGTGGATACATGTTATATCTGTGGAGGAGCGTCTCTGAGCGGTCTTGCATTTAATAATACTACAAAACTCTAGAGTTATCTATATGACTGGGTATCAGTAGAGTTAGCTTGCTTATCCTCATACCCGTCTAACACTCTATCTATCAATTGTTCCGCAATCATCTCGAGCTGGTTTAGTATGTGAACTATAAGGGAGATACGATGAGAGGACTGTTAGCGTGAGCGACTCTCAGTAAGGAGAGAGATAGTGTGCATGATGTTGGTAGGAGCCAGGTAGTATCTTATTAGAGCGTCGGCTCGAGTTCCGAGCGGGATATAGTATAGTGTTAGGTTAGAGGTGAGATTGGATGGATGTGTAGAGGTGTTGAAATCGTGGGAGAGTGTGTCAGTTGAACAACAGTGATGTGTACAAGCGTGGTTAGTCTTGTACGTTACGGAGGATGTCTCTATCGTGATATGAGATGTGTGTTGACTCTAGGAGGCATAGTACAGGTGCACGTATACATGACTCTGTATTGTGGACTATTGAGATGCGAGCTCGAACTAGTTAAGTGGAGAGAGTTTCTCACAGAGGGCACTCAAAAGGGTGTTTCTCGTGAGAGTACTGTGGAGAATGTATGCGTGTAGTCACTTGTAGATAGGTATAGAGTAGAGGTAGTGGATGTTGTGTGCTGGCTGTGACTAGGTGATCTCGTACTGATGATTAGTGAAGTCGAGCGGAAGAGTGTGCACGAGTGTGTGTGAGGGGGTCGCAGGCTGTCTATAGGCAGAGCGTTGTTGTGCGTGTCTATTGTGGGGGGGTGGAGGTGGGGGGGGGGGGGTGTTGGGTGGTGGGGGTTGGTGGACTAGAGTTCTGTTTATCTCGGATTGGTAAGAGTGATGGAGATCTACATGTCTAGTATGAGCGGTGTGGTTATGGTATGATAGTGAAGTATGGTATGTGTGTAGATGTAGTGTAGTGTAGAGTGAGACTGAGCGCAGAGGAATGTGTGGTAGTGGTGTGTGTGTGGTTAGAGATTAGTGTAGCAAAGTAGAAGATAATGACTTGAGGTGGTGGATGGTGGATGTGGGAATGATGATGATGTGATGGGTAGCAGAGTGAGCGATGGTCTCAAGGGCTAGAGTGAGGTGTTTGGAGTTATGTAATGGATGGGTCATTAGTTGTTGTATTTTTGGGGTGGGGGTTGAGTGGTGGGGGTTGGTGGGGGGTGGGTGGGGGTTTGGGGGGGGTGAATTGGGGGGGGGTTTGGGTTTTTGTTTCTTGGGGGGTGGGGAGTTTTAGGGGGGGGGGTGTGGTGGGGTGGGGTGGGTGGTGGTGGGTGGGGTGTGGGTGGGGTGGTGGGGGTGGGGTGGGGGTGTGGGGGGTGGGGTGTGTTGGGTGGGTGGGGGTGGGTGGGTGGGGTGGTGTGGGTGTGTGGTGGGGGGGTGGTGGGTGGTGGGGGGGTGGGGGGGGTGTGTGGTGGTGGGGTTGGGGTGTGGGTGGGGGTTGGTGGGGGGGGGGTGGTGGTGGGTGGGGTGGGTGTGTGGGGGGGGGGGTGGTGGGGGGGGTGTTGGTGTGGGTGGGGGTGGGGGGGGGTGGTGGGGTGGGGTGGGGGGTTGGGGGGGGTTGGTGGGGTGGTGTGGTGGGTGGGGGTGGGGGTGTGGGTGGGGGTGTGGGGGTGGGGGGGTGGGTGGGGGGGTGGTGGGGGGGGGTGGGGGTGGGGGGGGGGTGGGGTGGTGGGTTGGTGGGGGGGTGGTGGTGTGGTGGGTGGGGTGGGTGGTGTGGGGGGTGGGTGTGGGTGGTGGGGGTGGGGGGTGGGTTGGGGGGTGTGTGGGGGGGGTGGTGGGGGGTGGTGGGTGGGGGGTGGGTGGGGTGGTGGGTGGGGTGGGTGTGGGGGGGTGGGTGTGGGTGGGGGGTGTGGGTGGGTGGGGGTGGGGGTGTGGGGGGGTGGGTGGTGTGGGGTGGGGGTGTGTGGGGTTGGGGGGGGTGGGGTGTGGGGGGTGGGTGGGGTGTGGGTGGTGGGGGGTGGTGGTGGGTGGGGGTTGGGGGGTGGGGTGGGTGTGGTGGGGGGGTGGGGTGGGGTTGGGGTGGGGGTTGTTGGTGTGGGTGGGGTGGGGGTGGGGTGGGTGGGGGGTGGTGTGGGGTGGGTGTGGGGTGTGGTGGGTGGTGTGTGGGTGGGGGGGGTGGTGGTGGGTGGGGTGGGGGTGTGGGTGGGGTGGGTGGGGGTGTTGGTGGTGGGGGTGGGTGTGGTGGGGTGGTGGGTGGGGGTGGGGGGTGGTGGGGTGGGGGGTGTGGGTGGTGGTGGGGGTGGTGGGTGTGGTGGGGGTGGGGGTGGGGTGGTTGTGGGGGGGTGGGGGGGGGTGGTGGTGGGGGGTGGGGGGGGTGGTGGGGTGGGGGTGGGGGGTGGGTGGGGGTGGGGGGGGGTGTGGGGGGGGGTGGGGTGTGGGGTGGGGGGGGGGGGGTGGTGGGTGTGGGGGGGTGGGGGGTTGGGGTGGGGGTGGGGGGGGGGTGGGGGGGGTGGTTGTGGGTGGGTGGGTGGGGGGGGGGGGTGTGGTGGGGGGTGTGGGGTGGTGGGGGGTGGGGGGGGTGGGTGTGGGGTGGTGGGGGTGGGGGGTGGGTGGGGTGTGGTGGGGTGGGGGGTGGTGGGTGGGGGGTGGGGTGGGGGGTGGGGTGTGGGGGTGGGTGGGGGGGTGGTGGGGGGTGGGGGGGGGTGTGGGGGTGTGGGTGTGGGGGTGGGGGTGGGTGGGGGGGGGGTGGGGTGGGGGGGGTGGTGGGTGGGGGGGTGGGTGGGGGGTGGGGTGGGGGGGGGTGGGTGTTGGGGGGGGTGGGTGTGGTGGGGTGTGGGGGTGGTGTGGGGGGTGGGGGGGTGGGGGGGGTTGGGGGTGGGTGGTGTGGGGGGTGGGGTGGGGGTGGGTGTGGGGGGGGTGGGTGGTGTTGGGGGTGGGGTGGGTGGGGGGGGTGGGTGTGTGGGGGTGGGGTGTGGTGTGGGGGTGGGGTGGGTGGGTGTGTGGGGGGTGTGGGGGGTGGGGGGGTGGGGTGTTGGGGGTGGTGGGGGTGGTGTGGGGTGGTGTGGGGGTGTGTGGTTGGGGGGGTGTGGGGTGTGGGTGGGGGTGGTGGGGGGGGGGTGGGGGTGGGGGGGTGGTGGTGGGTGGGGTGGGGGGTTGTGGGGGTGGGGGGGGTGGGGTGGTGGGTGGGGTGGGTGGGGGTGTGGGGGGGTGGGGGGGTGTGGGGGTGGGGGGTGGTGTGTGGGGTGGTGGGGTGGGGGGGTTGTGGGTGGTTGGGGTGGGGGGTGGTGGGGGGGTGTGGGTGGTGGGGGGTGTGGTGGGGGGGGTGGTGGGGGTGGGGTGGGTGTGGGGGGGGTGGGTGGGTGGGGGGGGGTTGGGTGGGGTGTGGGGTGGGGGGTGGGGTGTGGTGGGGTGTGGGTGTTGGTGTGGGTGGGGGGGGTGGTGGGGGTGTGTGGGTGGGGTGGGGGGGTGTGGGTGGGGGGGTGGTGGGGGGTGTGGGTGGTGGGGGGGTGGGTGGGGGTGGGGGGTGGGTGGTGGGTGGGTGGGGGGGTTGGGTGGTGGGGGTGGTGGGGTGGGGTGGGGGTGTGTTGGGGGGTGGGGTGTGTGGTGTGGGTGGGGTGGGTGGGGGGTGGGGTGTGGTGGTGGGGGTGGGTTGTGGGTGTGGGGGGGTGGGGGTGGGTGGTGGTGGGTGGGGGTGTGTGGGGTGGGGTGTGGGGGGTGGTGGGTGGGGGTTGTGGGTGGGGTGGGGTTGGTGGGTGGTGTGGGGGGGTGGGTGGGTGTTGTGTGGTGTGGGTGTGTTGGGTGGGGTGTGGTGGGGTGGTGGGGGTGGGGGTGTGGGGTGTGGTGGGTTGTGGGGGTGGGGTGTGGGGGTTGGTGGTTGTGTGGGGGTGGGGGGTGGTGGGGGTGGTGGGGGTGGGGTGTGGGGTTGGTGGTGGGTGGGGTGGTGGGGTGGGTGTTGTGGGGTGGGGTGGGGGGGTGGTGGTTGGGTGTGGGTGTGGGGGGTGGGGTTGGGTGGTGGGGTGGGGTGGTGGGGGTGTTGGGGTGTGGGTGGGGTGTTGTGGGGGGTTGTGTGGGTGGGGGGTGGGTTGTGGGGTGGTGGGGTGGGGGGGGTGGGTTGGTGTGGGGGGTGGTTGGTGGGTTGGGGGTGGTGGTGGGGTGGGTGGGGGTTGGTGTGGGGGGTGGTGGGGGGTGTGGTGTGGGTTGGGGTGGGTGGTTGGGGTGTGTGTGGGTGGTGTGGTGTGGGGTTGGTGTGGGTTGTGGGTGTGGGGTGGGGTGGGGTTGGTGGGTTGGGTGTGGTTGTTGGGTGGTTTGTGGGTGGTGGTGGTGGGGTTGGGGGGTGTTGGGTGGTGGGTTGTTGGGTGTGGGGTTGGTGGGGTGGTTGGGTGGGTGTGTGGTTGGGTGGGTGGTTGTGGTTGGGTGGGGTGTGGGGGTGGTGGGTTGTGGGTGGGTGTGTGGTGGGTTGGTGGTGGGGGTTGGTGGGGTGTGGGTGTTGTGGGTGTGGTTGGGGGTGGGTGGTGTGTGGGGTGTTGGTGTGGGGGTGTTGGTTGTGGTGGGGGTTGGTTGGGTGGTGGTGGTGTTTTGTGGTGGTGTGGGTTTGGTGGGTTGGGTGTGGTGGTGGGTGGGGGTTGTGTTTGGGTTGGGTGGGGGTGGGTGGGGTTGTGTGGTGGGTTTGTGGGTGTGGGTTTGTGGGTGTTGTTGGTGGGTGGGTTGTGGGTGGGTTGTGTGGGGGTGTGTGGTGGGGTTGTTGGTGGTTGGTGGGTGGGGTGGGTGTGTTTGGTGGTGGTTGGGGTGTTGGTGGGTTGTTGGGTGGGGGTGGGTTGGTTGGGGGTGTGGTTGGTGTGGGTGTGGTGTTGGGGTGGTTGTGGGTGTTGGGGTGGTGGGGTGGTTGTGTTTGGGTGTTGGTGGGTGGGGGTTGTGGTGGGGGTGGGTTGTTGGGGTTGGTGGGGTGTGGGGGTTGGGTGGGTGTGGGGTTGGGGTGTGGTGGGTGTTGGGTGGTGGTGGGTGTGGGTGGTTTGGGGGTTGGGGTGGTGTTGGTTGTGGTGGGGTGTGGGGGTGTGGTTTGGTGTGGGGTGTGGGTGGGGGTTGTGGTTTGGTGTTGGTTGGGGGTGGGTTTGGGGTGGTGGGGTGTTGTGGGGGTGTGTGGGTGGGGGGGTGGGTGTTGGTTGGGTTGTGGGGTTGGTGGGGTTGTGGTGTGTTGGGTGGGGTGTGGTTGGGGGTGGGTGGTTGGGTGGGTGGGTTGTGGGTGTGGGGGGGTTGTGGTTTGGTTTGGGTGTTGTGTGGGGGTGGGGTTGGTGTTTTGTGGGTTGTGGGGGGGTTTTGGGTTTGTGTGGTGTGTGGGGGGGTGGGGGTTGTGGTTGGTTTTGTTGGGTTGTTGGTGTTGGGTTTTGTGTTTGGGGGTGTGGGTGGGTGGTTGTTTGGTGTGGGGTTGAGGTTTTGGGTGTGGTGTTGGGGGTGGTTGGGTTTTTGTGGTGTTTGGTGTGGGGTTGGGTGGTGGGGTTTTGATTGGTGAGTTGTGGGTTTTTGTTGTGGATATGGGGGGGTGGTTGTTGTGGGTGTGGTGTGGTTTTTGGTGGGTGATTGAGTGTTTGTTGGAGGTTGTGTATGGTGTGGGTTTATGTTGTGAGGTAGGGGATGGTGTTGAGGTGGTATGTTTTTTGATGGAGGTTTTGGGTATTTGATGGTTTGTGTATAGGGGGGTTGAATGTGGGGGTTATATATTTTTTTGTTAATTTTGAGGATTGTGGTTTGTGTTTTATTAGGGTTGATTGGTGAATTTTTAGAGTGGTGTTATGCGTGGGAGGGTTTAAATATGTTTGGTTTTTTATTTGGTGGGGTAGGTGTTTAGGGGGTTATTTTAGGGATGCGAGGGGATAGTGTATTTTAGGGGTAGGTGTAGTATTAAGATTAATTTTTTTTGTTTCTTTTATGGTTTAGTTTTGTTTTTTAAATGTTATTGCTTTGTGTTGGATGTTTTGTAGTCTTGGTGTATATTAATGTGGTGATTATAGTGTTTGGTTACAGGTTTTTGTTATAGTGGTTGTATGATTTATAACTATGTGTTTGTAGTGTATTGAGGTCATGAATTATTGTGGGATTATTGTTTGGGAAGGTTTGGGAATGTTGGGTATTGATGATTATGTTTTGTTTTATAATCATTGTGCATAATTGTAGTGGTTGTAGTAGTCCTGTATGTATAAAACATTTGTTATGATTTGCTTTTTTCATATATGTAGGAGGGCAACAATTGAGCTTCACTTGTGGCCTAATTGTTATCTGGTGACTAATGTGTGAGGTCCACGTGTCTTCACTGCCTATTCAAGGGGTGATCTAATGGTTTTTATATCTAAATGACGTAAAGAATGGTTGACCAATATAGCTATTAATTTGTTATAGTTCCATTTTGTTTAATGCATTCATGGTTAGGGTTTTTTGTTTATTTGGTTGTTCAATTTATATGTTTTGTGACTTTTTAATTTTTTGGATTGATGTAGTTTTTAGGAGGTGTAATTTAGGAAGTGGCGGTGAAGATTAGGGTTTTCTGTACGCAAAGTTTTTTGATGTATTTTACATGTTTGGTGAGATGGTTACTTGAGTTGGTACAAACATCGTAGTTACCGGAATCCATGCCATGAGCATGGTTGAGGACAGGCTGGAATCCGGATTACACATCGTTTGTAGCGGATATGTCAGGAGTCCGATGAAGGTGGCATGATGTGAATTCGATTCCTTGTTACAGGAAATTGACGCGATCAGGCAAGGAGGGTCGGCCAAGCGCCTCTACAGCAACTGATTACGCGTATATACACGTTTACTGCACCATCGAAACAGTATTAGAGAATCTACGCAGTCGAAAAGGCAGTTGCTCTTGGCAATTGGACGAACAGGGTGTACCAGCCATACAGTTAGTTATGGGACTTCATAGAGGGCCTCTATCACGGAGCCAATGTTTTGAATTTTGTACCCCACCACTCTGCGTGGGCCCGAAGAAGAACGGACTGCTGAACATCGAATATGAGCAACGATGGTTGGTGCCTATGTGCTGTTTACAGAGTTGCAAATTCAGAGTCTGGAAGTGCCAACGGACTTGTTCTGGTTAGTGGAGGGACAGGGCACTCGAAAACACCCCGCATTCGTTCGTGAAAGGTCACAAAACATAACGACAGTTGGTGTGATGGGGTGAATCAGCATAGGCGGACGTTAAAGGACCTGCATATCATATTGGAATTGCACTTTGACGGACAAAGAGGTATGCAAAGCCCGAGATTTTGAGGACCTCAATGTCATCCCTCACGGCTTAGCAATGGATATCCCTTTGTTTTCAAAAACGATATTGCTACACCGCTGAGAGCTCGTCGGGTGGAGAACCATCCTAGAGCTGAAAAAATACAGCCGTATGGACTGGCCAGCGTGCTCACTTACCTGAATGCCAATCAATCAGGTTTGACCCTGGCTCAATGAAGAGTCATTGGCGCTGAGTGACAAAGGTCGCCTGTTACTGTCCGAGACGTGGCAGATTGCACTTCTTGAGGAGTGGAACAGGTCTTCCCCAAATTCAGATCCGATATACCGTGCCTCGCATCCAATACCAAACAGGTGTGCAGCAGTCTTAGCTGTACAAGAAGCCCACACGCCTTCATTAAAAACACATGCTACATTAACGAAACAGTGACCGTTTTTTACATCCAATAACATGTACCATCAACGGGTTGCCCGAAATCACCATTCTTTCACGTTGTTTTACCAACATTTTCAATAGAATTAAAGATTAATTCCAATATGTTTGAAGGTCCTTTTTTTCTGTATTGAGCATTCATTACGCGCGTACTATGCCATATACCCTATCCGATGCTGTCATTGCACTGTTCTTTCGTCATTTTTGTGTTTTGCTCGCCCGAATTGTTTTGAGCAGTGTATTTTGGAATTTAGATATTTTTTCTAACTCTCCGAGCAGCGAAAAAAATTGGAACGCATCTTACTCTTAACGTCCGATAAAAATGATGCCTGAGATGCAAATTTTTCACTTCACTCCTAAAAAAATCCCTCATCGAATAATACGAAATCTTTAAAGCCATCTTAAATTCATCTGAAGAAAACGTTTCTATAAATCGTTGAAGTCAAATTTGAAAGAGAACAGAC
The DNA here is from genome assembly GCA_038373865.1 of Uloborus plumipes. Taxonomy (NCBI): domain Eukaryota; kingdom Metazoa; phylum Arthropoda; class Arachnida; order Araneae; family Uloboridae; genus Uloborus; species Uloborus plumipes. Next base: position 177,128 of record JAXGGA010000680.1, read on the forward strand.
TCTTTCAAACATCGTCTCCAATTCTCTAAAAAACACTTGACGGTGTTTTTATCGCTTGAAGCCTTTTTTCATTTTTGCATTGCATATCTGAAGTTTCGTCATAAAAACGTATTTTACCGAGGCTCTTTTCCAGGGCCGTCATTTCAAGTTTTTCCAGGGGGGGGGGGAGGGTCAAATCACAAGGCAATTTCATCGGAAACATCAAAAACCACACCATTTATAGGTAAATACATTGATTTCTCAAAGTCAGGGAAGGGAATTGACCCTCCTTGCCCCCCCCCTCCCTTAATGACGGGCCTGCTCTTTTCCGTATTTTTTCCCTTTAAAATTGAATAGCTTCTTAATTCTCAAAGTTTTATTTATAAAAGCACTATATATAAGTGCATTTACTATGTTGATTTGAGCGATTTAATTCAACTTTTCTTGCAACACAACACTTTTTTGTTCAAAGATGTCTGGTTACAAGAACTTCATGGTGTAAAATTTTACATTTGTAGCTGGCATATACTGTAAAATTACAAAATGGCAACTATAACAACCTAACTTTTAGCAATTTCATCAGGATGAGATTTTTTATTTTTAAGGATCTATGTATACATTCAAATTTAATTTTACACTTGGAAATATAGATACATGCTATCTTTAATTTTAATGAAACCCTTTATTAATTGAATAAAGAAACATTAAAGAAACAGAGTTGTGTGAGAAACATGCACAGCAAAATGTACTTAAAAACCATTATTTCAGTATTATTATTAGTGATAAGTCCATGTCACGTGGTGTTCTCCCTTCTTTCTTTTGAAAAATGCACAAACCTATTCTCAGAACATTTTAATGTCTCAAGTGTTTATTTGATTGGGTATACATGTATATTTATATATCGTAGACTTTTTATATACGTTTAACAGAACGGAGAGTCTTCCGTAGATACAAGAAACTTTTGAAGGCCTCCATGAAAGAGGTTGTTGATGCCCACCGTGAAGGGTGTTCACGGTTCCGTTCTAGAGGGGGAGGGGACTATAAACATAATATTCCACTGACAGAATCTTACGAAATTTCGAACATAGAATGTCAATTAAGTATCCATTCAATGGCAAGAACATGAAATATTCCAAAACGTTATGTTCAAGAGATCGTGACGAACAAATAGTGTGGAAAGTGCTGACGGCAATTTATCAAAATCAAAGATTTCAATTATTCGTCTGCCACCCTACAGTCCTGATTTGACTCCCCCAACTTTTCCTTGTTATCGTGCTAAAAAATAACACTGAAGGACATAATTTTGAGACAGTTGACAAAACCAAAAAATCTTGCATTAGGGATTCATACGACAATTTCCAAAATGCCGACCATGAGGCCTTAAATGCTTGAAATCCACTGGAAAGAAAAGGTCGGCGCAGGGGAAGTTTATTGCGGAACCTATTTATGTAAGGTAGATTAGGGGGGTGGGGAGGGAAACGCCGTAAACAGAAACAGCTAGTCAGTCAGTTGAAATGAAGGACCATGCACTTGAGACAATACATAAATTGGTTTTGATCTACCGCAGGTTTAAGAGGCATTTGTGTTATAGTGTTTGGTCCCTTTTGCCTCTCGGAAGAATACCCGAAAGAGTGTTAAATTCCTTTGACTAAGATGCCGTATTTTTGTTTGGGGAAGTTGTCGTAGCTTTTTGACACGCCCGCCCTAGAGAAACAATGATCCTAATTGAAACAGAGACTTGGAAAACTACATCGAAACGTCGAAAAAATGTGATTCAATGAAATACACTGGCGGAAAAAAAAATCCCAACACCAAGAAAAAATTACTGTAGAGTAATGAAATTTGGGTAATGCAATTGTCTAGTTAACATGTTTAATTGATTAAATGTACAAGATCACTAGCTAATTTAAGCTCAAGAAAATACTGTGCAAATGTGAAATTATGTTAATTTAATAGAGGGTGTAACCCCTAGAATTTTGAAGGCAAGCCTGCAAGCGTGCATGCATTATGTCATACAGGTGCCGAATGTCACTTTGTGGTACGGAGTGCCATGCTTGTTGCACTTGTTGTGTCAATACTAGGACCGCCATTGCTGACTGTGGATCATGCTCGAGGTGCCATCCAATGATATCCCATACGTCATCAATTGGAGACAGACCTGGTCATTTTGCAGGTCATGGTAACATGTCAGCACTCTGTAGAGCACATTGCGTTATAGCAGCGATGTGAGGGCGAGCATTATCCTGTTGGAAAACTCCCCCTTGAATGCTACTCATTAAGGGTTGTACTACTGGTTAAATTACAAGACTGACGACAAATTTTCAGTCAGTGAGTTTGGAATAACCACAAGAGTGCTCCTGCTGTCGTAGGAAATTGCTCCAGAAACCATGACTCCAGGTGTGGGTCTCGTCCGTCTAGGCCGTAGACAGCTTGGATGCAGGCGGTCCACTGGCCTCCTTCTGACCAATATACAGCCACCACTGGCACCAAGGCAGAATCTGTTTTCATCAAAAATTACAACAGATCTCCACTCCGACCTCCAGTGAACTCTGTTTTAGCACCACTGCCGTGGGAAACGGCAGTGGTTTGTAGTCAATGGAATACCGGCTACAGGCTGCCCGGCTCGGAGCTGTCCTTGAACTAAACAGTTTCTTACCGTTCCTTGGGTTACAACAAAACCAACTGCAGCTCGAATGTCAGCCGCAGATGCAGTACGTACGATACGCCACAGCCGTACGTAAGATTCGGCGATCTTCCTTCTGAGTCGTGCCACGTGGCAGCTCGGAACTCGATCTTCTTGAGGTAGTACCATCCCTTGACCATAGCTTCCACTAATCATGCAAGGTGGAAACATTCCCCCCAAGTCTTTCTGCAATATCGCGAAATGAAAATCCACCATCTCGTAGCCAAATTGTACGACCTCGTTTAAACTCGGTGAGCTGTTTATAATGGTTTCTTCGTCTTCTTAAAGGCATTCCTGGCTAACATGAACGCAATTTGTCCAAGTTTCACGGAAAAATAATACTCACGAGCTTCACAACACGCTTTTAAAACAAGCCTTATTTGCATGTTCTGAGTGACGCCAGCTGCGCCACACTTATGCGCGGAGCGCGAAATTTCAAACGATGTCATCTTTCAGTTGTATAAACACGCCTAACAAATTTCGTTTATCTAACACAAGTCTTTCTTGGTGTTGGGATTTTTTTTTCCGCCAGTGTACATTGTATGCAACAAATGGAGTAAAAACATCGTGTACAGCATCTTCCCCTAAGGTTGGATAAGATGCCTTACGGCATCTTATCCAACGGTATGGAGAAGATGCCAAAAGGAGAGGGTTTTGTAAATATTAATTTTCGGTGATAAATAATTGTTTTTTAAAGTAAAATCTATTTTTTTTACAAATCACACAAGTCCATATTTGGCGGATAAATTGGATTTTTACAAATAAAACCAACGTGCTGTTTTCTATAAAATAAAGTTAACAAGAAGTTCTGTCAAGAACTAAACGATCCTACTTTCCCGTACATTGACATCGGCATTCTAGCATCTGATCATTATTCTCTTGATTATCTGAGACTGAAAATTATGTCAAACATACCTTTTTAGCACTTAAAGCTGATTTCTAAAAGCAAAATATACCCCTCTCATTCGATGAAATAGACACGTAAAAAGTAAATAAACGAATAAATAAAGTTTTGTTGCACCTTTTAAAGAATGTAACTGTTACAGTTCTTCCGTAGGAAAAATCTTCAATCGTTTTCAAAAAAAATAAATAAATAAATGAATAAATAAATAAAAGTACAAAGAGCATCAAAACACATTTTATCAAAGAAAGAAAAAAAAAAGAAAAAAAAAAAACTCGTCCGTTAATAAAATGTCTCGAATTTCACTTTTAATCCGTTGCCAGTTGTTAAATATAAATAAAGAATAAAATGCACTCGTGAATGAAGAATTTTTTCTACAAAAAAAATCGTCTGCCAAAAAAAAAAAGAAAAAAATAATAAATAAAATAAAACAAATGAATAAATAAACAAAAAATCGTCTGCACAGTCAGTCATTTTTTTTCTGAGCCTGCATTTCCGCCATGTTTGCGGAGTCGGAGTCAGAATCAGAGTCCTCACAGAAGATTATTCAGAAAAGTACTTTACAAATATTATTTATCAAAATCATTTTCTTACAAAGTTAGTTTGCAGGAAATCCGACTTTAAGTTCAGGATCAACGTTCAACTTAAATTTCACGTAGACGCTAATGTTAAATTTTTTTCTGAAAGGTTCAATATTGAACGAAAAATGGTTCAAATCAAAAAGCGTCCGAGATCTTTCAAACAATAAAAAGTTTATTCCATTCGGACGGTTCACTCAAAAGTTATTAGGTGGGGAAAGGTTGCTTGAACGGTTCAATGTTGAACGAAAAAATGTTCAAATTGAAAATTTAAATACGGTAATGAAGTATCCTTGCTTAGATCCTTTGAACAAAAAAAAAAAATATATATATATATATATTTAAATCGGACTGTTCCCTCAAAAGTTATTAGGGGTGACAGCTTGCTTGAGCGGTTCAATGTTGAACGAAAAATTGTTCAAATCGAAAATGTAGATACGGGAATGAAGTATCCTTGAAAAGATCTTTCGAACAAAAAAAAGTTTGTTCAAATCGGACTGTTCATTCAAAAGTTAGTATCGCGGGACCGGTTGTTTGAACGGCTCAAAGTTGAACCAAAAATTGTTCAAATCAAAAAATCAAATATGGGAATGAGCTGTACTCGCCGAGATCTTTCCAACAAAAAAAAGTTTGTCCAAATCGGAATGTTCATTCAAAAGTTATTAGGGGGGGACAGACAGACCGACGACAGACCGACGACCGACGACCGACACACAAATTCCCCATCTCAATACCCTACTTTCAAATTTTTAATTTTTCGATATTCATTTTACCTTTTTATTTTTTTAACTTGGCGATATTTTTTGGACTTGGCGATATTTTTTTCAACTTGGCGATATTTTCTGGACTTGGCGATATTTTTAGATGCATTAAGCCACTTTTAATACTTTTTTCGTCTTTCTTTTATTTTTAACGGGAAAGTAGGCTAAAAACTACGAAATCTTCCCTTAATCTACCTTCCTATAACTATTGGCTCAATAAATGTCTTCTGACTTTCCTAGAGCCGCTATATAGACAGGCCGACGCATCAAGATTAAGTTTCACCACTTTGGATCCAATTCCTTAACTTTTACTTTCAAATTTTCATTGTTGCGGAGTAGGGTTACCAGAAAAAAGTTTTGGCACATTGCTAAGATTTGCCAAATCCACGTGCCGCTAATAATTGCTCACAGTGAAAAATTACCAAAACGCTATTACTGGCCAGAAAAGACAACCTCTCAAATACACAAACACGCGTTGGATTCAAAGTGGTGAAACTTAATCTTGATGCGCCGTCTCGTATATATAGGGGCCTTAAACTTTCCCATTGACATTTCATTCCTCACAAACTCTGTATAGACACGAAATTGCAAGAATTTTATCTAACGGTTCTAATGCTGGCAACGAAACAACCTGTGTATGCGATGGTGTACAAATATGTGAAAGTACATACTTTTGAACTGGGTGTGTACATACTTTTGAACTGGGTGTGAATCAGTCGTATACCTCGAAAAATGTACGTTTGGTAAACCTCTGCACTCTGGGACGAAAGGGCTGTGAGAGGAAAATCCGGTAGATGGTAATTTTTTTGAAAGGCATTGATATGCATTTATTTAATGTAGTTAAGAAAGTATCCTATGCTAGAATGCAACTTAACTTGGCACTGACGTCACTACGGGCGGAGCCAATAAGAGCTCACAAACAGTCAGCGATCTCCTCTTATTCGCCAAGTAGGCTGTGACGTTTTATCTAGCTCGTTTTTCATAGGCTAACGTCACGCTGACGTCACGATGTTTTTGTCAAGAAACGTTGCATTTTAGTATAGGTAATCAGTTAAACAATAAAAGTATTTGAAGCTGTAACAATGATATTGTTGGAGGAGCAATGATTGTGATAATATTTGTACGTCTTTTTAAGTAGAAGTAACGGTGTTTAATGAACACCAAACATTCAAAAGTTTTTATTGTTATTAGTTAGTTTAATATAAAGTGAAAGCACAAAAATGCTCGAAAAGATCTAAATAAAAGTAAATTATCTAAATGAGAAATTAATCGAATACATGTATAATAAGATATTGAGAACAAACAATCACAATTCAATGAAGTTGAATGAAAAAAAAATATAAGTGAAATAAAATGTAAAAAGGTCTAAATGTTAAAGCATAAATTCAACCCCAATTATTTTTAAGGCTTGTTAAAATATTCATATCAAATGCATTTGCTAAAACTTTTATCTCGTTTTTGCTAAAACGGAAAATGCATATTACTCGGATTTTTTGACTTTGCACTTTAAAAATAATCCTTAACGCTTTTATAACAGTATACATAAAAAAATGTTACCCTTTTCTAAAACACGCATTTTAGCAATTTAAAAGCTTTTTGCTAAAAGTAGTAACTTTTCGAAAGAGAGCGTTTCACTCGGTTCAACTATTTAAGATGAGTGTACGAAAGAATGATAATTGAACTTAAATTTCTCATTTAAACTTTTCAACGAAAGTATTTTCGTGTACAAAAAAAAAAGTGCTGTCATACTTGCTTATATTACGTACATCTATTTTCATAAAATGTATATTAAAAATTAAGTAATGTGGTGCTCTTTTTTCCTCGTTTTATTAGTTTTTTAGTTCTTCGAATCACATTTCTTTTCAGAATTCTTAAAACAATAGACCTTTTTCTGTTAAAAAGAAAAAGTCTTTTACAGAAGTTTAAATTCCTATTCTTCAGAACAGCGGAAACATTTTTAATGAAAAAAAAAGAAAGAAAGAAAAAGAAACTAGGTGTTAACAGTGAAGAGATTTTAATCAAAATATACATTTTGTTTTCGTTGCATCTCTTTGTTAGGAATTAAAGGATAACGAAGCAGTGAAAAAATGATTTTGAATTTTTTAAAATAAATATTTATTACATTTTTAGATTTGTGATGGAATGGCGCATAGTTGTCATTACGTCACAAATCTAAAATTGGATTAAATAATTTAAATAATCTGTTAAGAATATTTTCGGAAGTAATTTATCGTCTTGGAAATATCGACAATGAGATGTAAATAAGGATATGTATTTATATAATAATTAATATAATCATTTGAGTTTATTTTGCAAATCAACACGTCATTCTGTCGCATATGGAATTGCTTAGCAGCATTTAAAAAAAGTACAAGCAAAATTAGTAAAATGTATTATCAAAAGCTGTAAAATGAAGCTTTTGATTATGCATTTATTAGTTTCACTAGTGGGTATGTATGTAACTCTGAATAAAAGACAAAATTCACGTTCTTTGCAAACATAAAAGTAATATATTTAATACTAGTATTAATACTGAAGGCTAATTACATGTTGGTGTACGAGTATTATAAGTGTATCAGCTGGTTATATGTAGCTGAATAAAAGATGAAATCAACGTTCTTCACAAATATAAAAGTAATACATTTTTCACTATTATTAATACATAAGGCTAAGCTATATAATATAAACTATATTTCTTATAATACGTGTTGATGTAATATAGAAAATATAGTTAATTGACGTGAATAAGAGCATCTAATAGCGTATTTTTAGTTTTTTTTAAACTAATTCAAAGATTAATTAATGTAAAAATATCTTATCACAATCGTTTAAAATCTCTTATATTATTCCTAAGTAGAAACTAATTAAAACCCATAAAACCGTTTAGATTTTTCAAAAATGCTGAAAAATGATGCTTTATCTACCCCCCCCCCCTCACCCCAAGAAAAAAGTTTTTCTTTTTGGTGTCAGAGGCAGGTGTCAAGAAATTCTTTTAACTTAAGTAAGCACGGTTAAATGATTTTTGAAGTAACAAAAGAATCCGGACTTAAGAGTAATCGTTTCATTAAGCAATTTATGACACATTCTCCGAAAAACCATAAATACTTTCCCTAACTAAACGAATCGTTTAAAAACTAAAACGTTATTTTCCTTTTAATGTCTGCACAAAATGCCGCAAAAAAAGTAAGTAATAAATCATTCTCTTTTAGAAAAAAAAATAGTCACGTTATCGATATTTTTGTTCATCAGTTCTGTTTAATAAGGAGCTTGTTTTAAGATTGATTGATAGTTCTTGGGAGCAAAGGATGCAGGCAGTTATTAGCTTCTCTCTTTTTTGTTTTGGAAAAAGTTAATTATGTATAACTACGCTATTCTGTCGTCAGTCTCAATTAAAACCTTTGAAATGAGACAAAAACATTTATTATGAGAAGGCTATGACAGCCTTTGACTAATATATCATTTCCTTGTTAAATCACTCCTCCTATATGATGAAGATTTGACACCAGTACCCGTCCCTCTAGTGAATATCCTGGTTCAATATTAAGTTCATTGCTTAAACTTGGATTGATAGTTGACGGGTAAAGTTCTCTCATTTAGGATCCCAATAAAATAAATGTTTTATACAAAACTAGATGCGTGGTACGGCATTGCACGGGCTACCTTAGAAATGAAAGCGATGTCAAGTGACGCATCCGCTTTCGGTAGAGCAACAAACTCGCCGCCACGGTGACTCGCTACTGCCAGCCCCCTCTAGACACAGTTGCCAAAACAATACTTTTAATGTACGCCATCTCTGGAGAAGAGTATAAAACAACCCGCTCGTGCTTTTCGACCATTTTTTAAAACTATAATAATAACTTCTTACATATAGCTGAATGTTATTTGTCTAAAGCCTTATTCCTGATGAAATGGACTATTCAACACAAAAGAATTTTTCAATTCGAACCAGTAGCTCTTGAGATTAGCGCTTTCAAACAAACAAACAAACAAACTCTATAGCTTTATATTATTAGTATAGACAATGTGTTTAAAACAAAACTTGCTACGGTTGACTTCTCACTACCCTGTAACTGTATTTTTAATATAATATAATTCGAGTCGATTTTTCCGACCCCTGCTCTTATGTCGGAAATAAAGCCAATAATTTCCGACAAGATGTAAATAAATATTGCTTGAGGCTTTCACGGCCGGCGTCAATATGAAGAGGTATTTCCGGGATTATAGGCCGTGGTCGATGTTGAACAGAAAATCCAGCCGTTTCGAGCTCTGCGACCGACATCATCTGTGTGTAAGTTTCAGTCACACCAAACTCACCACTGTTGATGTCGACCGCAGAGTTCGACTAAAAGTCTGGATTTTTCTGTTCCATATCGACTACGGTCTATAATCCCGGAAATAAGATGTAAAAATTCTCTTTGATGTTAAAAGATTTTTAACTTAAATGGGATTACTGAAACTAATTAAAACACTGCAAAACTAGGTCTTAAAACGCTGCAAATACTCTTTAATGCCGAGTTTTTAATGCTTTTATTAATTTACAAATTCATAAATATTTTGATTTGGATATTTCGTAATCAATGCGAGGCATTAGAAGCAAAATGTACAGTTCATTTTCCGTAAAACACTGCAGCAGTTAATTTTAATTCACTTGGATACATTACAAAGTATTTAAAAAAATAACTATATAGTAATAAAATATTCTGATTTAATCTGAGTAATCTAAAATATTGCAGAGTTCAATTACTAAAAAGTAGGTATATCCCCATTTATTTTAATCTTTTTTCAAAACTAAATAGTAATTAAGTGACTTCATTATTTAATAACTACTAACCTTAATAACGTCAATAACTTTTAGTACATCGTTCCTGTTGTTCCGTTTAATTTTTTTTCCTCCGAATTAAATAGCTTAGTATAAGATATGATTCTTGAAAATGAAATAATTGGAAACTTAAGTCCTCTTCTCTCTATAAGCTGAAAAAAAATGTTCTTTAGAAAATCATTTTCCGTAAGTTTAATTCCATGACTTCATACTGCCCTTAAAGTGGTAAACATTAAATTTTGAAAAGATTATTGCCGTGTTTAACATCGGAATTTCCTTTTTTTTCCTTTACTGCATTCGACCGTGATCAGAGCAATTAAAACAGAATAACAAAATAATTTTAATAAATAAAAAGAAGAAAAAGACGGAGATGCTTTTTTTTTCTTGATTGCATGTGTTTCGAAACTCTAAAAACAACTCTAACTCAGACTTTCAAAGTTATTAAATAAGAGACAGTACAAATTTGATTGAAAAAAAAAAACTGCCTGGCGTTAAAAACCGCAGAAAAAATCAAAATTCTAAATGTACACAAATTCTTGTGTAGATACATATGACGCGAATGTGTATTATAATGTTCTTGTACGTCAAACGTTTTTTGAAATATAGGCAGGAATTCAAGTGAAACACGGACGATCGCAACTCACCAATGCAATCGCAAATTCCTAAATTTGGATAGGTTACAATCGCTACGAGATGCGATTCTAATGTAATTCGACTTCCAGTAGCGATTGCAATTTGCGATCGCCTCGAAGCGATTGCAATGGTGTTTCACTTGAATTCGGTCCATAGTTCTTGTAAATGAGCTTTCGATCGTCTGCAAATTAATTTTAGCCTTTTCTTGGTTTGAATAAAATAAACTGAACTGAAGTGAAGTGAAGAATGAGATAAAAAGTAAAAATTGATGGAACGAACAGACACAGTTGAATTTTGATGGAACATTCTGAATTGATTTTGTTGCAGTCTGAGATGTAAATAGCCGAAATATAAATGGTTAATTCTAATATAATATTTTATGAAAAATTATTTCTCTTTTCGAATATTTTCTTCACAACAGCGATAGGATTGCAAACGCCCAGATGAAGCGGAAAGTCGGTAAGATTTTACCTTCATAAGACTATTTTAAAAGATCCGCTAACACAATAGTTGCTCAAGGTACCGGAAATAGGTTCGTAAAAATGTTTTTTTGCTTACACTCAATCTCTAAACCATATAGTTTGGATATTTACTTTAGTTTTTAGAGGAACAATAATATAAAAAACAAACTCAGAAAAATTATATCAATATTTGCAAAATAATTTGAGAAATGATTGTAGTGGGGAATTATTTTCTTCAAAATACCATATCTCAGAAAGTTATAGGGTTGCTTTGGTAAGTTAAACTCCAACATTGATAACCTTTTCCTCTTTTGTGGGTAATATAGAGGAATAACAGCGGCAGATTTGAGTTAGAATACTTTTGCAAAACGAGTACACTGCAAAAAATGAACTGTTGCTTTTGCAGTATAATACTGGCAGCCGAGGTTCCAATTTAAAACTAAAATGAAACAGTTAGAAATTTTACAGTTTATTACCGTAAAATTCAGCTGTATTATACTGCAAAAACAACAGTATAATGCTAGCAGCAGAGGTTACAGTTTAAAGCTGTAAAATGCACGGTTGTAAACTAACAAAGAAAACAATTCTGCTGTTTATAACTGTAAAATTTGCAATTTTACAGTTTAGTATTGTAAAAGTAGAAATTTTGCAGTTTATTATTGCAAAACTAGAAATTTTGACAGTTTATTACTATAAAATTAGCTGTAATATACTGTCAAAACAGCTTTCATTTTTTAAAGTGTACGAAAGTAACCAAATTCAATTTAACGCTAATTACTCAGAAATTGCCAATGTCGGAGGTCAACTTACCAGAAAAGCACTACTTCAAGCTTTAACCCATTTATGCCCAGTAGCCTAAAAACGGGACACTTGCTAGTTACTGCATACAAAAACCTGTAATGGGTATACTACTACTACTGCGACAAAAGCTTTTGTAGGATGTCCGTGCATTCATAAGCTCAATTTTTTTTTTGCATTGAAAAAGGCGTTCCTTGTAACGCCGAAACACGTGTCTGCAGTATCCCTGCTTATTTGTTCTTCTTTAACGTTGTAATTTTCTCTACATCAAAAAATTAGTTAACTTGAAGTATCAATCAATTTTCCTTTAAAAACACTTAAATCTTTCAAAAAAGTCTGATGATTATTTTCGCTAAGGTGTATCCTTTCAAGAAATTCCTCTATAGCTTGCAGAGGATTCTGGTATAAACTTACACATAGATTAGTGAAACGTTACACCACAGTTTAATCAGTTACTTCAGGCAACACTGAAGTCAACATAAATTCCACCGATGTTATAAAGTAAGGTTTTAATTTTTTTTTACAGTATGAATACTGCAGATAAAATTACCTCTTATTACACTTGACTCCGTAAGGATTATTTTTAAAATACATGTTACATAGATCTTTTATCACAAGAAAAAGTCTTTTCGACGAGCTTTGTATGGAATATATTTTTTTCCATCTTCCTTGCTGAAGTTTCCTTATCGGTTAGATAAGATTTCCACCGTGACGCAAAATTATTTTTTATATGGTTAAAAATCGAATCAAGTTTCAGAATTTCTTTCATACAGTCCATGCTAGAAGGCCATATACCTAAAATTTTTATATACATATATGAGATTTTTTGGTAGTTTCTATATGAATTTGACCTGCTGATTCCGAATCCGTTGAGTCCCAGACGCTAAGCCTTGAGCATTTTTGTCAACATGGCGAAATCCAATATGGCTGCTGTAAAAGGTATGAAGCAAATTAATGGAAACGTGCGTGCAATGAAACATTTTATACACTTAAAAATGATTGTACTCTTTCGTCAAAATATAATTCTATTGAAAATTAATATTTATGAAAAGTATACGAATAAAAAATTTATCGAAATGGTAAATTTCAAGATGCCGGCCTAAAAAATTGTAAGGTTAGCTTTTCAGGTATTAACAATTTTTTAAACCGTAATTTACATGAAAATAGAATGTTTCAACAAAGATAAATGTTTAAAATGGTATGCAGGGAGCATAAAAAATGTGATTTAGCCTAAAAATAACACTGTAAATATATTTAGAAATATTCCAAACTTAAGTTTCGGGATTTGTTCGGTTTAAACCAATTTAATGCAAGAAACGAGTTTCTTTTGCGAAAAAGTTTCCCATATTGATACAAGTTGCATGAATGCGAACTTCTCACTGGTGTGAAACATATTCTTAACTACCAGTTGGAAGGTATATCCAACATGTTTGTTTAGTGTTTCGCCTTCAGCTGGATTATGGATTTTCCAGATTGACTTCATCCTAGTAAGGGTATGTGCAATCTCTCGATATTGTAGTTTTGGATGAATTGCAAAACAACTAAGCGGCTTAGCTATTTGCTTGCAATTTTTGCCTTAGCACTGGCTATATTTGTTAAACTGCTCTAGGAGCTTTCCTTGTAAGTCAAAAAGATGCTGAACTATTACCATCAACCTATGTAAGAGTTTTTGGGAAGTTTCCAATTTCTTGCCGTAAAGTGACTTACTTTAATTTGGAAGGTTTCTAAATTCTTTCGGAATACTACTGACTTTAGCTAAGTAGTGAGTCATAATCACATCAGTTTCTTCATGAGAAACAAAAGCTTGTTGAATTCCAACACCCACTTATTTGGAAAAGAATCGGTACCAGTAACAATTACACATTGACCTGGGGATCGAACACAGTCGGCTCACAACAAACTTAATTACTTGCGTCTTATTTGGTACTACTTTCAGTACAATGTCTCCTTTAGAAAGTGGTGATTTTTCTTTAAGTTGAAAAACACAATAGACATTTTTCTCTTGTGTGGCTCGACGTTGTGACGTCGTACTAAATTCACTGTATCTCTCAAACAGATTGTGTACCACTAGAATGGTTTGTATTTCGTGCTTAATAAGGTTTTCTACACCATCAATTCAATTACTCAAGCAGCTACACTGTTAAAAATTTCGTCCACAGTTGCACCAAAAATGGAGCTAATTCGCTGCAACTTATATTCCGTGCTAGACTGAACCAAAATATGGTGCTTTATTTCACTCCTAAGTTTCGAGCGAAGTTGAACCGTACTCGTCGTTCCAGCTTACTCCCAAGTTTCGAGCGAAGTTGAACCAAATATCATGTTTTCCTTTTCCCTATAATTGGTGTGAGGATGAACCATTTCTCGCGGTTTTGTTTGAACCGTAACTCGGAGTGGAGTTGAACCAAGTATCATGTTTTCGTTTCCCCTATTATTGGATTTTAAATGTGCAGATAGGAATTATTTAATTAAAAAAAAAAATCCATGTACACTTTTTGAAATAGGAAAATATCAATTTAATACACTTCTTGATAATTTAGAAGACTTGCATATAGTTGCAAGAAAAAAATGTATTCAAGAAAATATTCCTGCTTCAATTGTTCTTATGGAAATTCATTCTTTATCTTTTAAACTTTTATGATTAAGAATCCAATTGTAACATGAATAAAAGTTATCTATATTTCAAACCAGTTTGACACTTAAAATACATCAATAAAATAAAAGAAATAAATACCAATGAGGGTCATGAAATAGTTATCAAAGTGAACCGAAGTTATTATTCATTATTTAGTTTATGAATCAGTTCCCGCAATAACCCCATATTTATACCACATTGGTACTTCGATTCATTGACATAAGTCAAGAATGACATAGAAGACATTTCTAACTAATTTATTTAATTCTACTATTTACAATTTGAGGAGAGGGAAACTGGTACACACCTGATACCCTGATGTGATGGCTGAAGCATAGAGCTCCTCTTTCACATTGCTGTTGATCAGCTTGGAGCCCCCTGTGTATCTGCTCTGACTTTGCCTCCTTCATTAGGGTCCGAGGTTGCGATTGGGAAACCCAACCAAGAGCATGACGCAACAAGTGATGCAATGAACGGATAATTCCCAGTGATTCATGAATGGTATCAATTCCAAGGATACATAATAAATTTCCAATAAACACCAGTTTAAAAGATTTTATGGTTTCTGACTTAAATAGTCAAAATATTTTAACTGATATGCTGTTATATTTTAATTATGTTCAAATTTCCTGTGCTAAATTCCCAGTCAGTTAACTTATAAGACTGATAATTACAGGGATGCAGGATGTTTCATGTGCTGTACATTTATTTTTCGATTAATGAAATCACAGAGCAATTAATTAAACTTTTCACCCATCATAAAAACATTTTAAAAGTGTTTAAATATACTTTTCAAATAATATTTGTATTCATAAGTGTTGCATATTAAATTATATTCTGGATATATAACATACTGAAAAGCACTTTAATATGTAGATTTTTTTTTAGCATTCAGAATAAGTAAATTACAATATTTTCAAAAGCAATTCAATACTTATATTATTTGTAGCATATGTAATTTAGATTAAATTAGTACACTAAACACAGCATCTGAGCAAGTATGAAACCAAACCTAAACTATTTATTATCGTCTTAAATCCTTTCATTTCTTGTAAACAACCCCCTTTATTTTGAGGGGGCGCGTTATCGACCCGGCCGAGTACTGGGTCAGTAAAACTCTCGGAAGGGAACAGGTGTTTCGAAAATGAATCCCTCCATAGATTACTAGCCGATGTGAAAAGTAACGAATATGTCATACAAATTATGAATGTTTCAACGATAAAGAAATTTCATACCAACTTAGTACCAACAGTAATAAAATTATATGTAATACTAGCCGGGTACCCGGCCCTGCCCGGGTTTCGGCCGGGTATGGTGTTTTAGTGACACTCGTTCAGGAATTTTTCAACATTAAAGTGCATATCTATACACACAATGGCTACTTCTGTAAACAATGGCAATTTTTTTCTGACTGGACAAACTAAAAACTGTATTACACACCTTAAATACAAAATCAAGCTACAAATAATGTTTAGGTAAATCGGAAATGTTATAAGCTTGGTACAGGGTGCGGCGGAGAAACTTGCAGACTTGAAAAGTATATCATGTAGCAGTTTACTACTTTTTATAAGATATGGTACCCATTCTGAATTTTTATATTAGTTAGATTTAAAAACTACATCGGGAAGAATGACGGCCCCTGTTAATGATGCATTCATGTACCCTAGATTTGTTGCACTCTTTCGAGCATATCGACTGATGGGATGTTGGTGATAGCAAGCCGGATGTTGTTCTCCAGGCATTGCAGGATCCGGGGCTTGTCGTTGTAAACGATCGATTTGAGATACCCCCATAAAAATAGTCACAGAGTGTCAAATCGGAAGAGCGGGCTGGCCACGGTACGTCACCTTTCAAGGAGACATTATCACTCAACTGGTGAACCACAGCGTTTACGCGCCGAACGCCTGGGAGAGCGCAAAAACGACTCCCTCACTTTTTCGACGTTTTCTAGGGTTATTATCTTTTTATTTAGGCAGGAATTCAAGTGAAACACGGACGATCGCAACTCACCAATGCAATCGCAAATTCCAAAATTTGGATTCAAGTGAAACGAATTCACTTGAATTCGACTTACAGTAGCGGTTGCAATATGCGATCGCCACGAAGCGACTGCAATGGTGTTTCACTTGAATTCGGCCCTTAGTCTCATTAGCGATTATTGGCATAAATGAATATAAAAATCCTAAGAAAGCAATAAATTTCATACTTACTCCAGCGAAGCCTAGGTTCAAAATTTTCACCATGATTACTATTAATATTGTTGTTGCATGGCAACCAAATTTTTGCAACAATGCACTGAAAATTTAATTATTTAATGGGGAAATTAAATGAAATTTACTATTTTCCATAATAACTTTTTTAAACTAAGCTTTTTAGAAATAAATTATAGCTTATCCTGCTCTCTGTTACTGTAGCTATCTAACGGTGCAAAAATGGTTAAAATCGGTCCAGTAGTTTGGAAGATTACCCCGGACATACGGTTTCAGAAGTAGTCATTTATGTATATAGATGAAAGAAAAATAATTCCTGCGATTTAAATAATAGCGCATGATTGAAAGGTGCTTACTTGCTCATTCTTTCACTCGCCAGGATCCCAGGAAAAGCCATCTTTTCATGTAGATTTGAACCCTAGAAAAGCTATCCTTACGACAGAATAAAATCCTGTCAATAAAAATAACCTATCTAGTAAAGAAGCGGCACCCCTCTTCCTATTGCAGTGGGAACTCGGCAATAACAACATTTGGTTGAGGAATTGATTCTTATTATAAAGAGTATTACAACTACGAACACAAAAAAAAACAACAATATTAAGACGACTAAATTCATCATGGCGAATTGCAGACTGAATTTAAAAAAGTTCTATGGCAACCCTTCTGTAGCGTTTGGCAAATAGATTCGCTATTCATCGCTCTGCGGCGCCAACAGATAATAGGCGTTTGTTCTTAGTAAACAAAGTGGGGATGTTTTTAAGTTGAGAATATCATACACTCATATTGTCTCTTCATTTGTTTTCTTTTTCTGCGGAGGTAAAGTAAACATAGCAGACGTAGTTGGTTAAATGGAGGAGCTATAATGTTTTACGTGTGAGCACAGTGCTGTCTCGAAAAGGAATGCGGCAGAAAATGGCCCGTTCGGAGAAACGATATCGTTTGAGTGGAAAAACAGTACTGAAGACGATACGACAACGTACTTATCGTTGCAGTATTACCGTCCAACTCTCGTCGTTGTCGCGTCGTCAAGTGGAAAAGCGCCCTTAAAATCAACTCATTCAATGTGATCTAACACGCTCTGCGCTCGGCCGCTCGCTACTAAAACATGGCTGGTGGCTTTAGCCTAACGTGTCTGACTGCTAATCTGTGATTGGCTGACGCTGAAACAGGAGATAGAACCAAACTTTGGTGCTTTAAGTTTTGCGGAATTTGAACCAAAAATAGGTGCAAGTCCTCATCTTGGTACGAACGTGAAGCACAGTTGAACCAAACTATGGTGGTATCAACAGTGGACTTTAAGTTTGAACCGTATTATGGTTCAACGTTGAACTGATATTTTTAACAGTGTAGCTTTGCGGGTGAAGGTACTATCCACAATGTTGCACATTCACCAAGAATGATATTTTCTGGACTACTCTTACCGCCTACACTGAAAACCGCCTTTAGTTTTGACTCCAGGGCAGATTTATTTGGACCTCTCATATTGACATCATCAAAGAAAGCAGTAGGAAGAGGAGCCAGTTCATGACTAAATAATTTCTGCAAGGAAGCTTTCCCTTGATGACTCCATTAAACCATACACCATTCTTGTGTCTGATGTATGATTTGAATCACAGATTTTAGTCTTCTTTGTGGTGGACGTAACCATTGTTTTAACCTTCTTAATGTTTAGTGGCATCCTTGAGTACACGTTTTGTCATGTGCATGCCGCTTTGTCTTGCCAATTTTTCCCGAGTCCTTTACATTTTAAGCTCTATTAATACTTTACGTTTTAGTCTATATCACATCAAGAAAGGGAAAAAAAACTAAACACATTTTTGTAGAGATGGTAGGTATAGTGATTTGTACTGTCATTTGAAGTAGTAAAATGAAAAAGGGCTTTCTGTTAAAATAAAGCATCAAAATAGAAAACTTTGCAAATTTTTTTAGTTAAGTAGTAACAATTTTTTGTTCTGCTGTCTCACAGGAATTTTTAAAATTACTGCAAAATATTTAATGAATCTTCCAGATAAGTCTCAAGACTTTTTTCTCCTTTTTATTTTAGTTGCAATGTTTTGTTCGGTTGATTCGCAGATGCTTCTAAAGTTATCACAAAACATCTATCGAATATATCTCATTAGCCCTAAGCATTTTTTCGCTTTTTCATCGGGAAAAAATAATTTTTTGTAGTGCTGTTTCTCATACGATTCTATTATTACCAAAAAACATGTTTTTTATTTATCTGATATGTTTTAAGCCAATTTCTCTCTTCACAGTTTCACTAAAAACAGAGTGAAACACTCCTGGAAAATAATGGGCAGTTATAGGCTTAACTTCTGCCAGTAACATACCTGGAAGAAATCAGGAAAGTTTCCTGCTGAAGTCAGAAACCTTGCTAAATAGTTTATAACGCTTCCAAACAAAAGTCAGTCACTTTACGGCAATAAATCGGAAACTTGCAAAAAACTCTTAGATAGGTTGATGGTAGCAGTTCGGCATCTTTCTGGCTTACCAGGAAAGCTCCTGGAGCAGTTCAACAAATATGGCTACTGCTAAGACAGAAATTTCAAGCAAACAGCTGAGCCGCTAATTTGTTTGCAAGTCATCCAAAACTACAATATCGAGGAAATTACACATTCCCTTACTTGGGTGAAGTCAATCTGGACAATCCATAATCCAGCTGAAGACGAAACACTAAACAAACACGTTGGATATACCTTCCAACTGGTAGTTAAAAATACGTTTCACACACCGGTGAGAAGTTCGCATTCATGCAACTTGTATCAATATGGGAAACTTTTTCGCAAAAGAAACTTGTTTCTTGCAGGAAATTTGTTCAAACCGGCAAAATCCCGAAACTTAAGTTTGGAATGTTTCTAAATATTTTTACAGTGTTATTTTTAGGCTAAATAACATTTTTTATGCTCCCTGCATATCATTTTAAACATTTATCTTTGTTAAAACATTCTATTTTCATGTCAATTACGGTTTAAAAAATGATTAATACCTGAAAATCAAACCTCATAACTTTTTAGGCTGACATCTTGAATTTTACCATTTTGGTAATTTTTTTATTCGTATACTTTTCATAAATATTAATTTTCAATAGAATTATATTTTGACTAAAGAGTACAATCAGTTTTAAGTGTATAAAATGTTTTATTGCACACGATTCCATTAATTTGCTTCATACCTTTTACAGCAGCCATATTGGATTTCGCCATTTTGACAAAAATGCTCAAGGTTTAGCGTCTGGCACTCAACGGATTCGGAATCAGCAGGTCAAATTCATATAAAAACCACCAAAAAATTTCATATATATAAAAATTTTATGTTCGGTGACTGTTAAAGTTAAATCTCGTAGTTGTGATGCTTTTTACAAGGGTCTCAGAAGCTAGGACCGTGGCATTGGGTAAATGCCAGAGCCTGAGGTTTTATTTCTAACATAGTTTAGTGGCGTTCGCGACAGGATAGGTTGGGTACACCACTAAACTATGTTAGAAATAAACTTCAGGTTCTGGCATTTACCCAATGCCTACGTCTTTGCTTCTGTGAACCTTGTGAAAAGCATCACAACTACGAGATTAAACTTAACAGGAATTTATTAACAAAACAAAATAAAAAATAAGTTACACACGTGTGTGAGTTTATCTGATATGTAGCAGCGTTACAAAAATCCCGATACCTATAAATACAAAAGTAGAACAGTTGCCATTTCAAAAGTCCAATTTACAATCGCTGATATGCAAATTAGAATGCAAAATAAATTCGTTACAAACAATATTAACAATTTCAAACAGAGACATGCAAATAAAACATCAAACAATAATTTCAGAAACTTATTCCAACAGTGACATTTCTATGGACACTAGCCTGGACTAATAATATTTTTACTAAATTGGATTGCATTTTTCATCTTCTTGTCATTGTAGTAATTCTTCGGTTTAAAAAAAATTCCTTATTGTTGAGCCACAATACTAAACCCCCCGTACTTGCAAATTGAAGTAAAGTGAAGCGTACCATTGGATCTAGCAGATGACGTCATAACCACCGTATAACATGTTGCACGTGCAGTCCACCTTGTAGTTCACCTGGTAGTTCACCTTGCAGCTCGGCTGTTGGTAGCCGCTTGTGTCCCTAGTCATGTAGTCTTGTTTTAACTTGTGCTTTTAACCTCGTTTATGTTCTTACCGTTCACGTGTTCTAAGTAAATATGTTCTTAGCATTCACCATCCTAGTCCACTGCCACTGCTTCTTATACTTGGATACACTACACTTATCCCATAAAAAAAATATTTATCCGAGTACGCAAATCGCAATCTGCTTCACATCAGTGCGTTAGTTAATCCCTTTTTAGAATCTTTTAGTTTAGTTTGGGGAGTTTACTGTTTGCATATGAAAACGTTTACCGTCTGCTCATATTTATCTGTGAATATCAGACAAATATAAGAAATGTCTTCTTTAACACAA
>JAXGGA010000681.1:0-197796 GCA_038373865.1 Uloborus plumipes
CACCAGCTCTACTAACATCTCTTTTTCGAAATTTTTATACATATTATGCGCTCTTTATATTATTCTATACCTTTTTAGGTTCTTCGTAGCAGTTATTTGACAAAAAAAAGAGCTATTTAAATTCAAATGATTTTAAATAATGTAGCTTAGATGTGCTTTGTGCATTGGTTTGTAGTCTTTGAGAGAAGTTCAGTTTTAATCAAGGTTCATTGCACACGAATGCCGCAAAATACGTATCAAACTAACACAACTACTTGGAATAATATAGATTTGCATCTGATAATGCATGTTTTGTGTAGCGTTATACGATTGTTGCAATTGTTCCCTTACCAAAACTTATCATTACTTATCATTTACATCTGGTTTTAGATAAAGCTGAAACTCATGTAAATACAAAGTATTTATTTGTATGTATTAAGTAGTAGGAATTCTACTACATCATTCAAATTACATTAATAGAACATTTAAGGACTATTACACAGAAATGTAATCGATCCATTAATCATTAGAGAATAGCTGTGATACATTGTGTTAAGTTATTTCAAATGTTTTGATATTTTAAGGATTGCAAGATGCAAGATAAGTGAAATAAATAAAATTTCATAGTCCGAAATGGTTTTACTAAGAATAAAGAAACGCCAAAGATTGAATTTTCGAAAAGCATGCATTCTAAGTAGGTATGCTTTTCATTGAAGTTAAATTAGGGAAAAATAATATATTTATAAAACTTTAGCTTGGTTTCGCAAGACTTTGATAAACAGTAAGTTTTAAACGATAATACATTTAATAGCAAACAAGAACATTTTTAAAAAGTAAACAACATTTTTTTCACAGTGTATAAATGACCTTCTCATAAATATTCTCATATATTAAGATTAAGCAATCATTCTGACCGATTCAGTATAATTCTAATGTCTTTCCCAAAATAACAGTAACAAACTCAACGCATTTTTCCCTCCAGTTTTCTCCTAGCGTAGAGACATCAGTCGATTATATACAATAGCTATAATTAAATGGGTAAATTTTTCTACAGGCCCACATTAGTTTTTCTAGTTGATTTCTACATATAATTGTTTTAAATATTATTTTATGTTTGTTTTTGTGTTAAAGTAGCGAAAATGAGAAGCAATGGGTTGGATGGGTAAATGGATGTAACTCAATTTTGTTTTTTCAGTTCCTACTAATGTCTTTTAGACATTAGTAGGAACTTCTTAATCACAATTCCTGTATATTTATGTATTTTTATATTTATATATCTTGTACAGATTTTATTACTAAACTTTCACCCACTTACTGTGATCGGATTCTTTCAAAATTTGGAATGCAAACTCAAACTCGATGGCAATGCAATATTCTATAATCACATTAATTAACATAATAATTATTAGTTTATTCCTACTTTTCTCAACATTTTTTTACAAATCATCTAATATGAGTACGAAACCAGGTTTGCAGAATTAATATTAAACTTCGATAGAGAAACTGGGTTTTCTGCATCAGGTAGCATTTTCCCAATGATCCAAGGTACTTAAATATAAATTGAATTATATATTTTTTGCTATATTTTTAATAAAAGGTAGGTGAGTCTTCAATTGGAAATTCATTGTTAACGGTCATTATTAAACAATACTTTTATTAAAATTTATCTCAAATTTTTAAAGCAATATAAATATAGCAATTAGTATATACATTCATATTACAAATTGACGAACTTTCAATGCAAATGTCAGAAAATGTAAATAAAATGTTAAGTTTAGTTGGAACGTAGCAGAAATGTGTTTTGATTCCTGTTTGGTTTATTTCTGCTATATTTTTGTAATCGACTATGTGTTTCTTGTATATTCGCAGAGAGATATTAATCATATTTTCTCATTCCCGACTTATTTTACACTCTCCATATACATACACGGAAAAAAGAACGAACGGAATGCATTAGACGCGCTTAAAAGGCTTCTCTAACCAAAGGAGATGCATTTTCAATACACGGAGCTTAAATATTATTGCAGGAAATATCCTGTTTTTGTTGCTGTTGTCTTTTGCTAACTAGGGTGGAAATTTAGTATGCGCTGCTACACTTCTTGAAATAACCTAAACGTGCATGGAGAAAAGAAACAGTTTTACAACCACAACTAGTGCTCTTTTCATATGTAAAGCAAATTGAGAAATATATATATTTAAAGCTAATAAGGATCTCGGTTTTACATAACAACAAAAGGAAATCAATAGATTTCAATTTTCTATGACGAAAATGCTTTTAAAAGATTAAACATTTTGACTTGGGAGATGTTCTATAACTCATACAGCAGGATAAAAGTGTATCCCAGTCCTTATTTCGATTTCAAAACTTTTTTAAGAGAAAAACTACTTGGCATTTTATAAAATGAATTAGATCCTATTTTTATTTTTAATGAAAAAGTAAGCGGACTCTTCGAAATTGTATTTTGAAAAAGTGTTTTAGTATCATGTTTTTATTATAAGAGTTAAGGCACATATAAATAAGGCAATATCGAAGAATATTAATTTTTTTCTGCAATGGTTGCATTATATGTTCGTTTAAAAAATGTCAGGTAAATTTTGCAGGTAGTTTTATATTTACAAATTAATGAAAATACGTATCTAGACACGTTACATGTAACTTTTCACTACAAGCGATAAATATTTTTTGGGTACAACTCTAAAAAACGTTTTCATAACACTCAGTGTATCAAAGTCTTAGTAAATGATATTATTTAATAAAAACTACAATGCAAGACTAAAATGTGATATTTAAATAAGTTAGAAAAACAGTTCACGGTGTTTCACGTTTTCAAGAAGAAGAATATAAGCAAATTTGAAATTTCAAACATGAGAAAGATTTTATTTGTAGTCTAGTGCTGCACTCAAAAGTAAACTTACTCAAAAAAAAAAAAAAAAATATATATATATATATATATATATATATATATATATATATATATATATATATATATATATATATATATATATATATATATATATATATATATATATATATATATATATATATATATATATATATATATATATATATATATATATATATATATATATATATATTATATATATATATATATATATATATATATATATATATATATATATATATATATATATATATATATATATATATATGCATATTTATACATATGTACTTGAAAAATAATTTATAGTAAAATATCTATGTTTTCACAACACTTGATTATTTTTCCACATAGTGAAAAAACAGCAAAAGAAACTTTAAAAGCACGCAGTTTAACCAATAAAATCTTTACGCTGTCTTCGGAAGCTTCGTAAATCACCAAAACAAAGCTGAACAGTTGAAATAATACATTTTTGCCAACGTAATGAATTATAGTAGAAAATCAAGTACAATATTGCTTATTATTATAAAATGTATACATGTTACAGAAAAAGGACATTTAAATTACTCATCTTACATCCTGAAACATTTGCATTGAAATTTCTAAGCAATTTTTGCATTAAAATCAAATTGTTAATGTTACGCCGACAACACATCATTGAATACGGACGACTTAAACATTCGAATAATAAAAGTGAGGATGAATATTTTACTCTCTAATTTCTGAAACTCTAATCAAAACCGTTGTAATACATTACATTAATCCCGGATTATGGATTGTCTCGTTTATTGGACTGTTTTTTGTGGAAAAATGGCTATTCCATTAATCGAGCTCGACTGTATATTAGGGTGGGCCGAAAAAACACTTTTTTTTTATTTCGAATTTGTAATAGCGCTGAAAAGTTGCGAATTATGAAGACAAAAAGAAGAAAAAAAAAATTATCGAAATCGGTTGATATCTTCCGATCGCGCATAAGGCCTAAAATTTGACAAAAAATGAAAAAACTTCATTTTCGCGATTTTTTTTTAAATTTTTGAATTGGATGTTTTCGAAATGTAATAGTGCGGAAAAGTTACTAATTGTAAAGACAAAAAGAAGGAAAATAAATTATCGAAATCCATTGATATCTTCCGATCGCGCATAAGGCCTAAAATTTAACAAAATATGAAAAAAACTTCATTTTTGCAATTTTTTTTTTTGGAAAAAATTTTGAATGGAATGTTTTCATATTTTTTTTCGCGCGGAAAAGTTAATAATTATGAAGACAAAAAGAGGGATAAAAAGGAGGAAAAAAATTATCGAAATCGATTAATATCTTCCGGTCGTGCCTAGGGCATAAACTTTGACAAATAATGAAAAAACATCATTTTTGCGATTTTTTGTTTAATTTTTTGAGTTAGATGGTTTTGTAATACTTAGTTTTGTAATACTAATAATGTTTGTAACGTTTACTAATATAGCCTTAAAACATTGTGTTTTAATTTGGTTTTGGTCAGTTAATATCTTCTGGTCGCGCATTAACCCCAAAATTACCGAAAAAAATAATTAAAAAAAGTTACATTTTTACGCGTTTTTGGTTTTTGAATAATTTTTGTGAATTAACCGTAGTATTTTTTGAGACAGACTGACAATAAGACAAAAAACAAACTACTACAGGATCAGTCGATGTTATCCAGTTACAAAAAGTATTAGAAACTCTCATGCGCAGACGTCGGGCAGCGATCTAGGCAACGTCGCTCGCCTGGCAACGGCTCTCTTTCACTCCATCGCCGCCTTCCTAGGACCATGTCAACTGTCTGCCTATATTATTTTTTCAGTCTGCGCTTCTATGTAGTAATCGCAGTGTACTATTATTTAGTTCAATCTAGCTGTTTTGATTTTGAAAATCTTGTAGTCTTCTGTAATGATGTATTTTCCTGCTATGTGTGGACTCTGTGAATTAACAAAAAGGTATGTAATAACGAGACAAATACTCTAATAACAGGACAAATATTTGGCTGCCCCACTTTTGGCACTCCAAAGAACTACCATCAATCTAACTGCCCTACTGGCGAAGACACCATTATTAATTTCTAGTGCCAAATTTAACCTTCCTTGAGTACGGCACTTAATGATGTCCTTGCCAGTAGACGGCTTGTTTGAAGTCAGTTCTTTTGGAGTACCAAAAGTGGGGCAGCCAAATATTTGTCTTGTTATTAGAGTATTTGTCTTGTTATTTGCCCCGTCCATTGTATAACTTTTTCGTTAAATCACCGAGTTCACACAGCAGAAAACTACATCATTACAGAAGACTATAAGAATTTCAAAATGAAAACAGCTAGATTGAACTAAATAATAGTACATTGCGATTACTACATAGAAACGTAGACTGAAAAAACAATATAGGCAGACAGCTGACGTAGTTCTAGGAAGGCGGCGATGGAGTGGTGAGAGCCGTTGCCAGGCGAGCGACGTTGCCTGGATTGCTGCCCGACGTCTACGCATGAGAGTTTCTAAGGCTTTTCGCAACTGAATAATATCGACCGAACCTGTGGTAGTTTGTTTTTCTATATTATTGTCAGTCTGTCTCAAAAAATAGTACGGTTGTTTCACAAAAAACTATTCATCAAAAACCAAAAACGTGTAAAAATGTTACTTTTTTAAAATTATTATTTTGGGTAATTTTGGGGTTAATGCGCGACCGGAAGATATTAACTGACCAAAACAAAATCAAAACACAATGTTTTAAGGCTATATTAGCAAACGTTACAAGTATTGCATTGCGAAAACATCTAATTCAAAAAAATTAAAAAGAAAATCGCAAAAATGATGTTTTTTCATATTTTGTCAAAGTTTAGGCCCTAGGCACGACCGGAAGATATTAATCGATTTCGATAATATTTTTTCCTCCTTTTTTCCCTCTTTTTGTCTTTATAATTATAAACTTTTGCGCGAAAAAATTTTGGAAACATTTCATTCGAAATTTTTTCAAAAAAAATCGCAAACATGAAGTTTTTTTCATATTTTGTCAAATTTTAGGCCTTATGCGCGATCGGAAGATATCAATGGATTTCGATAATTTTTTTTCCTTCTTTTTGTCCTTATAATTAGCTACTTTTCCGCACTATTACCTTTCGAAAACATCAAATTAAAAAATTTAAAAAAAAATCGCGAAAATGAAGTTTTTTTCATTTTTTGTCAAACTTTAGGGCTTATGCGCGATCGGAAGATATCAACCGATTTCGATAATTTATTTTTTCCTTCTTTTTGTCTTCATAATTCGCAACTTTTCCGCGCTATTACAAATTCGAAATAAAAAAAGTGCTTTTTCGGCCCATCCTACTGTATATGGAACATGCTTTTTAAGCAGAAAACGCAAAGCAGCAGGTATCAATAACTTTTTATTTGGTTTGGTAAGAATATTAAGAGACAAATTGATTTATATAGATCCTTTTTTTTTTTTTTTTTTTTTTGACGATGTCTTAAAAATATTCTTGTAATTTTATTGAGGGACTTTCAGGGTCTGCTGGGATAAATCTGACGCATATGTTATGGGACTAATATCCTTTTTTTAAATGGGACTTTTTGCTGCGATTGTTTTTACTTTAATAGGGATTTAGGAATTTTCACAGTGTTGATGTGGGGAATTCAAATTAATCGCGTTTTAACTTTGGAACTATTTATTTTTTTTTTTTCTGATGGAGAAGTATTAAAGAGAACTATTGTTTTCTTTCTAATGAAAGTCAGGAGCTGAATTTTTATCTTTTCAAGATTTTTTGTTTTATTTTTTACCTCATTTCATCTACATAACTGACACAAACACTTAAGGCACCTATTTAAAAATGAAATCTTTTTAAGAATATTTATTTCTTTTTCTGTATAATGTACGAGAAAGAACATTAGATCATTACATCGAGAGGTGTTTGTCGGAATACATACACTTCGACTTTTATTTAGATTAGAAAATGAATTTGTACAAGGATGATAAATTATTAAAACAAGTTAAGCATAATTCTTTTGTTTTTACTTTTATTCACTTATTTTGTGAGAAATAAAGCAGGATTTAAGCAAAAAAAGGCAGAAGAAATGTATTAGCTTTTCGTTTAGCACTTTTACTTTATAATGCATCACGTCCTAAAGAGTTTTTCCGAAGTTCAAACAAAGCACCAAAGAATCTTCGTGAACTCTTCAGCTAGTTAATTGGAAATTCCACGTTGAAAGCAATTCGCTGTGATTTCCATTAAACCGTCAATTGAGAAACAAATCATGTTGTCCGAGAAAAGTTTCAAGGAATTTGTTAAAATGGGAGGTCAACTCACCGAGTACGTTTGCAGAGAGATTTAATTTAATTAAAAATTAAACAAGATGTTTCTAAATTTATTGTAATTGGCTAAGTTTTCTCATTTCTGTGAAAAAAAAAAAAGTCACTCTATGTAAGAAAATGAGGAAAACTATTTAATATAAGCAATTAGACAAAATAGCGGTAGCAAAAATGAAAAATATGTTCCTACGACCAATATTTTGTGCATTATATAGGTAATTCTATGGTAAATAAGTTGTTTGTGTGCCAAAAGAAAAAATAATATGTTTAATTTCGCACTGATTGTTTCTCTAGTCTCCGCTATTTTTATGATGGTAATGGAAAGGGCAGGATGAAATTAAATTTATTTATTTATTTTTGTTTGTTTATTTTTTTTTATTTTTGAGTTTTATTGGTACTAGCGGAAAATACTTTGTCAGGGGAGTGACACTACTGGCAGAAGTTTGATTTGTTTTACAATTATTTCCCTTATTTTTTGGTGTAAAATCAAAGCATGGACTTACTAACTATAAACTCCGATTTCAAAGAAAAAACCGAGTTGCAATAAAGTAAAAGAAAAAAAATCTCCATAACACGACCTGTTGCATACGAGTTGCACCGCAGATCCTAAATAAAAATATTTCTTGCACTCTATTTACATTTATTCAAATTACATTTACAGGCATAATTAAGACTTAAAATGAAATGCATTATGCTTATAATACATAGTTTTAATGTATAAAACCCTTTTTAAGTCACAAAACTACTAGGTTAGTAACGCCAGGGAAGTGAGAAAATTAAACATTACCTATAAAAACAGCATCGCGCGTTTTTCTTACCAGAACTTTACCCAATCCGTAATGTCTGCACACAATGAACATTGAACATACATACGTACATTTAGGTAACGAACGATGAAATATCAAAACTTATACTGGGTAGGGGAAATACTACGACTGGCACAAATACGCTTTGCGGCATTTTCAAGGAGAACTGAAGCAATATTGTTTGAATTTTGATCAAACCTCTTAGTTTGATTTTATTTTTACTCAGTAGTAAACTGGTTATTCGCAGTCAAGGCTACACTAAGGGTGACACTTTTGGTATGGAACGTGAAAAAATGTTTTTTTTTCTTTTAATTTAAATATTAATACCTATTTTTACAGTGTTTATTCATGAAATATGTTTTGATTTTCATGTACGTGTATGATTATGGTAAAAACATTATGGCAGATTAGTAAGAACATGTTTACAGGAAAAATATTATTTGCCAAGCCACGGAAGTATACATTTACGACTATTTTCAACTATTAATGCTAAAATTAAATAGTTATAGTAAGCTGACTGAGTAGTCCATATAAAAGACAACATTTTTTTAATGCTTAAGCATACAATCACATTAATACAATTTGTTTCACATGAAGTTCTTCTATAGGCCGTCTAAATTTAAATAACGTATAATTACAAAAAACTGTTCTTGCTTAATTAAAAAAACATGAAAAAACTGCTATGATTACTATATTTAGCATAAAACCATAATGCATTAAACTTTTTAAGTGCAATGCTTGAAGAAATATAAGACAAAATCATGATACGGTTGCTAATATCTAATGGAATATTTGTATTCCACAACTGAGTGCAACTAACTTTGATTATTATGCATTGTATATTAACAATTTATTTTAGCAAAATTTAAAATTATAAGATGCTTAGCTTATGATCTACGTAGTTTTTTCGTAAAAAAAAAAAAAAAAAAATAGTAAATGTTTTTTTCAGAAAATAAAAGTTCTGATTTTAAATAAATAATTATTTTATTTCTGCTAAAACTTGTTTCTGTTGCTTCGTCAAACATACATGCAGTGTATTAAATGGATACCCTATTGTATGTTTCGTGATAATTATGTTGAATAAATTCAGTTGTTACAATGCAATCTTATTCAGATTAAGCAATTCCTTGGAGTTTCCGTTAGAGTTAAATTCGATTCTCCAAAGCTTCCTAAGTAGTCAATATTAGAGTTAGGTATTTGCGGACTGCTTATCTTGTATAAATATTCATCATATTATTCAAACCCATGCCGCAAACCGCAGATAATTATTGATTTTCTCTCATAGAATAATTAATATATAGCAGTGAGCTTTCGTGCTACCTGTATATGAATCATTTTAATATATATCTTCAGTGTTGTATGACTTAGAAAGAAAAATATGTAATAGTTTATTGTTAAAACATAAAACTGTAGATACCGAAGTAGCACACTTCGTTTTTTAAAGGTTGTAAAATGGTTATTAACGTTGTAACAACCGCTTAAAAACGTTTATAAAACGTTTAAACGTTATTTGTGCTACCTGGGTACTTATTTACTGAGATTTAATTTCGTATCGTTTTAACAGAGCACTTTCATTGTTCCTGTCTGGCTAGTTTTCTAAAAAAAGTTATTTAATGTATTTACATGTCTCCCTGTATATTCCAATGAAGTGTAACGATTGAATATGGCCAGGAACTACACTATATAAAAGTTTTACAAAAAAGAAGGCAGGTGTCTTCATACTTTTAGTTTTAGTGCATTAACGTAAATATTAATAAAATTTATGTAGTTGTATACAATTACTTTACGAAATTATTATTTTCATCATATACGACACTGGGAAGTATGCATGTGTGGTAACCAATTATTTAAGTTTAGTTTCGGGATTGTTAATCATTTAATTATCTTATTGTTATTTTATGCGTTTAGACATCTCCATATACTAATGACGTAAATATCACAGAGAATTACAGTATTTGTCAAAAAAAGGCAAATTCACAACAGAACTTAGGGGAGCAGGGTAGGGGGATTAATGTTTATTTTGTAATGAGAATCCCTAATGAAAATTATGATTCTAATTCTTGGCTTACATGCCGCCTAAATTCCCTTAAGTTAAAAAAGGCAACAAAGAAAGAAATAGCCTCAATAATAAGAAAAGAATAACATCCATATTATCAATAGCAACCAATTTGAGTATAAATAAAACAAATTCTCAATGTTAAAACAATTATAAAACAGAGCACTTGCAAATGAAATTTAAACAATTTTCACCAAACTTTTCGATTTTGCAGTAGAAATATTCCGAGACTAATATTGAAAGCATATAAATGATGACCCAGAAAAAAAAAGGTTTTTCTCAGTTATTGGTCACAGCTGAATGCTAAAATAAGGAAAATTTAAAGCAAGTCATTCTTTTAGGCAAGCATAGATCCCATTTCTATCATAATCATTTCTGTGGACAGCCCAACGTAGGCCAGTGGTTGTCTTTGACGATTTTTTTCCACTTCAATTTGTTCTCACCTCATATATGCATCCCTTATTTTACTGAAGAAAATTCCTGCTGCACGGAATTCGCCTATTTGAGTTGTAAGCTCTCTTGTTTTCCAGTTTAGTACGGAAAAAATGTAGGTTTTTTTTTAAAATAATAATACCATCCTCCATTCCAGGTAAAATTGGCATTTATTTTGCTCAGTATTTTATGTAGTTTATGATTATGATGTAGACTATGTTTATGATGAATTATGGTTACGACGTCTTTTTTTGTATACTTTCAAAAAATGGGGGGAATTCGGTAGTTCTTAAACTCAATTATCGTACATAACTAGCAGAAAGTGTGGAATTGTAGCAGTTTCTTTCCAAAAAATTTAACGTAACATTAAATTTTTTATCTCTCGTAGCATCTCCGCACTGCATGTTTTTCTAAGGTTGCGTTCTTAATCCTTAAACTTAGCATTTTTTTCAGAGTGGCTAATGTGATTTTAGCTTTCTCATAAATTTGATCAAATCTCAAATTAATGCAACATAATTTGATTATTATGCTGAGAGCAAACTCTATTTTAAAGAGTGGAGTGAATGTGGAGTTTTTTTTTTCTACAATATATATGATGGTAAAAATAGTGACCGTTCTCTAGTTTTGAAAACAATACATAAAAATTTCATCGCAGACGAATATATAAAGTTTTTTTTTTTGAAGTTTTCGTGTTTTGTGTACGCTGTTTTTGATTTTTAAAACAGTTTGGTTCAATTAGAAGCTTAAACTTGTAGTAAGAAAGCCATGTAATATACCAGTGGAAAGCTCTTTCTTTCACCTTTGCAGTGGTTTTTGATTTTGTTTTCTACAAAATTAGAAAAGAAGATACAGTCATCTGCATGTAAAATCATTTGTTTTAATCATTTATCTTTTTATTGTTTTTTTCATTTTTTAAAACAATCACAGGATTTTTTATCTTTTCACATGCGTCCTTAACAACAAATTTTGTTAAAATCGGAAATGGTGAGGTCAAAAATTTATTATTTTTTGGTTGATTTAGCGTGGAATTGCCCTAAAATGACTTAAGAATCACTATTTTTACCAGTAAAAGTGTGATTTGCGTGTAAAAACCTCGACCATTCTCGGCCGACAAACACCCCGCATGATTCTTAAAAGAAATTGCGTAGGGAAAGGTATATTAAAGAGCCAGACGTCTTAAAATTCTTGCTTTTTTGTTGTTGGATTATAAACACTCTATCAAATGCTTTGAATTAAAAAAAAAAAGATGAAACACGGATGATGCACTCATATGTTTTATTTATCGTTGTTCCCTCCATTCATGCCCTTCGATGCAAAATAATGCTAATGAAGTTAATGGTTTCAGAAACACTTCTGCTTAAAATCCCCCACCGTCTTGATTACCAAAAGTCCGCATCCTTAGGGCCACAGTATATACATTCGATAATTTCTAAACTAAATGTGTAGCAAATAAGAGCCGTTCTAATCAGCATATGTTCTTGCTTTACACAATACAGCTCACATATATGAATAATGGCATCACTTGATTGTTGAAGTATTGGAAATGCATTATTGACCTAAAATTCAATAGTTAAATATTAATATTTTCTCATAGTTTTCTCTAATAATAGTATTACTGATCTTAGTTATCTGAAGGTGATCAAAACTTAGACAATTGTAGGGTTTGGAGGATGAAAGGGTTATGTTACATTTTAAAAAATGAGCGCTCTGGATACATATAAGCAAATTAAACTTGGTGCATCAAAAAATAAGATGTTATTAAACCAATTTCATACGCACACTAACGACTAAACCAGAAGACAAAAAAGCTGCATCAACGGCAACAATAAAACTTTGAACTTTAATTACTCGCAATTTCTGTTTTGTCACTTAACCCCTTCGTCTCCCAAGCCCTTCAATTGTAAACATTTTTCCAATGCATAAATTTGACAAACATGTGATAAACTGTTGTTCAGTTCCTCATGAACATTAAGATTAATGTTGATGACGATTTTTACCATTACGTATTCATATATATGTACACACACACACACACACATATATATATATGTATATACTATTCATATTCTTTTAACCGATCGGAGGCAAACTGAGCTGAATTCCAGTACTTTAGTTTAACATCTACGAACTTAATGCTATTTGTTGTGTTTCTACACGAAAATAAATGTGCCCCCATGCCGATGATTCAATTTGTCAACATCGATGGAACATGACAATAGTAATTTCTTCCCGCTGTTATTTACATGATATAATATTTCCGTCGTAACGGTAAAATAAAATTCGATACATTACGTATGTGACGGAAAATGTTCAAGCGAATTGTTTGGACATTTCTTTGTTGCATTTGGCATGTTTTCGGGCTTGTTTTAAAATTTAATTTTCAAATGAAATCCTGCGTTTGTTTACATCGTCATCTAGCATTAAAAGAAGGCATTAAGTCAGTACGTAAGTTTAAAAAAAAATATATTTACCTCTAAAATCGAATGCAGATATTTTTTCAGCTTTTACAGAGCACACATAGAAAGAAGTTGTAATAGGGAAAATTTGGTATACATAATATTTTAGATTTAAAATGTCTTTATTGTTATTGCTCTGTTTTTAATATTTTTAGTGCCTGGGGACCGAGCACACTCGGTTAAAAAAAGGAGGTTTGTAAACTCGTGTTTTTTTCTAAAATGTGAAGTACTAATTTAGATAAGCTTGAAAAGCATTTTTAAGCCTGTGGTTGCAATTACGTATTTAAACCAGCCGTAATTTGTTTTAAAAAACACAACCTTATTTAATCCATGCTCACCGTAAAATCACACACAATTTCATTTCATTTGGCACCGAAAGCGCTAGAGGGGTTGATGAGAATGGATGCAGAGTCGCTGTACTCCAGTACGCGTTTGGTTTCAGTTGGTTTTGAATTTCACTTCACTTCACATTCCATTTTAACTCCATTAAAGTAAACTCCATTTTAAATTTAAAACTCCATTTTCAAAGGTTTTCATCAATCCAATTGAGTATTTAGTGTATCAACTCAATTCTCTGGCAGATAGCTGGAATTGCTAATATCATTTCCACATTTCGCATTAAACGTTCAAGGTTCAAATCGATTCAAAAAGTTATGTTTTTTTTCAGCTTTTCTGCGTGTGGGGAAAGTTTAACTTAGAAATCAATCGGGACTTCATTAGACGCGTGTCACTTGATATAATTTTTATTTTCAAGTTAGGCCGTGCAAAGCCGGGCCACGCAGCTAGTATATATAGATAAATATAAAAGATAAATAAAAGAAGACAGCATCCGACTTAAACAGTTCTTTAAGAATGTTTTCAAACAATGCGAGTACGTTTATAAACTTTAATTCGTAACAATGGAATGATAACTTTTATTACGATGAGATTTTAATTAAATGAGTTAATGCATTCTTCGCCTTTGCGATTTTATGAGCATATATCTTAAATACAAATGTCCTCGTTAAGATACAGCTGCTGTTTGCAGCAGCTGCGAAAGTAAGACGGAATATCACTGAAATTTACATTTCGGTTAATTTTAATTCAATCTTCGTCAACATATTTCTTTCAAAAACGAAATAATGCTGCAAGTTTCACAAAAAAGCTTAAGTTTCTTTTTTAATTCTAATTGTACGGCTAAGTACATTGAGGACTTCAGAAAGCATTTGCCTTTTTAATTCAAATTGTCAGTTTATTATAAAACTAAAAATGACAAAATGCCGACATGACTGTATGTACGGTATTCCATTGTTATGTTTCAAAGTCGAAATTAATATAATTAAGCTCAAATTTCGTTTTCCTTTTTTTAATATACTAATTGATAAAGCTATAAACAATTATTTGAATTCAAAAATTACTTTATTAAAAATAAGCAGGTATTTATTCCTTTGTTGATTCCATTATTAAAGCTCAAAAATCTTTGTAATTTACGCACACTGCTGTCAGAAGCTAAGGTGGAACATACTTTTAAAAATCCCACAGCTCGATCATATAGCATCCTAAGACTGCAGTTTCGCCCTTATTATGGGCTCCTCAGTTAGGAATAGCCAATGATCGAGCCGGAGGCAAAAATCCTCTTATTGTAGCTAAGATAGCCAACAAACTGGTAGATAAAATGAATTTATCTTACCAGTGAGCGTCCGCAAACTATGGTGCGGCTCAACTCGAAAATTTGAAGGCTAAAGCTGGGTAATGTGCAATGAGTTACCGCCCGTAAGCCAGGGCTGAGGCAGAACTGTAGCAAATAATTGCTACAGTTCTGCCTCAGCCCTGGCTTACGGGCGGTAACTCATTGCACATTGCACATACTTTTAAAAGCATCGAGGAAATGACCCAGATACTATACTCGTTGTTTAAATTGAACGTTAAGTAACAAAGTTCAAGACAATATGATTTACAATGATAATATAGAAAAATTAATAAAGTGTATAATATATGTTATAATTTGGAATAGAAATGATAACATATAATGCCTTCACAGTGGGTTTAAAAAAAATTCGCTTCTTTCTTGGGAAAACAATAGGAATTGTCTTTATTATTAAGTTTATTAAAACAGTTTTTATTACTTTTCTACGTTAATTTTGTCACATAAAACAGTAATGAATAATAAAATAAAACGAAGAAATCTTGAGTACTCACAATAATCAACTTGCAGCATGTTTATATCAAAATAATAATAATTTTCCTAAATAAATAAAACGAAAAATAAAAACTTTTTTTCCGGCAGGAAAAGTTCGGATGCTAAAAAACTTGATTTTGATGTTTGGCAGTATTTTTGCAGCGAGTTTTCTTTCTTCCTCTATCTCTCTCTCCATTGAAGTAATTTTATATTCTAAAGCTTAACCTGTTAACCGGGGAATTAGCTATTGCTCAACTCGTTTCACAATGGGGACTTTTTTTTCGCAGCGATAAGTAATATCACACCTCAACTAATAAAAGAATATCGTTTTTAACTTATGATTTTTATTTATTTTGATAAAATATTTTTAGCCATATTTTGTAGAAAATAAAAAGTACTTAAGTCATAAATTTATTACTAATAAAAATACATAAAACACTGAAATTCACAATAAGAATATTCAAATCAGAAAGTTATTACTAACATGTAAGATACTGAAATGCAGACTAAATGAATCCAAGGTGTGGCAGCTCGAAGTATAGATCATGCAGTATACGCCCAAAATGTCGCGGCCGAAATGTCGCGGGCCGAAATGTCGCGGGCCAAAATGTCGCGGCCAAAATGTCGCTGGGAAAAAATGTCGCGGGCCGATATGTCGCGGGTCAAAATGTCGCCGGGCCAAAATGTCGCGGTCTAAAATGTCGCTGGTCAAAATGTCGCCGGTCCAAAATGTCGCCGGGCCAAAATGTCGCGGTTTAAAATGTCGCTGGTCAAAATGTCGCAGGTCCAAAATGTCGCGGTCCAAAATGTTGCGAGCAAAACTGTCGAAGGTCCAAAATGTCGTGGGCCAAAATGTCGCCAGTCCAAAATGTCGTGTGTCCGAAACGTTGCGTGTCCAAAATGTCGCCGGTCAAAAATGTCGCGTGTCCAAAATGTCGCCGGTCAAAAATGTCGCGTGTTCAAAATGTCGTCGGTCAAAAATGTCGCGTGTCCAAAATGTCGCCGGTCAAAAATGTCGCGTGTTCAAAATGTCGTCGGTCAAAAATGTCGCGTGTCCAAAATGTCGCCGGTCAAAAATGTCGCCAGTTCAAATGTAGTCAGACAAAAATGTAGAAGATCCGACATTGATAGTACCAAAATTAAATTACATGAAAAGGCTTTTTTACACCAAATTAGCAAAAGATTGCTAATTGCTGTTGATGAACGTGTGCGTTAATGATAGAATGGACTAAAATTTTTGAAAAATACTAAAAAAAACCCTTTCGGCTTGTAACCGTTTTGAGCGTTTTCCAAGAAACAAATAGTTATCAAACAAGCGTCCGTTATTTATTTACAATAGCTTATTTCACCGTGACTCGCTATCTACCAACTTAAAAACGGATAGATTAGCAGCTCAAGCCAAGTTTAATTGATATCGAAAGGAAAATTTATGTGTTAAAAAAGAAGTTGAAGAAATGTGAAATGAATAAGACAGATATACAATGTTTGACATTTGTTTTTGTTAAAATTTCTTACATGATCGAAAGCAAGTCTATGTAATTTAAACGATAGAGGTGTTTTTATTTTCTTCTTCATAAAATGTGTAAAAGAAAGTATTGGATCAGTGAAAAGTTGTCAATTTGGAAGAATTTACACGTTCTGATGTGTGCTGAATTCAATTTTATCGTTTACTTTTTTAAAGGAAAATGTGTAAGTGTGTATCTGCGTGACCCATTTTTTTGGGGCGACTCTACCACAAAACTTACTGCGTAAATTGGAATGAAATTCGGTACATGCATATACCAACGAATATGTGGTTCAGTGCTGATTGGTTTTTGCCGCTAGTTTTTCCAAGTTTTACATGCAGGAATGTAATGGAACGTTTTCAGCATAGCGTGATTATTATGTCTGAAGAAGGTTCAGACGAAATCAAATAAAAATTGGTCCATAAGAAGCCTTCAGAAGATACGCCACATCATCGAGGAAGCAGAGCAATTGAACTTTTTATTTTTCATTATTTGTGAGTGATGTATATCAAGAAGTAATGCAAATATTCAGACAAAATTTTATTTGTAGAAGAATCTTAAAGGTAGAGATGCTTATTCATTTCTGGCGTTAATCAGCTCAGACATAGTTCTGTACCTTCGTTACAATCAGTATTTAAATGTGGAGTTGAATATAATACCATTTTTTCTCTTGAAATTTCACCTCCCCTTCCACCACTTAGTTGTCACAAAGAAAGCAATAATTACATGAACTAATTGGATTTCAAACGTCCCTAAATAACTCTTAAAGAAAATGTTCTAGAAGAAAATTGCCGGCTACGCGGTGATTAAACGGTATTCCGTTTTTGCAAAAGGAAAAAAAAAGCCTTTACAGCAAATTTATTTGTTTAATTTCTTTGTGTGAAAAAAAGAAATAATCCTAAATATACTTTTAAAAAAACTAAAAAATACGCTTTAAGAGTAAATCAAATTCAAAAGAAGATTTTGAAAACTGTTGAATATCCGCTAAGTTTACTTGCACTTATAATATGCATTTTGTGGACGATCGATGCCTTACTCAGAACTAATGGCAAATGCACTTATTATACATCAACATGCAATATAGTTTAGCCTTTAGTAATAATAATGGGTTTTAACACATTACTTTTACGTTTGTAAAGAACGTGAATTTTATCTTTGACTCACAAGGGGACCTTACAGGTTATCACTCACCGATTTTGATGAGTTTTATATATTATGTAGAGGGACCCACCCTAAGTATATTTTAGCAAAAATATATTCCTCAATGCGCCTTAGTTTTTGAGATATAACGATCCAAAGTTCAGCTCGAAGTTGTTACAGAGGTACGGTTGAGCAGTGGGCACAACAGCGGCCGTAGCCCAGTGAGCAAGTTTTTCATTAACTATCGAATTTTTTTCGGTATTAAAGAAAAAAAAATACGTCACGGGACTCGATCCCCAGACCTCCAGCGGTCGAAGTGGGGGACCTTGCTCACTTGGCTACGGCCGCTGTTGTGACCACTGCTCAACCGTATCTCTATAATAACTTCGAGCTGAACTTTGGATCGTTATATCTCGGAAACTAAGGCGCATTGGGGCATATCCTTTTGCTAAAATACTTAGGGTGGGTCCCTTTACATAATACATAAAACTCATCAAGATCGGTGAGTGACAACCTGTAAGGTCCCCTTGTCAGAGTTACATACCTACAAACAAACAAACCCACATGTGAAACTAATAAAAGCGTATTAAAAAGGAAGAAATTTAGCGTCCCTGGGCCCTAAGTACAGCCCTGAAAAAACTATGGCATTATTTTGGTACTTAAATAATTTAAGCGTTAGAAGAAATCAATTTAGTTACATTTTTGTTAATAAATTAAGCTAATTTTCTAAACTGTTACGTATAAAAAAGTTACTAAACAGGTGTATATGAGCTAATATTTAGAAAAGTGCCAATTTGAGTCCCAAGTGAATTTTCACTAGTATTTCAATAACTAGTTAAAAAAAAAACATTTTCCCCAGAAAGAAGATAAGTTTTGCTTTCATTTCATCTAATAACATCAGAAAAAAAATTCTTTTTTTCTTCAGAAAATATTGTTTTTATACATCAAAAATCAGATCGGTAACGTGTCCCAAGTAACAAAGCTCAGCATTCAAAAAGGTCTAGCGCACTTTCTAACTTCCCAAAAAAACGCACTTGCACAAGAAACGATTCTATTTTTACCCCTTTGTTAATATTTCACTTCATT
The DNA here is from genome assembly GCA_038373865.1 of Uloborus plumipes. NCBI lineage: Eukaryota > Metazoa > Arthropoda > Arachnida > Araneae > Uloboridae > Uloborus > Uloborus plumipes. The sequence goes on from JAXGGA010000681.1 coordinate 18,819, forward strand.
TTTGTTTTAATCGATTCCTGATTTTCTAGCCGATGCGAAATAAGTGTGTCCCAAGTTCCGCCGTCAGAGTGGTAACAATAACTTCCGATCTATGTTTAGGCTCCCAAAATCATTTCCTGCACCTATACCACGTGATACTGAGTACCTGGTGGGATGTTTTATCGAATCGTAATTAAAAATTTGCATTTCTGCATCTAAAATTGTGGGTAAGATTTTTTAAAGTGATTTTTTAAAATGTGTGTCATTTGAGTCATCAGATCGGTAACACGCTCTAAAATGCGCAGTTTTTGTTATTTAAAAATTATTTTATATATAAGTATAGTTCTTTATTACAAGTGAAAAAATCACGTGTTTGATTTTAGTTTAGTGCTATCGACTCGGAAATAAAAAAAAAAAACTTTGTCAGTTTGTCAGATCGGTAACAGTCAGAGCGGTAACATTGAAAAACAGCGAATATGTTACAGAACTAACTCACACGTTTCAGAATTATAAAAAGCAAAAATCATAGGTTTTAGCCATTTATATTGAATATTTTTGTTCTTAAAAAATGAAAAGCAATGAGTTTTAGTACAATTGCTTCCTTTGTGGTTTGTATGACCTAACACTAGAAGTTAGGAAAATAAGAAAAATTGACACTGCAGATGTTAAGTTAATTAATTATTATTATTTTATTTATTTATTTTTATCTATTTATTTATTTTATTTATTTATTTATTTTTTGGTGCTTCAATTTCTCATAACTTCGCTAAATAACTAGATAATAGCTAGCATGCTAAATTTGAATTTCTGATCAAGAAATTAAATTTCCTGCAACTAATTAAGGAAAAGCAAGCAGCAGAGTTGTGTGTTGAAAAAGTTGAAGTTGTGTGTTGTTTCAAAACAAAACAAATGTTTTATTAGCTTGGATTTGGTAATCTCATAATTTATTTTATCTAAAAACCTTATCTCGCTCATTTTTATTTCCAAGAAATGCTTTTTTATAATGAAATTTGATTTTTTAGCCTAATATATATATTTTAATATAATTATCTTAATTCTATGTTAAAAATGCAAGGAAATGATATCATATTTGGAGATGTTTAACGAAGACTGAAAGCATAAACTCAAATATGTAGCTCATATTCAGATCTGTAACATTCATCAGATCTGTAACGGCTTAAAAGTGAGTAATCTAAGGAGGGGGTAAATAACTTCCTTGACCTCCCCCCTTTTATTTTCTTGCATTTAGACCCAATTTAGACTTAAAATCCAATATTAGTTTTTTTCTGCAAAAAAATTTTTTTTCCAGAAAACTCCAACTTCAAATTGGCACTTTTCTAAATATTGGCTCATTTATCATATCGTGATAAGCTTATTAGTAAAATTGAGCTACATAATTAAGCTGCATTGAATTTGTGAATTGCTGGAAACATTTACTATGCACTTAGTGTCATTTAGGAACGGCTATATTTTGGACTGGAAACATTTTGGACCGGCGGCCTTTCGGACCGACGTTATTTTGGACCGGCGACATTTTGGACTGGCGACATTTTGGCCCGGCGACATTTTGGACTGGCGACATTTTGACCCGGCGACATTTTTGACCGGCGACATTTTTGACCGGCGAGATTCTGGCCCGGCGACATTTTTGACCGGCGACATTCTGGCCCGGCGACATTTTTGACCGGCGACATTCTTTCCCGGCGACATTTTGGCCCGCGACATTTTGGGCAGACGATATTTTGGACCGGCGACATTTTGGCCCGCGACATTTTAGCCCGCGACATTTTGGCTCGGCGACATTTTGGACCGGCGACATTTTGGCCCGCGACATTTTAGACCGCGACATTTTGGCTCAACGACATTTTGGCCCGCGACATTTTAGCCCGCGACATTTTGGCTCGGCGACATTTTTGCCGCGATATTTTGGCCCGCGACATTTCGGCCGCGACATTTTGACCCCAAACCAGATCATGCAGGGCCCGTTTTCCCGTTAATAGCGCTCAAGTTACAGATTACAAGAGCATGAAAATTCATGACGCATCGACAATATGATGACATATATATAACCACTCTAAGATTTAATAGATAAGAACAACGTAGAACGTGATGCGTTCAATATATTACGATTAATTTCCATGACGAAAAATTTCGTCATGCCCATTGCTGTAGGCTTTTATGTATGACGAAATATTTCGTCATACCCAGTTAACAGGTTAGTTGAATTTTCGAAAGAGTCCATTAAAAAGAAAAACCTCCATTTATTGTATTTTCTGTTCTTTTTTCTTTTTTTTCAATTTTAGTATAATAATTCCTTAATCCATTTTATGAATGTTTTGGACTGTTTATCTCAGTGTTTTGTATTTTCTTCTACTGCGTGAAAGTAAATAATTGTTCATTTTGAGTCATTAATTATAAAAATGATTAAGAACTATATGGCTTTTTTCGAAAAATACTGTTCTGACTTTTTTTGCGATTCTCGAACCGTTTAAAATTGCAGCAATCTTCATGCAAGATAAGGGAATAACACTTATACAATAAAAGTGACATTTTTGAATGCGTTTCGCAAACGTTAAAGAGTGAAATAGCTCCTAGTATTTTTTTATAAATAGCAATGTTTTCTGATAGTATATGATGGCTGAAATGAAATTCTGTAAGTCTTGTTTTTTTTTCAAATGTGTGAAATGTCGCACCTCTCAAATGTTCAGAGGTTAAATTGTTTTTGCCATTTAGCTTCCGATGAACACTATTCAACACTTGCATGAATCGATTTCTCTCCAAATACCAGCTGTAGTACATGCCAAAGGTGATCCTATTAAATAAATCACACCATATTTTAATTAAAGAATAATTAAATAATTGCTCCTTATAAATCTTAACTATTTCCATTATGTTGATATCTACTGGTATGTTATCCCTATAAGTTGCATTGATATTAAGTTGCAAAAGTTCTTGAACCAATCAAGAGAAAGAAAAGGGGCTACTTAATATTAAGTAATTTCGGGAGTTCTCTCCATCGTGATAGGTTGTAGAAGGAAACGACTACAGATACTCTCTGATTTTCTTATGTAAAACTTTTCGCGTATTTACGCATGCGTCAGATCTTCTCTGATCTTACTAAAACAGTGGTAATAGGTAAGAAAACAATAAGAGGAATAATAATAAGAAGCATTTTGAGCCGTATCAAAACAATGTAGAACGATGCTAATTTCAACCACATAGTTCAGTTGAATATGTCAAAAGGATAGCAAATGCAAGTTTTAAACTGAAAACTTCAGAAAGTTCCCACTCACAACATATCCCCCCTTTTTTAAGTGGAATGGTTCGTGAAGGCTAGGTGCGGCTTTCACATTCCGACAGTATAAAAATTTATTTATACTGTAAAAAAACAGTTTTATTTCCTCACATTTTATACGGCGTTGTCGATCTCATAGAAAGCATGCTCACAGCAGCTGCATAGTTTTTGTAAAGATCTATTCAGTTTATGTGGAAACATTTAGTACCAAATTTAAAAAAAGGTTTTCACAAAATGATTGGAAAACTAAAAATATTGCAGATACAGTCTTTAACCTGTCCAAGGCACATTTGATATTTGAAACATTGTTAATGCATTTCAAAAGGCTATGCTTAGAACAAAAAAACACACAAAAAAAGGTTTTGAACATTAGAAATAAATTAATAACAGATAATTAAAAGCTGTTTCATATTTTCTGTACTCAAAATACTATTAATTCCTTTCTCACTCATAAATTGACCGCTAGTAAATTATCTAAAAATATGTCTCCCTTTCTATTTCAAGCTTTAAATATTAAAGCTTGAAATGTTCGCTTCTACCGACACACATGTAATGTTATGTGATTACGTTACTTGGGAAATTAGTTCGAACATTCCTTTGGGGATATCTTCATTTAATTTGGATAGAAAGGGGGATCATTTCATAGCTCTCGCATCAACGTATTTTGAACATCAAAGACTTATGTACTAGTATAAATGGGGACATACGTTAAAGTACCTTGTGAACTCAAGCACATACTTATGTTCAAATTCTGCGGCTATAACTTAATTTAGAATTTGGATCAAGGAAATGTTTTTTTTAAATTTAGTTTATCACAATTCAAAAATATTTATATGATTCAAAACTTTAGCAGGACAGTTTTTAAGAAAAATGATAGTGTAGCATTTTATTATTAACTTTTAAGTTTTAACACATTTAACATCGTTTTTAAAATCCAAATCGACTGCTCGTAAGAAATTTTGACACCATTATTGTAAATCAGTGCTCAAACATGTATTTTTATAAGCAAAAATTTTGCACTGCGTATGAGGCGTTTAGTATAAAAAACCAGCATGCTTAATAAAGTTAGAAAGAACCTACTTATATTTTATAGTTTAATATGTATTAATAAATACCATCATGTTATAAAATCATATGGAGAGCATCCTACTCTAATCGGATTGTCATCATTAAATTAATAATATCGTTATCAGGAGCAACTGGGTATTTAATATTTAAAAAAAAGAAGCTTATGGTTCATAGTTTATTTCCCTAAAAATGAACCAAAACTAGAAATTTTAAGAATTTAACTAGTGCTAATAAGTTAATAACTCATTCTATATGCAATGACTACCAAACCAAACTAGTTCGTTGTGACCATTGCGTAGCTTTTTTCTATATCTATTTGATGAATTCTTGGATCTAACGCATAATCGCTCATGTAATCGCTGCTACAAAATTGTACTATTCCCAAAAGCGAGAAGATTTCGATAATTGGTAAATTTTAAACCTTAATTCATTAGCGTTAAGTTTTTGGCATCAGTGCATGAACGAGGAATGTTTTTCCTCTGGATACGTAGAAAAGTAGAGAAATATCTAATTGCATAGGATTACCATAAAACTCCAGGATTAGAAAAGAAAAATACTTGCTCAGAAATTTGACGACAGTGCTCATTTTACATTTATCGAAATGCCCCGAAAAATTAGAATCAAGGAGAAAAATTGAAAAATATTGTAAAAGCCTTGCTTAAGTTTACTAAACACGTTTTATTTGTTAACAAGTATGAGATAGCATCAAATAAAACTTAAAAGCATTGAGAATTTCCAAACTTTCTTCCAATACCTTAAAAGCATGAAAAGCATACCTGAATAATAACAAGAGGCATTTTACTTTGATTTATCTGTCCCATTGTTTTGACCTTATTAAGCGATTAAGATGAAAAAATGCATCCCCTTTCCCCCGGAGCGATTGGCGACAGTATAAAATCCGCTCTTATTCCATGTAGGACAACTTTTATTCCATTTTTTTCTCTAAATCACAACATCACTTCCTGAGATATAACAGTCGCAATGAAAAACAATGAACGTTCGATTGCACTCCGCTCCACATCGGCATAAAGCAGAAAAATAAAGCAGAAACGTAAAATGGATTACATAGTGATCCTATGGAAAGTACCCGGATTTTCGGTTTCTGCCTTCGGTTTCGGTCGCGTTTTACGCTGATGTGGAGCTACCCTACCTCTCTATCAACTTTTTACTGCTCCCTTCATTTCTTCTTGAGATACACTGCCAAAAATGAACTGTTGCTTTTACAATATAATACTGGCAGCCGAGGTTCCAATTGAAAACTGTAAAATACGTGGTAATAAACTGTAAAACTAGCAATTTTAGTTTCTTACTGTAAAGTTAGCAATTTTACAGTTTATTGCCGTAAAATTTAGCTGTATTATAATGTAAAAACAACAGTATAATACTGGCAGCAGAGGTTCCAGTTTAAAACTGTAAAATGCACGGTAAGAAACTAAAATTAGCAATTTTACAGTTTATTACTGTAAAATAGCAATTTTACAGTTTAGTACTGTAAAATAAGGAATTTTACAGTTTATTACTGTAAAATGAGCAATTTTTCAGTTTATTACTGTAAAATTAGGAATTTTACAGTTTATTACTGTAAAATTAGAAATTTTACAGTTTATTACTGTAAAATTAGAAATTTTACAGTTTATTACTGTAAAATTAGAAATTTTACAGTTTATTACTGTAAAATTAGAAATTTTTACAGTTTATTACTGTAAAATTAGCTGTATTATACTGTAAAAACAACATTTTTTTACAGTGTATAGCACTTACATGTAGCGAGAAAAACGTTGAATTCCTCAACCTCCTTTGAGATATTGGTACAAAAATGGAATAACCCTCTCTACCTGCACGGTCTGCCGTTAGATTAACGTTTAATTGGATCTACACGTTACTTTCTTTAGAATAGTCCCCTAAAGCAGAGAAAACTTTCAATTCCTCCACTAAACTTGTAAGATTTTGAGTCAGAAATGAATGTACACTAATTCACATGCATGTACAGTACATATGTGTCATAAATTTCGAGTGATTTCTAAAGTAGTTTCAGAACTAGATCAGACACAGAAAAGCTGTCACATACGCATATACAGAGTGACGGTCATGCAGACACATACTGAGACAAACATAAATCTTCCAAAATTTGCCAAAATAGACTTATTACATCTCAAAATGTGCAAATCCATCGAAGTTTAAAAACTTTTACGAATCCAATATTTTTGTTTATGTATTAGATACAGTCAAATGAAAATTTCATCCTGTAAAAATAAACATTTAAATTCTTATTGATCGAAAAGTTTTACGCTTGAACTAGTCTGAAAACGAAATTGACGTCATTTATATGCAAATATACTTTAACGCTCGGCATCGTAATTATGGAAACAATTTTAGAAATTATTTTTATGTTTCGAAATAAGCTCATCTAAACGTAAACGCTATTTGCGTATGAGCTATTTTGAAGATCTGAAGCATAATTTAAACTAACCTAATTAGACATCTAAATAAAATAGTCAAGGAAACTTAATAGTTAGTAAATTGGGGGGCCTTTACTGGTTTTATGAGATGGTAGCAAAATTACTCAGTTAGATATTTCTGTATATTGAGATGGAAATGACCACTATTTCACTAACGATCAAAATACTGCATTCATTATTCAACGCAGATATATTTAGATTTTAATGTTTGCTATAAATTACTTCAGAGATTCAAGACAGCTGTAAGACAAAAGAAACCTTGCACTGCATAAAAAAGACACTCAAATAGATTCAATGGGCACCATATATTTATTAAATTGCGATTTTTTCTTTGCATTGGTCTTGCCTGTGAACTAATATAATTACTTTAAAATCCTTGAAGCAAAGTTTAATGATAATTAAGGATACATTAAAAAAAAGTCTAAACTAATTCGTAGACATATCATTTCGCAAATTACCACCGGAATGCAAAAATATAACTCGAGAATTCTTAAGAATTCAGCCTAAACTATTACAATATAGCTAGTTATCTTCCTAGTTGTATACTAAACTATGTTTATGCACTTTTAAAGTAACGCAGTTGTATAAAAAGCATACTGTAACGATTCCTCTTAACTATTCTTTGAATTACCATAGTCTAAATCTTCGTTATTAAGCGGTTATTCTGCCGTCGTTATTAAAGTTTATTTAACCTTTAATAACGACTTTGCTTCACTGTAACTGTTTAACTATTCAAACGCATGATACCGCTAGAAGAAACCAGTTCAGGATTACAGTGGTGGACATTTTTTGAGCACGTGGGAACAGACATCGGAACGAATTAGAATTTGCTTTTTAGGACACGGATTTCCACTTTTTGATTTTTCATTAACAACTGGACTGCCTCTGAATTTGCTGGATATTTTTTTTTTTTTTGGTTTTGTCACGCGAAATTTCAGGTGGGATGATTTTATTTTCATAGCAGGCCGGTACTGTGGGTGGCTAATTTTTGGGAATTTTATTCCTAATTAGTCGAGGCGAAACCCTGCTTTTAGTTTTAGGTTTGTGTTCTTATGTACAGTTTGTAGACTCGCATTGGTGCTGTTTTGCCCAATGAAGATCTGTAGACTGCATATTTTGAACTTAAACATCCTCTTTATAGTTTATATTAAAATTTTTTGGTCTTTCGACCACTATTGAATCCCCCACGGCTGATGAGCTCTGGATTCAACCTTTCTCCTTTCACTTCTCCTAATATGCCATTTTCTATTTCATTTTTACTATTTGTTTGTATTATTATATACTTGGCTTTTTAGTTTAGCTGCTTTGCGCATCTATGGGCTTTTGGTGTGGTCTCCTTCGTCTTTCTTCTTACAATTCTGATATATATATACAGGGTGAGTTCGATCGAATCTGCCATACGAAAAGGGGTGATAGAAGAGCCCAAGTGGAGTATAGAACCACCCATTAGCGGTGTCAATTCGTAACCGTAACCTAGTTATGGTATATTTAAGGAAAATTCGCAAAAAAACAAAATTCTGAGAAAAAGACTAATTTCTGAAGTTCCTGTTGGGTCTACGCACAAAATAAGCACATATTTCGAAAGAGCAGAAAAAATCCTTTAAAATGACACGTTTTTCATCAAGATAGTCGCACTTCAGAGTGAGTTACAAGCTTTCAAACACTGGAAACACTCAAAAATGAAATTTCATCAAACTTTTCAGTCAAAAATTTCAGAAACAACCGTATGAGCTACAACCGATCAAATCTACTAAAAACTGGCCCATTTCACTAGCTTTCAGATGATACAACAGAAAATCACATTGGGCTTTAAGTTCAGCAGATATTCTGGCTTTTGTTTGTGACAGTATGAAAATCGCCCTTCGTCGAAATAGGGAAACCAGCGAAGATTCATAATTTTATGTTCTAAATTTTATATTTCATGTAAATGTACTGTTTCCTTTATTCAAGAAAAGGAAAGTTTTAAAGCTAAATATTAAATTGTAACACTTTATTGAGTTAACAATCACAACAGAAGACCACAACTTGAAGAAACAATGGAAGCATTACTTTAACGCGCTTTTCACAAAGAAAAATTCAAAGTAAATGAGTTACACTAACATCTATGAGTCTATTTACATGTAAGCAATCTTCAAAATTTCCCAGAGCTACTGAAATTATCATCCCCCACACCAGATAGAAGCCCTTGGCCTTTTACGAGCGGAAACTACCGTCGCTCTCAATGAAATTTCATTTTCACTTTTGCTACCGCTCTATCAAGCCAAATGCGCAAATCCTACCAACTGGTTGCATCCGAGCAGTAAATTGCTTGTTTCAAGAGTCCCCAAACAAAGAAGTTCACTGGCGTCAGGTTTGGTGATTTAGGTGACCAAGGAATGGGACCCAAATGACCAATCCCTTGCTGATTGTTCTGTCAGAAAATCTCGAACTGCATTTGAAGAATGTGCAGAAATACCACTGTGTTGGAAAATTATTTTCGCTCTCTCCCAAACAGAAGTAACATAAAGTAAATCAGGCAAGCACTGATTCCAGAACCTCTAAATATTCTATTCCTGTCAGGTTACATTGAAACTCTATCAACCGATCGCCGATTACGCCAGACCTTTAAGCTAAATCACATTTGAAACCACGAGTCTCGGATTAGTATCGCAACAGTGTATCAATTTAAGTTCCCCTAAGGAAACAATCTTCACACAAATAAACCTTCAATACATGGAATATATTCAAATTTGTCACTAACATATGCTACTTTCGCACTCAATCGGATATGCAAATTTCTTCTAACCATTTCACACAAGAGCATTGGTTTAGCAACCCAGATCTCCAAAACGAGTAAAAATTTTGCAGATGTCTACTAGGCTGAGACATTCAACTACATCATTTCCTAAAAAAAAACTGGACAGGTGAGTCGATGTTAACTCGAAGTTGCACGATACATGTACATTTCTGTGGCATCAGTATTTTGAACAAAATTCATTTTCAACCTTATTTAAACTTATCATTCCAAAAGCGATTCAGCTTAAAGGTTTGACTTGGCGTAATCGGCGATCGGTTGATAGAGTTTCAATGTAACCTGACAGGAATAGAATATTTAGAGATTCTGGAATCAGTGCTTGCCTGATTTACTTTATGTTACTTCTGTTTGGGAGAGAGCGGAAATAATTTTCCAACACAGTGGTATTTCTGCACATTCTTCAAATGCAGTTCGAGACTTTCTGACAGAACAATCAGCAAGGGATTGGTCATTTGGGTCCCATTCCTTGGTCACCTAGATCACCAAACCTGACGCCAGTGAACTTCTTTGTTTGGGGACTCTTGAAACAAGCAATTTACTGCTCAGATGCAACCAGTTGGTAGGATTTGCGCATTTGGCTTGATGGAGCGGTAGCAAAAGTGAAAATGAAATTTCATTGAGAGCGACGGTAGTTTCCGCTCGTAAAAGGCCAAGGGCTTCTATCTGGTGTGGGGGATGATAATTTCAGTAGCTCTGGGAAATTTTGAAGATTGCTTACATGTAAATAGACTCATAGATGTTAGTGTAACTCATTTACTTTGAATTTTTCTTTGTGAAAAGCGCGTTAAAGTAATGCTTCCATTGTTTCTTCGTGTTGTGGTCTTCTGTTGTGATTGTTAACTCAATAAAGTGTTACAATTTAATATTTAGCTTTAAAACTTTCCTTTTCTTGAATAAAGGAAACAGTACATTTACATGAAATATAAAATTTAGAACATAAAATTATGAATCTTCGCTGGTTTCCCTATTTTGACGAAGGGCGATTTTCATACTGTTACAAACAAAAGCCAGAATATCTGCTGAACTTAAAGCCCAATGTGATTTTCTGTTGTATCATCTGAAAGCTAGTGAAATGGGCCAGTTTTTAGTAGATTTGATCGGTTGTAGCTCATACGGTTGTTTCTGAAATTTTTGACTGAAAAGTTTGATGAAATTTCATTTTTGAGTGTTTCCAGTGTTTGAAAGCTTGTAACTCACTCTGAAGTGCGACTATCTTGATGAAAAACGTGTCATTTTAAAGGATTTTTTCTGCTCTTTCGAAATATGTGCTTATTTTGTGCGTAGACCCAACAGGAACTTCAGAAATTGGTCTTTTTCTCAGAATTTTGTTTTTTTGCGAATTTTCCTTAAATATACCATAACTCGGTTACGGTTACGAATTGACACCGCTAATGGGTGGTTCTATACTCCACTTGGGCTCTTCTATCACCCCTTTTCGTATGGCAGATTCGATCGAACTCACCCTGTATATATATATATATATATATATATATATATATATATATATATATATATATATATAATATATATATATATATAGGGTGTCCACTCCAATCGTGGACCAATAGCTAATTTCTAAACCGTTAGAGATAAGCATTTAGTTTATTTAGGAAAAAATCTCCAAATTACGAAAGGAATTTTGGGTCTATTCAATGTTTTTCAAAAAATCAAATTTTGAAAGAGTTACGAAATTTAAATTTTTATACAGCCCCCCAGTCCTATCAATCATATTTAGTAAAACATTCTTGACACTGTAACGTTTAAAACTAAAAAAAAATCACTCTTCTACCACAAAAATTGACCGAGTTATGACGTTTTGAAAAATCAAGATTTTGCATTATTTCATGACGTCATCGAGAGATCGCTTAAGGGACCGTATGCGAAATCCTTCAAAATCTTGATTTTTCAAAACGTCATAACTCGGTCAATTTTTGTGGTAGAAGAGTGATTTTTTTTTAGTTTTAAACGTTACAGTGTCAAGAATGTTTTACTAAATATGATTGATAGGACTGGGGGGCTGTATAAAAATTTAAATTTCGTAACTCTTTCAAAATTTGATTTTTTGAAAAACATTGAATAGACCCAAAATTCCTTTCATAATTTGGAGATTTTTTCCTAAATAAACTATATGCTTATCTCTAACGGTTTAGAAATTAGCTATTGGTCCACGATTGGAGTGGACACCCTGTATATATATATATATATATATATATATGAAACATTTCAAAAAAGATAGAAAAAATTTTAATAATACATTTAAACAAGCTGAATTGTTTGCAGTACCAAAGCTGATTTTTTAGTACGATAAGAGCAAGAATCCTAACTTTTGTCGAAACGACTTGCCCTTTCCTATTAGATTTTATTTATTGAAGCAACAACTCACAGTGGAAGTAGTAAAATGGAAGTTTACGAGAAAATCCGCTTCATTAAAATGATTTAACCATCAATATTTGAAGTTTTCCATCTAAACTAGCACTTAACACTCTTGTTTGCTTTAAAAAAACTAATCATAAAGCAATAGAGAGTCTTATTAATATTAAATGATATCAAAACTCGGAACGAAACTAATCGTGTCTTTTCCATTTAATTTTCTAAATTTAGCTAATATTTAAGAGTTAACCACAAAATTTAAAGTTTCATACGGATGCCAGAAAGAAAAAAAGAGAACGGTAACTAAGCTCTGCCTTAATTTTTTAACAAGCAAAAAAGTATATTAATCTTCTGTGTAGTTAAAATCTCGAATAATTTCTGCAAATAAAAACGCATCGTTAGCTATGAAATTTAATACATGCGTCCGTTTTAAGAAAAATGCAAGAAATTGGTTTATCCTGCAAATGAATAGAGATGGAAAAGCGAAACGAAATTAAAAAAAGATCTCCCATGACTAATAAAATATATAACATAGTATTAAATTTTAAACTTTAAAAGAATCATTAAAAATTTCACATATGAAAAGCTGGTAGACAGTTGTTATCATTAAACAAAAAAAAATCAAAGCTCTGTAAGTTCGCAGCAAAATAGTTTTTTCTTTTCGCTCAGCTTTGACATTGCTATTTTTTATATGGTACAGCTTAAAACTAGGTATACATTTGTCTTACTTAACAGCAGCAGCAAGCTATTTATTATAATTTTAAACCAGTTAATAATAGTTAAGTTATAATTTTTCATAAGTTTTGCCCCTAACTAGTAGCGCTTTTCTTTCAAAATATATAATAACCATTTGGCTCCATACTCTCTAATTTTCACAGACGAGAAAGTTCATTCATCACAAGGTACTACAAAAATTCTTTTCAGATACAAATTACAAGAGCAAATTTGAGGAAAAGTTATTTTTTCTTTGTGATGTATAATTACAGACTATATATTATCGGAAAATGGAAAATCTTAGCATATAGTTTAAATACATGAAGTATAGTCTTTTTTCTTTTTGCAATTAAGCAGAAATAAATACATTAAATTATTTGGAGATTAGAGCAAAAAAATGAACAAAACATGTGTAGTATGAAGTTACCTTCTTTAGTCAAAATAACCGCTTTGGTGAGTAAAAACTAGAGAAACAATACGTTTGTAATTTAGTAATGCTCTTCCAAGCGTGCTGTAATAGCCTTTACCCTCCTCTCATATAATCATATAATATGATTAGTACACACAGATAAACAGTATTTTTCTGCTGAAAAATCACAATATGATTATTGCACACAGTTAAACAGTGAATTGTAAAATAATTCGCATTTAGATGATTCAAATATTCAGCTTTAGTTCGAAAATTAATGGACAATATAAATAATCGGCAAAAAATTAATATAGAGAAAACTAGGAAGGTTTGACCGACCCTCTGCTTTTCATATTTAAATATTTATTAACTAATGAGCAACACACGTAGCAAGGTATCAAGTAGAATCAAAAGAAAAATTCTTAAAATATTAAAGAAAAAGACTTGGAACTAAACAACAGAATGCAGATGAGATGTCTTCAGATAATGAATCTGAGATAAAATAATATCGCATCTAAAGTTATGAGTATTTAAAAAATCACCAAGCAGCTGTTGTATTATTGAAATTAGTGATTTTCTGTTACATGATTGACCAACTAATTTTTATTACAATGTATTTGTTGCTCCATAAAAATAAAAGGATAAAAACTCTCTTTTCGTTTTAGTAGATCTGTTGCATGTAGCCTCAGTTTTGTCTGCCCGGAAAAAGAAGATAAAGCAACAGTGTCCAAAACACATGTCATAAAGATGAACTAATCAATGGTCAATAAAGGTATATAAGGGGTTGCATTAAAAATAAAATTTAAGCAACATTTCTAGCAGTCATTATCTCTAATGGCTTGAATAAAATGTACTTAACAATTTATGTATTTCCTTAGACGCAATAAGTGGCGGTACATTGCTAAAGAATCTCATTAGACGTGTAATTATTTCAGCATCATGTTTTGGAACTTTTAATTTATGTGAGTAAAACATCCCTTATGACAGGTCAAGCTTCTCCCAACAACTAGAGGTTTATTTCGGTTTGGACCCTCTTGAGAAATCAGTAATAAAAAAATATGTAATTTAAATTTAAAAAAAAATAATATTGTAAATCGTTGTCAGACATTGCCTAACGACCAGAAAAAAAAACATGTACTTGAAAAAAGTCAAACCTGCTTAGCTTCCCCTAGATAGTAATTTTGGCTTATTTTTAACATCAGTCAATTGCGAAGAATGTGTGTTTAAAATTATGTGAAGACTTGTGTTTATGTGTGTGTGTAGGCGCGAGTGGTGTGTGTGTAGGCTATAGTGTGTGTTTTATTAAAGATGGTCGCCACCACCAGGAGTGTCGGAGGCCAAGGACCTGCCGCATCCAAAGGAGCAGGACACCACGCCCCCCCCCCCTCCTCCCCCGGCATCCGGTAGCACGCTCCGAGTCCGATTTGAAAAAGGAACCAAAGAATAGAATCTACAAATACCGAAAGTTTTAAATATAAATTTACTAAATACAGATATACTACACTGCAAAAAACGAACTGTTGTTATTACAGTATAATACTGGCAGCCGAGGTTAAAATTTAAAGCTGTAAAATGCACAGTAATAAACTGTAAAACTAGTAATTTAAGTTTCTTACTGCGAAATTAAAAAATTTTACAGTTTATTACCGTAAAATTTAACTGTATAATACCCTAAAAACAACAGTATAATACTGGCAGCAGAGGTTCCAGTTTAAAACTAAAATGCACAGTAATGAAATTTAAATTAGCAATTTTACAGTTAGTTACTATAAAATTAGTTGTATTTTACTGTAAAAACAACATTCATTTTTTACAGTGTAAGATGCTGTTAAAGTCAAAAATACGTACTAGTTGGTACATAACGGTATTTTTTTTGCGAAAGAGAAATATCATGCCAAGACTTCCAAAATCAATTTTGAAATGCAATAATACTAAAAATAATTATTATTGTTGTTATTTTAATTATGTATTTAAAAGTTTGGAAAACGTTGGCTGAAGTTGATTAAATTAGTTCGATATCACGAGCTTGCTAACATTTTCCCTCCAAGCTTGCTAATGAAGACAAAAATCACCGAGTTCGAGCTGGAAAAAAATCCTCCTTTCAAAAAAAAAAAAAAGGAATAATAACAGAAAAAAATCACCCGTGAGAAATACTCAAAGAGAACAAATCTAATTCTATTGAGAAAAGAACTTGGTTCTAATGATATCTTCATCTTCCAAATAAGTGCAGAAGATATCCCTGTGATCAAATTAATAAAAGTAAATCGTGCCTATAAATTACATTCTTGTGTTACAAAAAAGTTGTAACCGATACTATTTCAAAAGTTTATTTACTCTACATGGATCACATATACATTTAGCTATTTAAATTATTAATTTTTTTTCTGGGTGTGTATAGCGTGTGTGGAATACACAAAATAAGAATTGTTGGGGTTATTTTCTTTTTTGGACACTAGGGCCATGCTCCACATCGACGTAAAGCAGAAAAAATAGGCAGAAGCGTAAAATGGATTCAATGGTGTTCCTATGGAAAGTACCCGGATTTTCGGTTTCTGCCTTCAGTTTCGGTCGCGTTTTACGCTGATGTGGAGCATGGCCCTAAGTCTTATAAACCTTATTTAATGTAGAATATACTGATTAGAATTTACTAAGTTTTTTAAAAACTGTTTTTCCTATACTATACTTCATATTGTAAAAACATTAGAACTAGTTTAAAAGCTCATATTAAAACCTAGTCAAACCTTTTATTATGTAAGAAAATAGTTAACAATAACAAATTTTGTTTCATTTTCTGCACAGCTTTAGACAATTTTTTCCCATACCGTATTAATTAGTTTCAAGTTCATATAATTCTATGAAAATGATGGGGTTGAACATTATGCAAAATCTTGCTTAAAATTCACGAAGCGTAATGAAACTGTACAGCATTTTAAATGAAACTCACAAATAAATTGATGAAAGTAAATCCATTTGGTAGGCATACTTTTAATTTATCGAAATAGATATACTCTATTTTGGTAATGAAAAAGTAGTAAAAATTTTTAGAAACTGAAACTAGTTTTACAAAATACTAAATGATTATGATAATCTATAATCTCCGTGATACGTTGCAAGAAATTTATATTTTCATGAAAACCATTTTTTATTCTGTAACGAATTTTCAGGTTTCATTTTGATTAAACTTTATTTATGTAAAAAAAAGCTCTTTATAAATATAAGGCACATAACCTAACCGTAGCACGTATATTAAAAGAATTCCACTAAAGCGAATCTGAAGGGGTAATGAACGGTGTCAAAAAATCCATACAGAGTTTATTACAAATTATTTATTCTCTAAAGTAGAAAATGTTCTATATTTCCTACTACATGACCATTAAAGTCCTACCTGCCTTAACAACGAGCTCTTCTTTCATAAGATTAAACCCCGATTTCATTTAAAAATTTATTTCAAAGAAGAACACATCTTTTCGTAAAAATTTCTTTCCACATAAAACAGATATTTATTTTTATTTTTCGTCTTTTTTACAAAGAAATTATCTGAAATTGTTTCAAAAAGTTTATAACAAGCACTGAGTTTTTAAAGTTCGGAATACAATGCATTCTACACAAAAATTTAAGCTGGAATGACATTTTTTGAATTGAACGTCAAGGATCTAGAAAGAATGCTTTTGTCGAACAATACTTCTTTTTGAAGGCTAATACGGAGTAAAATGAAATGTAAAACTTTTGTTATTGAATGTCTTGTAAGGAAACTGCATTTTTATCTTTTTTCCGACATCGTAAAGGAGGAGCTTTTAAATAAAAAGCTGGGACTTTAAGTTTCTTATTTTTAAATTTTCTTCTTTTTAAAAATTATATAAATAAATCATTGCTATTTTGATATATTTGAAAAAAATATTCACAGCACATGGCACTGTGATTTGCATTAAAGTAACAATTAAAATTTTTCTTTGTAGATGAACATACTGTCAATAATTTTGATTTTCCACGAAGTTTAATATATGATGATTTCAGTAAAATTGAAAAATGTGGATCAAAATGTAAGAAAGTTTAATTAGTGATAATACACGTATAACAAAAGTAACAATTCAGGTATTTTGACAAAAATATTAATATCATATTATGAACGTTTCTTACAGATGAATAGTTCCAAAAAGCAGAATAAACATGGCAAGAATAATGTTTTAAATTATAAAGCAGTTGAAATTTAACATCAAATGATGAAAGTTCTTAGTATTAGCTAACCCCTCATAAGATTAATTGTTAACTGAAATGGAGAAAAACAACTTTTAAATGTACTTACGTCTTCAACGCCTCTGCTTGAAAACTTGTTAGTGGCTATAACAAGTTTGTCAACAATGAAAACAGTTGGTATAACTGAAGAACATAACTTTGACGATTAAGAACTTACTTTTTCGAGAACTTTTGATGTTCGAAAGTAGGTCAAACTTCCAACACAAGTTTTGTTCTTCTAATGATAGTGTGCTAGTTTTTTTTCAGTACAGTCATTTATTATTTCAGTGTACTTGTTTTTAATGATGCTCATTCATTAAAAGCAAAATGTATACTTTTTTTTTTTAATCAGTAGTGGATTACATTGAAAGTTTTTCTGATTAAAAAGTCAAAATCATGCTAAAATTCATCTCATGTGGGTAGAACTACTACTTATTTCGTACTACTTAGTGCTACACTCACCATTACTGAAACAAAAAAATATAGCTTTTCTTTTCTTCATATTTTTCTTTTTGCTTTCTTAAATTGTAAGATACCACTTTAGTTTTAGGTAAATAGTTATGTGAAACAAATCTTACAATATTTTGATAACTTTGAACATTAACTAAAGCACAATACCAGCATATATATAATTTTCCAGTATTTGAACTGATTTTTTAAGACTATACTGAAAACAAAAAGCTACAGTAACACTAGAATAACGCTAGTGAACTGGACTAACATGAAGTTTTCTATCAACGGTACAGCTTATTCTTTAGTGAAGCTGTCAAATTTACTTAAAAACTAGCGTTATGTATCAAGACAAGTTTATGGAATTCCAGTTTCCTAGGGGTTTTTTAGTAGTACTACTGTTTTTTTTTCTACTGATTAGTAACAATGCAGCTTTTTATTCGATAACTTTGTACCGATACAAATTCTTCTTAAATATTGCTATTGAAGAACTAGCTGGATGGTTACTAAAAAAGTTTATAAAATCCTAGTTTAATCGAGATTTTCTAGTACGACTGAACTTGTTTTGGTGATCTAGTATACTTATAGGTACAAAGGACTATGCTGCTGATTCGAAAAACTGAACTGCTTTATGGCTCATTGAGCTCTTGGGAAGCGTTTACATTATTCGCTGCTTATTTGGTACTCGGTTTGAAAATGACATTTATTTCATTCTTAGCTAGGGGAAGACCGCCTATATTGGACCCCCTAAGAACAGGAGGCCTGTGTCGCTCAATGTGAAGCAAAACAGAAATGCAAAATAGGTCATCGTAAGCTAAATTTAATCAGGAACCACCCTAGGAGCTTATATTTTCTGAAAATATGAAAATTATTTTTTAAAAAATTATCTTATAAAAAGTTGCAAAAGTCCAATATAGGAATATGTGCGCCTAAATTGAACCATGCGCTTCCTAAATTGGACTGTACCAGGAAATTCTAGAATAATTTATGTTTGAGTAATACAACTTTTTTCCAGGATTTGCAATAGAATTTCTTTTGCTTCGGCCTCACTTAGGCAGTGTTGATAAAATCGCCTATGGCATTTCATACACTTAATCATGTTTTGCACTTCATTTCTATGATAAATATTGCAATAACAATTGTTTTGTGTAGTTTCTTGCTTTTTCTTGTGTGACTTTTTTTGCTCTATGCCTCTTCTATACGGCCGTTAGAATGATTGCTGAGATAACCTTCCTTTTTGTTCCTTCTATTTTTTTAGGCAAAGGTAATATGTGAGCTGGCTTTACAAAATCAGTTAGAGTTGACATGTTTTGATGAGAACTATCTGCCGATTCTGCAGAACTTGTACTAATTTAAGTCGTTTCTAGCTCTTCTACATGGTGTACAAGTTACACCGAGCATCAGGTCAGTCATTTAGGGGGGGGGGGCAAGGGATGGGGTCAATTGTCCCCCCTCTCTTGAATTGGAGAAATCAATGTATTTGCATATAAGTAGGTTGGGGTTTTGTTGTTTTCTGGTAAAATTGTATTGTGTTTTTACCCTTACCCCACCCCCTAGAAAAACTTGAAATAACGGGGCAGCCGAATATGTAACCTGTTCACTTTGACTAGTTTTATCTGGACTACTTGCCTCTAATTCTGCTGCAGCCAAGTCAATGTCATTAAATACATGTCAATTAACACGCCAAACTCCTGTTCTTTAGAATCAACTCACAGCATTTGCCATGGCTTTGATTGCGGTTTGCCCATAAGAGTTGAAAAAGTTCTCCTATACGATATTAGATAAGGGATCTCATTAAATGTTCTCGCATCCATGTATCACATGTTCGATTAAAATATGTAGACAGAGACTGAATAAAGACCACATCTACGTGCATGATGTGCTTAAAGAGAAAGCATTATTATATCGTGCTCGTTAGCCAAGTGTATTGCATCAATGTTCTTTATGTAAGTGCTCTGCCTATCCATTAATAGAATATATTCTTTCTACATTTCTTGGCTTAACAGTTTTGGTGATAGTTGTATCAATTGTGTAAATTATCGTTTGTGATCCAACCTTCTTTTTTGTTTTTTGAACAAGCATATTGCTCACCAGGGAAGCTTTTACGATAACTCCGAACATGGAGCGTAATTTTTTGAAATTAAGCAAGGGGAGCTTGCAATTCTGTTGCACTCATGCAGCAAATAACCAGTGTGTTTCTACCACGTTCATCACTGCTTACTGCTCCAACCTGGTGTTTACCTCTATACGTCAATATATTTTGGGGCTTTTGAACAGTGAAAAGACCGGCTTCATCTACATTGAACATTTTAGTAGCATATAAATTGTTTACTTTTAAAATCGTTTCAAAAATAACAAAGAATTTCATATTTTTCTCTCAGTAATCCAGCATAAATTTTATTTAAGTTAATAACTATGCTTAACAACCTGAAACTGCAGCTTAATGGACGAAGAGGGAAAAAACATACATTTTAAGAAGTTGCAGCTTTTGCTTGATAAAAATGCTTTTGATAAAAAATTTTAAATGAATATCATGAATAGGTGTTAAAGTATTCTTAAAATAAGTTTAACTACGCTATTAAATAAGACGAGTCACTTATTTTATGTTACGATAATGAAAAAATTTTGTTTAAAATCATATTCTTAAATTGGACCACCGGTCCAATATAGGAAAATTATTTCGGTCCAATAAAGGAAAACACGCCATTTTTTATTCTTCCGCTCATTGTTCTGTCAAAAATTATCACAATCGCGCATATAAATACATTGATATAATCCTTATTAAGCATAGATTAAAATACTGTAACAGAATTTAACCGCAATTCTCAAGTTTTTGAGTTATTCTTCTAGAAAAAAGTCCGCAAAATAAGATTTCGCACGTTTTCAACACAAATCAAGCCATAACTCACGCTAAACAGTTCAAAGACTGGTGAAACTTCATACACATTGATTTTATTCCTAAAACTTTATACTTCTACTGTTAAAGTGTAGCACAGATCTCTGTACTAGATTTTAAGCCCGAGGTCCAATTTAAGCAGTGGTCCAATATAGGCGGTCTTCCCCTACTTAGTAAGTATTCAGAAACAAAAGGCATTGAATTTCTTCTTTAATTTTCCTTTCATTTTTATGGCACATGAAATATTTCTGCACTTCCTTGCAAACTACAACCTCTGATAAGAAAAAATGATTACCACTGTACTGTGAGGGTGTATGTACAAAAATTTATAACTCGGACATTTAACCTGAAAAGGCTACATATGTATAATGATTTTTAAAAAATCCGAGTTCTTTTTATGGACAAAACTTTATCCAAAAGAAGGCGAGAAACAATAGTTATAATTATATTTAGTTATAATACTATAATACATGATTTAATTATAATACATTCACTAAAATTCGCAAAACTTCTTCATAAAGTTGCGGCATATTGTCACAGAAACCCTTTTTATTATTATTTTTTTTTACTTACTAGTCAAAACAATTTTTTCACTTAACTCAATCTCAAATGTTCACTACTTCTATTCGACAAAAAACTACTGTAAATATTTCCGCTAATACGAATAAAATGAGTTTCATATTTAGAAAACTTTATATGTCTAATTTAGAGGTAGTATCTTTTTTCTTACTTTTTTTTTTTTTTCAGAGCTACCGCTAGTAACTACATGATGAAATTCCTAATTTAACCAATCGTCTTTTTTCCATTTTATTAAACGTATTTCCCTCGTTCTAATTAAATCATCAACATTTTTCAGAAACTAATTTTCGTTATTTTCCATCACAATGCACGCTTCAAATACATATGAAAAAATGCAAAAAATGTCTCCCATTAATTATTTCCCAAGGTACCTCGTTTGAATTTTTCTCATATGATATATATTTTTTTCATTTTGATATTAGGATAATTACTCTCCCTAAGATATTTGCAGTTTTCCGTACTGAGATGGACGTAATGAGAACTTTTTTTCCGTCGACGAAATTTATTTTATTGTTCATTATTCTTTCCTTCATTTTTACAAAGCAAAGCAATTATTTGGGTAGGTGACGATTACGAAAAAGTCTCTCACATGCATTTTCTATAAAATATTCAAGGCCTCATTTTTTTAATTTGTGTTTCAACCTGATAGCATAATGTTAACTCAGCGCTCTCGTATACTTTTTCCAAAAGATCTTCAAATTAACGCATTAACTTTTCTGTATCCCTTCAAGCAACGCAATCTTATGAACGATACCTCGTAAAAATGAAACTTTGGAAATTTCGTGAAATTAGTTATTTTCAATCAAACTAAAGAATAGCTTTGGATAAAAGTATCTAGTTAATATCGATCATTTGTTAATTTTAATTAAAGACTAATTTTTCGGTTACTTTCTCTATAATGATGCTTAGATTTTACTTCCAATTTTGAAGTAATGCCAAAAACAATGTAAAGTAATAGCAATTAGTAATTACTTCCGGTATTTAATTATTGCCAAAAACAATGAAAATTAATATTAATTATAAAACTTGTGTTCATAAATGTAACAAACTAATTTGGTGGCTTAGCTAAAACAGACATATATTTAGATTTTGTTTATTTCGAACTTATCAAATAGTGCTGATTTAAAAGCATTGTTAACCGACTTCAACAAAGTAGGAGGTTATCAATTTAAAGCGTATACTTTTTTTTTGTTTGTTCGCACATAACATCTGATCTACTGAACCGATTTGGACGATTTTTTTAAATCGATAGGAGATGGTGTAACTTAGGTACCATGTACTCATATCACGATATTTGTTCACTAGAAAAAAAGTTATTATGGAAAACAGTAAATTTCATGTCAACTCCCTATTAAATGATTAAATTTTCAATTCATTGTTGCAAAAATTTGTTGCCTCGCAACAGCAATATTAATAGTAATCATGATGAAAATTTTGAACCAAGGCTTCTCTGGAGTAAGTATGAAATATTAATAAGTAGTCAAATTTAAAGCGACTTGTCCTAAATGATTAAATATGAAATCCATTGTTACAAAACGTGGTTGATATGAAACTGTAATAATAATGATAATGAGAATTTTAAATGAAGGCTTAACTAAATCAAACATGAAACTCATTAGCGGGCTTTGATTAAGCTAGTACGCATTCGCTTTGAATAAGCTGTTGCGCAAATAAATACCAGAGAATAACAAAGATAATTTTTAGTGTCAATCGTTTAAAATTTTAGACGCGTTGATAGTTTCTTCCTTTTGTTTTCACAGTTTATTTTATGGAGCATTTACTAAAGAAAATTAGATGAAGTTTCGTAATGGAGGAAACATTACCTTATTTCATAAGTACACTTACACTAAAAAGAACAAAATAAAATAATTTTGGAAAAAATAGAACCGACTTCAGTTGGAAATTGCTCTAAAAAGTAAAAAATAATTTTTTTCTTTGAATACCATCGAAACTACTTTTAAACATAAGTTTTGAAGTCGGCGCAAAAACGATAGGTCAAATGATATTTAACCATATTTTGCCAACAAATTTCATAGAAACCATTGAAAATTAAAAGCACAATATTTGTACCATTACACGAATGTGTGGTAATGAATGAAATGTATGCGAATGCTCTTAAAGAACCTGGATCCATTAAAATTTATATAGTTGAATTGTAGTTGCGTATGATTCTATACATTGTTTTTGCGTCGACTTCAAAACTTATTTTATTTGATTCAAGTCAGGTTATCGGCCTAAAAGCATTTTTTCCATGCTATAATTATTCAAAATTGTTTTTAAATTTAAGCATGCATGATGTAGCTAACTTGAAAATTTAACAAAATTTGTTTAACTTTAAAGTGGAAAATAATCTTCCTTAACTCACTGCCACTCGCAACACCAACAAATTAATTTGAATTAACGAAACAATGTAATATCGTTTTGAAAATGATGAGGATACTTTTTGAAGAAAAAAAAATGTTATGGTTTACGTGTTAACAGAGCGTTGTTAGTACAGCTTTATCAGATGAAAGAGACGAGATTTTTACCTCCCTATGGATAATCGGTAAGGTTAAGTTTGTACTCAAGTCAAACAACGTGCCATTTCAAGTTTAATACGAAATATATCAAGAATCACTGTTATTTGGAGAAACAAAAGGGAGTTAAAATGATAAGATATGAATAAAGTACCAGTATTTACTCCAGTTGTAAGATAATTCAAATAATAGATACGTATTACTCTTTTCTGTTCAACATTTCTATTGTGCGCACTTTGTATTGTGTGCCGAGAGAAAATAGCGTAAACTCATGTCTTGTATTTGAAAAGTTCACGTAGGTATTTGTTAAGGAATCGAAGCATAATGTACGATATTTTAGTTAATCTTATGGCATCCAAAATGGATACGACTTGCTTTGGATTACCATAGATGTCCCCTTTAAGGTCGTAAAGTGAATCATTTTCTTAAAAAATGGCTCCCTTTTGGAAAGCTCTCAGACAATTTATTGAAATGCATATGTAAGAGAATGTAGCCTGAATCTTAAAGAATCAAAGCTATGCTGATCAAATTCTTGAGATGAAAATAGCCTGATAAGCTCCAAATCCATAAAGATTCAAATCGGGTCAAAGAATTGGAAAAGTTTGAAGACTTCTTTAAAAAGAAAAAAAAACGTTAAAAATGTCAACAGGCCAAATTAATCAGCATCATTGACGATGAGGAATAATACTGATGTAATCCATCTATAATTGCAAAGCAAATCAATGTTTTAGACGATTCTCCTCAGATAAAAAAAAGAGAATAACTTGATTTTTTAATTTCACATTCAGATGAAGTAAATTATTACTACAGTTACACCCACCTGCGTAGTAACAGGTATTTTTTTTATTTATTCTTGAACCTCTTGTATACAGATATAGGCATTGCTTCAATATTCTGAAAGATCTTTTGTAAGTATAATTGCCGTTTTTATTTCATGAACTGTTTTTATCTACATTTATTTTCCTTTTCTAACTCCGAATCATTATTACATCTGAATTCATCACATTTTAGTACAAACGTTTGGTAATTATCTAAAGGGAAATTGTACGAAGTTTAACAAACTATTTAATTTGAATACCAGGCGTTTAAAATCATTTATGGAAATCTACCGAAGCATATTTCTCTTAATGACAACGGTAGTTATCATTAAACGGGATCTCTAGAGAACTTTAACTAAAATTATATCATTCTGTTTTGAGACACCAAAATTTCACTTCCGTGAGATATGAACTATAAAACTTATAATATCGGGATTGAATAATCTGAATAATATAGTTAATTTACTACAGATATATATATATTTCCCCTTCTAGTATTATTTTTTTAAGGAACGATGTTGGGTTTTTCTTTCTGGTTTTAATACGTTTGCTGAGTTTAAGAATTTTCAACAATTTTGTAACGTATTAAAGTATTTTCACTAGAATAATGATAACACTCCCAGCTTTTAATGACTCAGCAGTAGTTATTGATAGAGCATTTTGTCTCGCTAAACACAAAAATCTAACCGAAAAGTGGAGATACGTTTTTCTTTTCAAGATATAATAACTACTGTTTTCCGTATATTTTGGGAACTTGGAGTAAAAACTTTACTACACAAAAGACAAATGGAGGGGAAAAACATACTTCCCGGAAGAGAAGCTCCCCTTTAGTTTTCGCTCCTGCACATAAAGCTGGGAATCCTGAAGAACTTCGAGAAAATGAAAAAGGGCATACAGAGGCTTTCCAGTGCCTTATTGTGCAACTCCTCAAGGGTGAACGAAGCAAAGGGTGAAGTGTCTTTCTGGAAAAGCATCTTTTGTTTTGAAGCTGTCTCCCGTACTGGTTGCTTCGGAAACGTGTACATTGTGCAATTCTGAAGGATCCTCTTGTTGTTTCAGTCTTAGAGAAGAAGGGAAAATCAGTCCTGGTAGAGTTAAAAATGCGATATATGACAGTTTTTTCACAACAGAAACTAAGGGAAACTACCAATTGTGTGCAAAAGTATTAATAACAAAGATTTATGACCATACAATGCACCGCCAACTCGGCCATTTCGATCCATTTACTGCATTTTTGTGCTTATTATGCACTGATCAACATGGAATACGAAAGTAGCCTAGTTGGAGGCAAAAATCCTCTTATAGAGCAAAGAGAGCCAAAAAAAAAAAAAAAACTGGTAGCTAATGTGAAATTAGAATACCAGCGAGCGATTGCACTTTTTTTGGCTCTCGTTGCTCTATAAGAAGATTTTTGCCTCCAACTCGGCTACTTTCGTATTCTACGATGAAGACTACATAATAAGCACGAGACTGCAGTCACTGGATCGAAATGGCCGAGTTCGCGGTGTATGTCATGTTTCTGCCTTAGCCCTTGCTTAGGGGCGGCTACTCACTGCTTTATATCCGAGCTCTGCCTTAAAATTTACGAGTTGTACCGTATCAAGTGCGGTCGCTCGCTAGTATTCTAATTTCACATCAGCTACCAGTTTCTTTTTTTTTTTTTTTTTTTGACTATCTTTGCTCTATACGAGGATTTTTGCTTCCAACTCGTTCACTTTCGTATTCCATGCTGATGAGGGCATAATAAGCCCGAAACTGCAGTCCTTGGATCGAAATGAACGAGTTGGCGGTGTATTGCATGTTTCTGCCTTAGCCCTTGTTTAGAGGCGGTTACTCACTGCTTTATACCTGAGCTCTGCCTTAAAATTTACGAGTTGTACCGTTGCTATGTGCTGTCGCACACTGGTATTCTAATTTCACATTAGCTACCAGGTTTTTTTTTTTTTTTTTTTTTTGGCTCTCTTTGCTCTATAAGAGGATTTTTGCTTCCAGCTCAGCTACTTTCGTATTCCATGCTGATGAGTGCAAAATAAGCACAAAACTGCAGTCCATGGATCTAAATGGCGGGTTTGCGGTATATTGCATGTTCCTACCTTAGCCCTTGCTTAGAGGCGGTTACTCACTGCTTTGTTTATGACCATGTCTGAAACTTTCCCGTACGTAACCTCCTGTCATTGCTCTAACCTGGATGTTTTTCCTAAAAAGCGTGAAGCTGTGAACGATGAGCATCATGAAAAGTTTCACCAAGATGTCTCTGTAATTAAACCTTGGTAAAATATTTGCTGGTACAAATAGTGGTAGACAGTGCTTGCTAATTAGTGCTAAGGTATTGTGAGGGATACTCCAACTTTGTCTTACAAGAGGCCATCTAAAAGGAAAAGTTAACAGCAACACACAAAATCAACCCCTGCGTTTTGAAAAAGGAACATTTTGTGAAAATTCCTTCTTGATTTTTCCCAAGAAATTAGTGCCAAAGTGTTGTAACTCACGCACTGTTAAAATTGAAGAAGGCTTTTAAGGAAAATCTACCTGACTCATTTCTGGTTCAATATTCTCAATTCCAAATTTCTGTCATATAATGGCAATACGAGACCACTTTCGACGATGAGAGCAGAAAGCCATACTGCATCGATTTTGTTCTCCTCCATTTACTTTTAAATTGATAGGAGTGCTGAGTGGATTGTTGAATATTTTGAAAACAAGAGGTAGTAAAAGCATAAACTTAATTTACATATTCCTTTTTCTTTTCCTATTTAAAATTAGCACGAATTGACTCTTTAGATTGAGGAAATTGACAAAACTTTGTTTCGTGTTACGTAGTTTAAAATGTGTGCGTCTCGTGTGCGTAAAAGCCAGATATATGAACTTTTAATGGCTAGGTTTTAATGGCAAGAAATGAATACATACACCTTTCTAAAATATGTTTAACTTTCTTTTTAAAGCATTCTCCTCTTTATTCACCCAAGATGTAGTGTTCCGTAGCTTTTATAACGTAAAATAAAAAAGTTATCTACTTAGTGTAATTTTTAATAATGTAAAATCAGTTCCTTCATTTCTTTGTATTAATCCAAAGTTTTGAAAATGTTCCTTCAGGAAAGAATGGTTACTTTATGCTTCAATTATTCTTTCGAAAAGAGTTTCAGCTGTTGAAAGGAGAACTATTTTGATTTTGAAAATATTTTCCCGCCTTTTTGTTAAAAGTTTCAACTCCAGTGAACAACAATCTTTTTAAATATTTGGCGAAAAGTGTAAAAAGGAGGGTTACTAAGTAAAATATCTCATTAACAATAACATTTATAATTCACAAATTAAGGTTCTTGAAAAAAAGGTGCATTTTCAAGCAACACGCTGAAGAGCGTTCGATTTTTTTTCTTTCTTTTTTATTTATAATGAAACCATCTTTGGAAAAATATTCGTACTAATGTTCTATGTCATATTATCCGTGAGATTTTTAACGTCCTGTGTATGGGATATTTTGCAGATATATGAGCAAAATACGACCATACTTAACTTTACTTTTGAAAAGCAACATTACAGAAGGCATCTGTGATCAATTTTAAGCAAATCATTTTAAAAAAGTTTTATTTTATGAAAAATAAGTTAGCCAAAAAAACTTACTTTCTGTGGCTCTTGACTGATTTGTCTGAAAATAGCTGTCAATAAATAAACTCTGATGTCCAAATAGTGGCTCTATCTGGTTTTCTCAAGAAGAAGGAGTATTTAACTTGTGAAAAACACCTTTAGTAAAATGATATACTCATTACAGGTTTTTGTATGCAGTAACTAACAAGCGTCCCGTGTTTAGGCTACTGGGCATAAATGGGTTAATGCGGAAAAGAAAACTTTTTAAAAATAATGCCAGTCACAAAATTACTTTTCTTGACTAGAAGCCACATCGTAAAGAAATAGGGGAATGTGGGGCAAAGCGAAATACTTAACTTACCGCGCCTGTTTCAAAATAAACAAATTGGAAATTTCTTCTGAAAATCAGTGTGCATAAAGAAGGAATACAATATTGTGTGATACAACTATTGTTTAAATGTTATTTTTCATTTTTGGCAGTTATTTTGCACTTTCAGAAAAGGTGAAAAATTTTCGCCTCAAATAACCATAAGACAAAGTGAAAATTGTAATAATTTTGTGATGACACATTTTCTATTTGTTAAGTTACAGTAATTTTCATCAAATAACTACGTAAGTACACAAATAAATGAATTTTTAAAGAAAAAATAAACGGATAAATGAATAAACATGTGAATGAATTAATTAGCATATGATAAAAATAATTGAGTGAATAAAATAGAGAATAAATAACTAAACAAGTGAATTAATGAATAAATTAGTGAGTTAATGAATAAAGAATGTGAATAGTTAATAAATGAGTAAATAGGGGAATAAATAAGTAAAAGAATGAATAGATTAATAAATGAAGAAATACGTACGTGATTTAGTAAATGAACGCGTGTAAGGAAATTAAAATAGCTATTTCGCTTTGCCCCATCGACTTTGTCGGGCGGGCACTTGACTAATTACACTGAACATTTAAAATCGAAACTAGCTTACTATAAACAAATAAGGGCTGCACTAAACATCAGTATATATCATAATCAACAGTTAAGATCATAAATACAAAAATTTTATCATTTTAAAATAACAAGAAATATTTTTGAAAAACCACGAATATTACAATAAAGTTATGAAATTTTGAAAACCACTTGCACAATTTTTTCCTTTAATGTTTGGAGCTATTTTTTTTTTTTTTTTTTTTGACATGAATCAACTATATGTCTTGGAAACTTAGTTAAAATATTGCTGGATAGAAGGTGCTGCAAATTATGAATATATTTTTAAATTTCACTTTGCCCCACATTCCCTTACTTTTTACAGTACATGGTGCCTTCATAAAAGAAGTGGTGTTTTACGCACTATTTCGTTTTTTACTTTTGTAAATTGAATCTCTGGTTTTTAGCGGTAGAGTTTGCGTAGACAATTTGTATAAAATCCTTACTGAGTCCAATGCATTCTAACATTTATGAACAAAAATAAATAATCTTGATTACTCACATGTCATGATAATAAATGTGTATTCATTTATCTATCGTTTGTACTTTTAAATTATTAATTTTATTATTATTGTGTATTCTAGAAACATTATTTGTAATGAATATATTATTAGATACGCTCTTTTGCTATGATAACAGAAAATAAGAGAAATAAAAAACAAGTCCTTCATTTGTTAATCGAAATTGGAAGACCGTTCAAGTGAAAGAATTCCATTACATGCTTGAACAAATTTGCATGGTATTAATGAACTGCAAATTTAAGACAATACTTTCTTTCACAGATGCATTTTGACTAGAGAAGAACATAAGATTAAAAGCATACACTTAGAAAACTTAAACAATTCTGATATGTTTTCCCAGATTTAAGAAAAAAAGTTGCGTGAGAAAAGTATTAGAATAGTGTTTTAGACATTATAAACACTGAAAACATCAAAAGGAAAGTGAGAAAAGTGTGAGAAAAGTATTAGAATAGTGTTTCAGACATAGTGTTTGTAAACATTGAAAACATTCCAAACTGGACTACAATACTTAAAATGATTTTTTCTTTTATTTTCAAATATTCATATGAAATACAAAACGAGATGTTTAATTTTTACGATAATCCGAAAAATATGAAAATTTCAAGTTTGCAGTAACAATGGCTCTTATTTTTCTCCTTTCTTCCAAAATTTCTATTTTTTTTTCTTTCGTATAGTTTTTATACTATGTGTTTTTGCCTTAATTGAAAAAACACATCGTAGCCACTGAAACGCTTCGTAAATCACTAAGAAAAAAGCAAAACCATCATCTGCAGAAGAAAAAAATAAAAAGAAAGAACAAAAAAGAAAAAAGAAAATGAAAAAAAGCTTAATGAAGGTGAGGTGTACTTTAAAAAAAAAAATCTTGATTAGTGGCAGACCTTTAACGTAGCATAACTTTATAAAACGTTAAGAAAAGTTTAATATTGTTTTCTGTTATTTAATTGAATAGCAATACCTGATCAAATTCTTAAGAGAAACCGGATTGGAATAAAGTTTTTCATTCAAACAACCTTTTTGCTTACTATTTGCCTTTTAAAACGTGTATTGATATTTATTTTATTGTTAATAAGGTTTTTTTTTTTTTTAATTTCTCTCATTGATACAGGAAAACATTTTTTTTCAATCAATTTTTTTAAGCAATGTCTTTTGATAAAAATGATATTTAAATATAATTTAACCAAACTTGTTTACTGCAAAGTATGCGCATTTCTTATATTTAATGAATTCAAAATGCTCTTGTGGATAGTTTACATGCTTAAACGTAGGGATGCACCGATTAATCAGCCATAATCGGCTAATTTGCCGATTATTAATAATCGGCAATATCGGACCGATTAATCGTCCGAAAAAATATTTTTTTTAATATTATTCTTCAAAGTATACCTTAACTAAGAAACTATGAGAAATAATTTAATAAACAGTCATAATAATCCTCACAGTTGATATAAAGTGTTTAATAAATTAATTCTCCTACTTTAAGTAAATATCAAAGACAATATTGCAGTATTTTTCATGTGACGATAGTTATCTCCTTAGCACAGTGCATTTAGATAACTTCTAGTTTTTACAAAAAATAAAAGTCTTCAATTAAGTTGCTGCCAATTATAAAAAAAAAATAATTAAAAGTACTTCTAAATTGGAGTGCTCACCACTGACTCCCCCACTCCCCTATTTTTTGAATTTTAATGTCCAATTAAAATAATTAACAATGTGTTAATGTAATAGAAGTGACAATAATATGAAAATTGGTTCTAAGAAATTTGATAGAATAGTGAAATTATTTTGTGAAAACTAGGAAATTGGAAAAAATTCTTCTCTCAGAAATAAATTAATTACTATCTCCAAACTCGGAATTCTATAAGAGAGAAAAAACAGTGATAGGAAAATTGATAGTATTAAAAGCAATCATCCTTATCATTAATCGGCTCTGCCGATTAATCGGCTGATTATCAACAGCCGATTAATCGGTAATCGGTAATCGGCCAATTTGCTTATTGGTGCATCCCTACTTAAAAGTATAGATATAAAGCGTAAAATACGGTTTCATCTCTTCTAACCGTAGTCACAACAAATACTAAAAGTCAGATATGTTCGTTTTATCCTCTCCTTTGATGCTTTCTGCAAAGAGGAGTGCAAATGTTTTTCTCAGCCTATCAGCAAAAGACACTTGGGATTATCTAAACCA
The DNA here is from genome assembly GCA_038373865.1 of Uloborus plumipes. Taxonomy (NCBI): domain Eukaryota; kingdom Metazoa; phylum Arthropoda; class Arachnida; order Araneae; family Uloboridae; genus Uloborus; species Uloborus plumipes. The sequence continues at coordinate 50,667 of JAXGGA010000681.1, forward strand.
AGTTCTTGTTTCTTAAGTAAATTAAATCTGCACTTCGTTTTATTTAATCTGTGCAATTGTTTTCGGCGCTTTGTCAAAGTTCACTATTTTATTCATTTATTTTGCTATATAGCAAAGCTTTTCATTAATTCCAAATGTGTTATTCCTAGATAATTCTAAGCTGCAATCTTACAAATGTAGGTATCATATCGCTCACTCCTTTAGAAAATGTCATATCTCAAAAATGAGCAATTTTGAGTTATGCCTGTTTTTGAGCTGCCATGAATGAGTAGCACATCTCCGCAGGACCTGCCTTTCCCCCCCCCCTTCCTACTCAATATTTCGCCATTACAAAACAAATGTGTCGTTTTTGCATTTTCAAACATTTTATTAATGTTCTTTTCAAGAGTGTCGCATCTTAGTTGTGCCTGAACTGTATTGGGCTCAATCAATATCATTTAAATAAAGATTGTATTATTTCGTAGGGTTACAAATGAAACACACTAAGTCAAAATTATTAATTTTCAGATTTTTAGTTTATCTTACACACAAAAATGAGCTGTTTCTACTGGTGAAACCCACTAAGTCATATCTTTATTATGCAATGCTATACTAGTGAAACACACTAAGTCGTATAATTAATGATAATTATTAATGCCCTACCATTATCATGCTGGGGATAATAATATAAAATAAGCATGCCAGAGTCAAGAATGGTTCGTAATAACCAAAAAATACCATCACTATAATTTAATTTGATTTAATTATGTCAATTCCAAACAAGTTAAAATTAAAAAATTTTTGATCAGCGTTTTCTCAAAATCATGTTTTTTGACTTAGTGTGTTTCACTTGTAACCCCACAATTTCTTTCAAAACAATATTGCACACAAAAAGCATTTTTCATTATTTTGTTAATCAAGAACGCACTATTTGCTTTTATGTTGGTATTATACAGGCCTGTCATTTCGGGGGGTCAGGGGGAGTCAATTGCCCTCCCCCTGACTTTGAGAAATCAATGTATTTACATATAAGTGGGCGTGTTTTTTTATGTTTTCCGTTGAAAATACATTGTGTTTGGACTCTTTGCCCCCCCCCCCCCTGGAAAAACTTGAAATGACGTCCCTGGTATTATATGGATAATAAATATATTATGATTTGTGTTTAGTGACAATAACGACGTATATATTTTGAAATATCTCAAATATTTCCAGTAAAATTCAATGCAAGAACGTCATGAATTAAACTAAACTTTTTATAACTTATGCTTTTTAAATGTCTGTATTATTCTATAAAACATAGGGGGATTGAGCCGTCAGAATCTCTTGAAGAAACTCCTACGCAGAAAAAGATGTTGAATCAGTGGCTTTAGCTATTTTTTATTACATATATAATTTAGAAGTTTTAAAATCACTTCAGAAAAAACACGTTGTTCGAGATATGACGTTGTTGAAAGGGGTGGGCAATGTATAATTAGTATCATTTTCAAACAATTTTGTTTATTCTGCTTATTTATGTTTCGAATTTTAATTTGATTCAAATAAGGGGATGAAAAATGTTGCGCTTAGGGGAAGCATTATATAATGGACAATTTTTTACCCCCAAAAATTTACTCAAAAACGATTAATTTTCTTAATCCTTTTGTTTAACCTATTTGCATAAATTATCCTTTTTCCGATACATTTTCGCTTTATTACGGGAAATTTTAAAACATTTCTTGTATTTTTATATAGTTGAATGTAAGTTGCCATCATGTTCTATAATTCAAAAAATCAACTTTCTAATTTCTTTATTTTATGATTCGTACGCATTGCAGATGTGATAATGATTTAGTACAATGATTTTTTCAGAAAATATATTTTTTCGAGAAAATTGGTCCTTTGTTTTATGATTCAAAATGGGTCCTTATATTCAACTATTATAAGCCAAAGTTTAAAATTCCTTTGACGAGAGCAAATATATATGTAGAAACTTCACAGCTATGTAAGTGAATTGAGTATTTAATGAGCTTAAATTAATAGCTATATATACATGAAAGCATTGCACCTGAATGTGTATTCTGATCTCTATCTGAAAACAGATGTAAGTGATTAGTCCGCTTGTTGACAATTGCGTCAATTGTTAAGTGTTTCCCAAAACGTGCATTTGGCTTTATCGGAAGTCATAATGATAGGCACCATATGCATTTGAGACATATCTTGTGGAATAATGCATATAGTTAATACCAATAATTGTTCGTATGGTATTGAATCACCAGAAATCAGGACCGTCATTTCGAATTTTTCCAGCGGGGAGGGGCAAAGAGTGTATATACAATGTAAATTTGCCAAAAAATGACAAAAACCACGCCTACTTACATGTAAATACATTGATTTCCCAACGCCAGGGGGGAGCGGTTACCCCCCCCCCCCATGAAATGCGAAATGACGGGCCTGCCAGAAATATTTGTTTGCCGTCTGTACGGTAACAAAAAAAAGCGGAACTTTTAACTAACAGATTTTAAATAAGCTGCAAAACATTCACCAGGGTTTCTGATTTGAACCGTAAAATTTAAAACGCCTTCTTGTTTGTAATCATTTATTTTAATGTTTTTATTTTGAGGCCATTGAAAAATTGAGCATATAGTATTAAGTTTTGCTTTTTTCTGAGTTGCTTCTTTTATGCGTCAACGAATATAAAAAGTTAGTTTAAATTCAACTGCATAGTTTTCCTCTTTCTGTCCTTTTTTCGACAAAAAATGGTGTAAATATTTCTTTATAAGATTTGTTTTCTATAATTTATAGATACTCGTATCTGATCCTGTATTTTCCTGTATAAAGCGACACTGACGAGAGGAATACAACACCTTCTTACATGAAAAAGCAAAACATACACATGAAGAGTTGCTTTAGCAAAACCTTGCAATTTAAACCTAAACTAAATACATTTTCAAGTGCACAGTATATGAACGAAAAGCAGACGCGCTGGGTTTGGAGTAATGGCAGTCCTCTCACAAAAGAGAGCTCGTTGAAGAAGGAGCCGGTTATTTAATGACAACAAAATTACTCTAGGAAACAAAAGATATGAATTCAGTTTTGTTTTTCCACACGAAATATGTAGAAAGGATCGGGGTAAGTAGTGAAAGATGCTTTAATTTGCGAAAAAAATAAGTATGTAAATAAGTGCAGGCATCTTAATACGAAAGTCTTATCTAGAAAGATAGAAATATGATATTTCTAAAATCGTATATTTGTCACGAATCAAATTTTTACTAAATTTTATTCATTTCAATTGCAATTTATTTTTTTTCAAACAGTATTAAAAAACCTTTAAAAAGATAAAACATTAAAAAAATTTTTAAGCGCTATCATTATATTTGATAATTATCTTATGTATTATGCTTTCTGTTTTTTCCCTGTCTATACTTTGACTCCTTTTCAAAATTTTACTGAAAAGGTATTAAGGTATATGACATCTCCGGAAGTCTTTCCCTTTCAGTTCTATAATTAGCTCTCAAATATGGTAACGTATTTATCATTATTTGCCCAAAGTATTTGCAAATCCATGAGCTATTCATTCAGCCCTTACACAGACGAAATAATCCAAATACCCTCATCAATGGAGACTCCGAGAGTTTATACGACATCAGATTTCGAGCTATGCGTAAGCTTTCGAGAGAGCTGCTTCGGAATTAACCACTCTGAAACTTCTAATGTTTGTGTGAAATGACTAGGAAATACATCTGGGAAAGTGACTAGGCCTAATCTTTGAAACAGTGACTTAGAGTTAATGTTATAATTAAGGTTAATCATTCGATTTGGAGTTGGAGATACAATTGTAAAGTCACTTTTACCAATACATCAATTTATATTTAATGCATTTAATGTAATAAAGCTACAATAGAGCGACACTGTATATCCTTTAGCAATTTGTAATTTATTCGAAGCCTGAAATGGGAAGTCATTTTAGGAAATATGTCTGGTCCCAAAATATTTAACTGAAATCTGTATCGCATAATTTGCTTAGATGCAATAGTTCGTGAAAGAATAATTAAAAGGCTAGATACACACATCGGGGAAAACCGCCTATATTGGACCACTGCTAAAATTGGACCTCGGGCTTAAAATCTAGTACAGAGATCTATGCTACCCTTTAACGCCGGAAATATATAGTTTTAGGAATAAAATCAATGTGTATGAAGTTTCACCAGTCTTTGAACTGCTTAGCGTAAGTTACGGCTTGATTTGTATTGAAAACGTGCGAAATCTTATTTTGCGGACTTAATTCTAAAAGGATAACTCAAAAACTTGTGAATTGCGGTAAAATTCTGCTACAGTATTATAATCTGTGTTTAATAAGGATTACATCGGTGTATTTACATGTGCCATTGTGATAATTTTTGACAGATCGATGAGCTGAAAAATAAAAAATGGCTTGTTTTCCTTTATTGGACCGAAAAAATTGTCCTATATTGGACCGGTGGTCCAATCTAAGAATATGATTTTAAACAAGACTTTTTATTAATCGTAACATAAAATAAGTGACTCGTCTTATTTAATAGCGTAGTTGAAATTATTTTAAGCATACTTTAACATCTATTCACGATATTCATTCACTTTTTTATCAAGCAGAAGCTGCAACTTCTTAAAATGTATGTTTTTTTTCTCTCTTAATCCATTAAGCTGCAGTTTCAGGTTGTTAAACATAGTTATTAAATAAATTCATGCTGGTTTACCGAGAGAAAAATACAAAATTCTTCGATATTTTCGAAACGATTTTACAAGTAAACAATTTATATGCTACTAAAATGTTCAATGTAGATGAAGCCGGTCTTTTCACTGTCCAAAAGCCCAAAATATATATGACGTATAGAGGTAAACTACAGGTTGGAGCAATAATGAGTGGGTGAACGTGGTAGAAACACAATGGTTACTTGCTGCATGAGTGCAACAGAATTGAAAGCTCCCTATGCTTATTTTCAAAAAAATAATTCCATGTATGAACTCATCGTAAAAGCTTCCCTGATGAGCAATATGCTTGTTCAAAAAAAAAAAAAAAAAAGGTTGGATCACAAACGAAAATTCACACAATTGATACAACATTTCACCAAAACTGTTAAGCCAAAAGCAATGTAAAAGGAATGTCCTTCTATTAATGGATAGGCACAGCACTTCCATAAAGAACATTGATGCAATAAACTTGGCTAACGAGAACGATATAATAATGCTTTATCTTTAAGCACATCATATTATCTTAAGCACAGCACGTAGATGTGGTCTTTATTCAGTCTCTGTCTACATATTTTAATCGAGCATGGGATACATGGATGCAAAAACATCTAATGAGATCCATTATCTAATATCGCATAGAACTGTTTTTTAATTCTTATGGGCAAACCGCAATCAAGGCCATGGCAAATACTGTGAGTTGTTTTCCAAGAACAAGAGTTAGTCCTGTTAATTGACATGTGTTTAATGACATTGATTAGGCTGCAGCAGAATTAGAGGCAAGTAGTCCAGATAAAACTACTCAAAGTGAACAGGTTACATGTTCGGTGTAAGTTGTACACCATGTACCAGAACTAGCTACGACTTAAACTAGTACAAGTTCTGCAGAATCGGCGGATAGTTCTCATCAAAACATGATTGTCAACTCCAAATGATTTTGTAAAGCTGGCTCACATATCACTTTCGCCTAAAAAAATAGAAGGAACAAAAAGGAAGGCTATCTCAGTAATCTTTCTAACGCCTTATAAAAGAGACATAGAGCAGAAAAAGTCACACAAGAAGAAGCAAGAAACTACACAAAACAGTTGTTATTGCAATATGTGTCACAGAGAAGAAGCGCACAACATGATTAAGTGTATGAAATGCCATCGACGAGTTTATCAACACTGCCTATTTGAGGCCGAAGCAAAGAAATTCTATTGCAAATCCTGGGAAAAAGCTGCATAGTTCAAATATAAATTATTCTATGATTTCCTGGCACGGTCCAATTTAGGAAGCGCATGGTTCAATTTAGGCGCATATATTCCTAAATTGGACTTTTGCAACTTTTCATAAGATAATTTAAAAAAGAAAAATAATGTTCATCTTTTCAGAAAATATAAGCTCCTAGTGTGATTCCTGATTAAATTACTATGCCCTATTTCGCATTTCTGTTTCGCTTCACATTGAGCAACACAGGCCTCCTGTTCTTAGGGGGTCCAATATAGGCGGTCTTCCCCTACACATACAGTAATCAGAATATTTTTCTTTTAGCCTCTTTAATAAAATAGCGCTAGTCTTTATTCAGTGGTACGTCGGTTCGTTTCTGCTTTCATATATTTCGAAATTGCTGCTTTCAATTTTTGGAGTTTTCCATTTTTTATACAATACAAAGCTTTTATCATTTCATATCATCGTCTTTGCAACGGCTACTCTGATGATCAATATACATCTTCTTTTTATTTTTATTTTATTTTATTTTTATTTATTTTTTTCCTTCCTTTCTAAATAAAATCTTATTTGTCCCACTCGACGAGCTTTGTCAAATCGAAAACCAATGTTTAATTCCTCAGCATGAGACAAAAATGAAAATCCGCTTCTACATTAAAAAGAAAAGCAAAATCAAAGTAAATCTTAATGGATATTGTAATATTTTTTACTATTGTTACTAAATTCATTTTCAACAGTTTCTTTTTCTTTTTTTCTCAATGTAAAAACTAAATAGGCTTTACTATTTTTAAACACATCCAGTTGCCATTGAAAAAATATATTTCTGGAGCTGAAGAAGAACTAGAATAGCACATTTGAAAATTACTCTGAGGCTAAAACATGTTTTTTAAATAACAGAACAATGAAAGAAAGCAATCAATGCATTTCCTTGAAGTTTATGTTCAATTGCGCCCTTTAAAAATCTCTCTAATTCATTAAATATTGCATACTAGAGTAATCAAGATAACATATTTATTTTTTTAAATTGTGCACACAATTGTATTAGAGGGGTCGTGTTCTTTCTTTCTTTTTTGTTACGTTGTCTGATGCTATACTCTGTTTCTGGTATGTACAATTTTTTTAAGCATTGTGCTTTTTGTAATGTTTCATTATCCTTTTCTGTGTCTTATGGCTCTTCGTAGCAATTTTTTTTCAGTCAAGTCGATAATGTATGAGTAAACAGTTCTTTTACAAACATATTCAACATCAATCATGTAACCTGAAGAAAGAACTAAAATAAAGATTTGATCTGTGATTAGTAAATAATAGTTTCGCTTTGACATACTATTTATTTACCTAAAAAACTAAGAATTTGTAAACATTTGCATTGCTTACACCAAATCTTGGGCTAAGATAACTGGTGTTAAATATGAAATTAAGTTTACTGTCTAAGAAAATTAGCAGAAAATTTCTTGGTTATTTTAGACTCAAATTTAAAACTCCCGCTGTTTAGTTTTAACGCATTAAAGTAAACGCGTCCGAATGTGAGCTTCTGTATTTTGAAGCATCAGTTTATAAAGAAATTTTTCTTTCTTTTCCTCTGAAAGTAGAGAAAAATTTTGAGAAGCTCATCCGTACCTCGATATTTCGTTTAAGAATTTTCCGTTTTTATTGAATGCAGTCTTGCATTTCCCAAAAGTAATATATTTCGGCCGTAATTAACTTCAAAAATAAATTCCACACTTAGATTTTTCGCAATAATTTTATCTGGAATACTTTTAAATTCTATTTGAATAAGGCAAAATGTAGTAAAGTGAAATTTTGCGCTTCAAAGGAAATGTTGAGAGATTTGGACACGCAAAACATAGAACTTATTATTATTTGATGACATTCTTTGGTTCTCAGAAAAACCCTATTTTTAAAACTTTGAAAAAGAGGAGCAGGGGGTTGAGGGGGAGCTAGGTCAGGACCGTCATTTCAATTTTTTCAGGGGGGGTGAGGCAAAGGGTGTCAAGACATACAACGCAAATTTGCTTTAAAAAATGACAAAAACCACGCCTACTTACATGTAAATGCATTAATTTTCCAAAGTCAGGGGGGTGGGCAATTGACATCCCCCCTGAAACCCGAAGTGATGGTCCCGGGCTAGGTTTTAATTAATCTCAAGAGCATTTGTTTCATAGCCATATTGCCAATTCTAGTATGAAATTGTATGTGTATGAAAGGATACTTCTAACCCTCTCCCCCTATAATATTAAGTAAATTCTGTCATAATGTTTTGGATAAAATACTCTATTTAGTATCAGTAGATGCATCAAAAGAGAGCTGGGGAGTCAATTTGCTTCGAAAACCCTTGGGTTTAGCATGTAATTCCAATTATGATACGGAACCATAAAATGGGGTGAGTCGAGACACTTTTCAACTTCAACATAAAAAAGGGTTATGAAAGATTTTAGTAAAGTAATTATTTTCTGTAGTTTTTTTTTATTTTTTTAAGGCTGGTGTCTGTTGCTGAAAAAACGTCCAGAAATTGCCGACTGTAAATGTAAACATTAGAATCATAATACAATAGATTTGAAATTTATTAAAGATTTTTTTTTCTTAAATGTGATTTATATATTTACTCGTAATTGAAATGCATGGACATTTTCATATAAGTGCACAAAATATCATGCAGAAAACTAAATGAATAGAAAGTTTCTGTTATAACAATAAAATCAAATTTCTGAAATATTTCAAAAATATACTACGCTGGATTAGTGATTCATTTTTTACGCGTTATAAAAAATCTCGGCAAATTAATCACAAAGCGAGAAGTATCTTTACCTCCTCGAATTTAATAGAGCATGCATGATTAAAGTAGAATCCCAAAAAGGGAAAAAAATCAGCCTATTAAGAAATTTCTTACCTAATGAGGCATAACATTGTACCAAAAAAAAGTTTTATTTCCTTCTTTTATCTTTCATTACTTGATGTAGCAAATGATATTTCATTGCTATTCGCACAGCACAGCTGAACGGAATTCGCTTTTTTGATCAATGTGTTGATAATAACCCAAGTAGCACACTTCGTTTTTTAAAGGTTGTAAAATAGTTATTAACGTTATGAGAACCGCTTAAAAAGTTTATAAAACGTTTAAAGGTTATTTGTGCTACCTGGGAAATTTAAAAAAAAATCCTTTTCCGGAAGTTTAAGCAATGTAGTAATGCAATTTAAACGTTATAGATTTATTTTCAAAGTGAGGAATATATGAAATATATATGCGTTTCCCCCCCCCCCTTTTTTAACATTAATTAAGCTAGGAACTTAAAAGTCCTTTTTCGTTACTTTGTTGCTTTTAATTATAAAATGTATTTTTTTTTAATAATTAAAACCATAAATTGCTATTAAAACAAATAAATGACCAGCATTTTGGACGATATAGTAACCATAAAAACATTTCACAATTTATTTTTTATTCGCTTATAACAATTACTTATTTTGTGTTATACAGAAGAAATAAATTGGGTGTGTTAAAGAAAAGATAAGAAGAAGAAAGTGTAAAATGATACATTTTCTTCTCATAAAACATATTCTAAAAATGTTCTTTATCATAATATAATATTATCATACAGCTTTAAATTTAGTTTGATGCATCTTTACAACTCTGTGGTAGTTGCAAAATTTTGCTGTCAAAAGTTGCTAAAAAATTTGAATCAAATAAACGAGTTAAATAACAGATCATTCTCCTATGGAGAAAACTTTCCCGTCTTAACTAATCCGAAACGACCTAAATAAATTATAATTGAAGATTTCAGTTATACTGACTGCAATGGAAGAAACGAAACGTTACAGGGAAGTTGGAAAATATTATAAGTCAAAACTCGACAGAACGTGTGTGGTCTGTTCGACGGAAAAGCCGACATCTTGTCCCGCACTTGATGCTAAAGCATTTCATTAAAAAGTTGAGGTTTTAAAGGGCAATGAGCGAAATTTTGTTGGTTGAGAAATCACAAGCCGGTGTAGGATTTCTTAGGCCGAAAACTTTGTTCATTACTTTTAAAATTACTACTTTTTAATGAAACGTATGAGCGTCACGTGCGGGACAAAATGGCGGCGTTTTCGTGGAATGACCCGTTTTAGTGGAATGGACCATTTTCCTTTTAGAATGCAGTCACGCTACTTGACTGTCAGTTTAGGTCACTTTAGATCATTAGTCCGCTTAGTTTTATAAGCATAATTCCAATTGACACTATTACCCTTGATATACACATATACATGTAGAAATTCCTGAAACGTATGAATGAACTTCTGAAACAAAGCTGTAACAATCTCTTATACAGAGTTATTGCAATTTAAAAAATTAAAAACCCGAAATTAAAAAATAAAAAAAGAAAAGAAATGAGCATAAGTTATATAGTACTCAAAATTTGTTAATACTGTTGGACAACCCAGCATTGTTCTAAAAAAATGTAACCTGAAGAGTTCAAATGCTCAAGACTCAACGCCTTTGATTATTGAAATTCCTGATTTTTGTATTGGAGAGCATTACACTGAAGTGACAAAAGTCATGGGATAGCAATATGCAAATTTTCAGATGGCAGTAGCATCGCATAGAACAGGTATAAATGCGCAGTGCTTTTACAGAGCTTTCATTTCTGTTCAAGTTATTCATGTGAAGAGGTTTTAACGTGATGATGACCGCACGACGTGAATTAACAGACTTTGAACGCGGAATGTTAGTTGGAGCTAGATGCACGGGTCATGCCATTTCGGAAATCGTTAGAGAATTCAACATTCCCAGATCCACTGTGTCAAGAGTGTGCCGAGAGTATGAAATTTCAGGCATAACATCCCACCATGGACAGCGCAGTGGTCGACCGCCTGCACTTAAAGATCGAGACCGGCGACGTCTGCAAAGAGTCGTAAATTCTAACAGACAAGCAACACTGCGTCAAATCACCGTAGAAATCAATGTGGGACGTACAATGGACGTGTCTGCTAGAACTGTGCGGAGAAATTTGGATTTCTTGGGCTATTCCAGCAGAAGACCGACTCGAGTGCCTTTACTGACAGAACGACATCGCTTGCAGCGACTCTCGTGGGCACGTGAGCATATCGGTTGGTCCCTAGATGAATGGAAAACCGTGGCCTGGTCCGATGAGTCACGATTTCAACTTTTAAGAGCCGATGGTAGGGTTCGAGTGTGGCGCAGACCCCACGAAGCCATGGACCCAAACTGTCAGCAAGGCACTGTTCAAGCTGTTGGTGGCTCCGTAATGGTGTGGGCTGTTTTTTCATGGCATGGACTTGGTCCTCTAGTGCGACTGGACCGAACATTGACTGGAAATGCTTATGTGCAGCTACTTGGAGATCACTTGCAGCCATTCATGGACTTCATGTACCCAAACAACGATGGGATTTTTATGGATGACAATGCGCCATGTCACCGGGCCACAACTGTTCGCAATTGGTTTGAAGAAAATTCTGGACAATTCCAACGAATGATTTGGCCACCTAGATCGCCCGACATGAATCCCATTGAGCATTTATGGGACACCATCGAGAGGTCTGTTCGTGCCCAAAATCCTGCCCCATCAACGCTTTCACAATTATGGACGTCTATCGAGACAGCATGGCTCAATATTCCTGCAGAAGACTTCCAACGACTTGTTGAGTCCATGCCACGTCGAGTTGTTGCACTTCGCCGGGCAAAAGGAGGGCCGACACGATATTAAGAGGTATCCCATGACTTTTGTCACTTCAGTGTTAAGTCATTTTAAATAAATGAATACGTGAAAAATAACAGCAGCTAGAAAAGAAGCAAATAAACTTTTACATAAACAAGAAATTTTATTCTATTCATTGTGTCTTCATTAATAATTCATTAACTAAAATAGCGCAATTTTCAAAACAAATGACTTGGTTTTTACTTAAAAGTTTAGGCGATACGGTTTTATCTCCATAAATTTTCAAGCTAAATGCAGTTTAAGTGGAGTAACTCCTCGAAATTGCACATAAAGTTTCAGATTTTCTTTGAGTGACACATTTTGAACATTAAAAACCAATAATTTTGTCAACATGCAGTACACAGCTTTCATAAATATTATTCAAATTTTGGATGACTGATGAGTATCTAAAATGTCATTTACTATGGCATCAGCACTAGTATTGCTGCTTAATATCCGTTCCGCACTTTTTTGCTTTTCTCTCTCTCTCTCTCTCTCTCTCTCTCTCTCTTTAACCTGTGATAGCAAACTTAAGATATGAGCAAAATATTTTTTTTACTACGAACTATGTTTCTCATTTTTATAAATATTATTACGTATCAAAATAAAATTAGGTGTGTTATTTAAATTCTCTTTACTTGCTAAAGTAAGAGTTTTTTGTAAGGAATAAGTCTCAAGTGTTATTTCACGTCTTTATTTGTAATGTATTGAAGCAATCTAAAAAAACTATCCTGTGTAATAAAATACGCTTCATACTTACACGCAATGAAGTGATGGATATTTGATGAACTAAGTGCCAATTTCGACACTGAAAAGGTTTCTCAATAATTATATATGCTAAGAGCTCCTGATTTGAAATTACTTCTGTCTTTGCGTTTGTCCGTGGGTGTCCTAGTAGATACGGAGCAGGATCCTGAATAAATGGTTCTCAGTCCATACCCGCCACCGTTAAATACCCATGGAATACACGCGGAACATGTATTCATTAAATATGTGCTCTGTGGTCTATTGCTAGCTGTTGCTATGGGTACAGTGCTCTTGGAAACCATTTATTCCCATTAAAATTGTAGATAGTGCCTGAAGTTACTGTCTCATAATTCACCACCCTCTTTCATCACTCGTCGCATCTCCTCGTCGCAATCACACAATCGTCTGATATTGTTGATAGGAAAAGTGAAGAAAAAACTGACCTGCTAATATGTAATTCAGTGTGACCAATCCTAACATCGTGAGAACATGTGTTCATTAATATGTGCTCTGTGGTCATCTAGCTATTGCTATGAATAGTGCTCATGGAAAGCATTTATTTTTATTAAAACTGGAGATAGATAGTGCTTGAAGTTACTGTCTCATAATTCACCACCCTCTTTCATCACTCGTCGCACCTCCTTGTCGCAATCACACAATCGTCTGATATTGTTGATAGGCAAAACGAAGAAAAAACTTACCTGCTAATATGTAATTCAGTGTGACCAATCCTAACATCGTGAGAACATGTGTTCATTAATATGTGTTCTGTGGTCAATCTCTAGCTATTGCTATGAGTACAGTGCTCATGGAAACCATTTATTCTCATTAAAACTGGAGATAGATAGTGCTTGAAGTTACTGTCTCATAATTCACCGCCCTCTTTCATCACTCGTTGCACCTCCTCGTCGCAATCACACAATAGTCTGACATTGTTGATAGGCAAAACGAAGAAAAAACTGACCTGCTAATATGTAATTCAGGGTGACCAATCCTAACATCGTGAGTTGTTAGAATTGATCACACTGAATAACATATTAAAACCCACCTTATTGTAGACAAAACGAATAAGTTGCTGGTTGTTCCAGTGGTCATCTAATAACGAAAAATCAAGAATTTCGAAAATTCTCAACAAGCTTAGATACGCGCCTTATCAAATAAGAAAATCATAGGAAACTATTGGGTTTATTTATAACACAGACATGAACTGATTGCATAAAACAACAAATGTACTATACATATTTTTAAGTGATTAGTTTTAGCGACATTAACATGGAGTATTGCATGTAAATGGAATAGTTGAAATGTGATTCCTATTTTTAATGTTTCGTGTCTTTTATTTTTCATGGAATTTTCTAATTAACATTTTTGCAAACATTCTTTGTTCATCCACCAAAATTAATATTTGCTTATTATACCAGCTTTTTGCTCTAAATTTCTCTTTAGTGCATTCCTTCCGAAAATGTTTATTTTTGACAAAAGGGATATTGATAATATTATTTAAATTATTTTCATAATGAAATGTGTAACTATTTCCTTTAGGATACATTGTATATGTGTAATCACGATTATTGTTAAGTTTGAAAGATGTTTGAAAGATTAAGAGTAGCCACAAAAACATGTGTGACAGTTCTTAAAACAAAAAGTGGCAATGCAAGTTCTAAAGGCGCAGATTTCTAAAGCTTAACATACTACATAAGCAAATATTTAGAAAAGAGCCAATTTGAGTCCCACGTGAATTTTCAATAGTATTTCAATAACTAGTTAAAAAAATAATTTTCCCCAGAAAGAAGATAAAGTTCTGCTTTCATTTCATCTAATAACATCAGAAAAAAAAATTTTTTTTTCTTCAGAAAATATTGTTTTTATACATCAAAAATCAGATCGGTAACTTGTCCCCAGTAGCAAAGCTCAGCATGCAAACAGGTCATGCGCACTTTCTAACTCCCCAAAAAAACGCACTTGCACAAAAAACGATTCTATTTTTACTCCTTTGTTAATATTTTACTTCATTTTTGTTTGATTCGATTTCTGATTTTCTAGCCGATGCGAAATAAGCTTGTCCCAAGTTCCGCCGTCAGAGTGGTAACAATAACTTCCGATCTATGTTTAGGCTCCCAAAATCATTTCCTGCACCTATACCACGTGATACCCAGTACCTGGTGGGATGTTTTATCGAATTGTAATTAAAAATTTTGCATTTCTGCATCTAAAATTGTAGGTAAGATTTTTTAAAGTGATTTTATAAAATGTGTGTCATTTGAGTCATCAGATCGGTAACACGCGCTAAAATGCGCAGTTTTTTATTATTTTAAAAATTATTTTATATATAAGTATAGTCCTTTATTACAAGTGAAAAAACCACTTGTTTGATTTTAATTTAGTGCGATCGACTCGGAAATAAAAAAAAAACACTTTGTCAGTTTGTCAGATCAGTAACAGTCAGAGCGGTAACATTGAAAAACAGCGAATATGTTACAGAACTAACTCACACGTTTCAGAATTATAAAAAGCAAAAATCATAGGTTTTAGCCATATATATTGAATATTTTTGTTCTTAAAAAATGAAAAGCAATGAGTTTTAGTACAATTACTTCATTTGTGGTTTGTATGACCTAACAATAGAAGTTAGTAAAATAAGAAAAATTGACGCTGCAGAAATTAAGTTAATTAATTATTATTATTACTATTTTTTTTTTTTTTATTTTTTGGTGCTTCAATGTCTCATAACTTCGCTAAAGAACTAGATAAAACTAGCATGCTAAATTTGAATTTCTGATCAAGAAATTAAATTTCCTGCAACTAATTAAAGAAAAGCAAGCAGCAGAGTTGTGTGCTGAAAAAGTTGAAGTTGTAAGTTGTGTGTTGTTTCAAAACAAAACAAATGTTTTATTAGCTTGGATTTGGTAATCTCATAATTTATTTTATCTAAAAACCTTATCTCGCTCATTTTTATTTCCAAGAAATGCTTTTTTATAATGAAATTTGATTTTTTAGCCTAATATACACTGAAGTGACAAAAGTCATGGGATAGCAATATGCAAATTTTCAGATGGCAGTAGCATCGCATAGAACAGGTATAAATGCGCAGTGCTTTTACAGAGCTTTCATTTCTGTTCAAGTTATTCATGTGAAGAGGTTTTAACGTGATGATGACTGCACGACGTGAATTAACAGACTTTGAACGCGGAATGTTAGTTGGAGCTAGACGCATGGGTCATGCCATTTCGGAAATCGTTAGAGAATTCAACATTCCCAGATCCACTGTGTCAAGAGTGTGCCGAGAGTATGAAATTTCAGGCATAACATCCCACCATGGACAGCGCAGTGGTCGACCGCCTGCACTTAAAGATCGAGACCGGCGACGTCTGCAAAGAGTCGTAAATTCTAACAGACAAGCAACACTGCGTCAAATCACCGTAGAAATCAATGTGGGACGTACAATGGACGTGTCTGCTAGAACTGTGCGGAGAAATTTGGATTTCTTGGGCTATTCCAGCAGAAGACCGACTCGAGTGCCTTTACTGACAGAACGACATCGCTTGCAGCGACTCTCGTGGGCACGTGAGCATATCGGTTGGTCCCTAGATGAATGGAAAACCGTGGCCTGGTCCGATAAGTCA
Source organism: Uloborus plumipes (assembly GCA_038373865.1). Taxonomy (NCBI): domain Eukaryota; kingdom Metazoa; phylum Arthropoda; class Arachnida; order Araneae; family Uloboridae; genus Uloborus; species Uloborus plumipes. The sequence goes on from JAXGGA010000681.1 coordinate 66,616, forward strand.
CGATTTCAGCTGGTAAGAGCCGATGGTAGGGTTCGAGTGTGGCGCAAACCCCACGAAGCCATGGACCCAAACTGTCAGCAAGGCACTGTTCAAGCTGGTGGTGGCTCCGTAATGGTGTGGGCTGTTTTTTCATGGCATGGACTTGGTCCTCTAGTGCGACTGGACCGAACATTGACTGGAAATGCTTATGTGCAGCTACTTGGAGATCACTTGCAGCCATTCATGGACTTCATGTACCCAAACAACGATGGGATTTTTATGGATGACAATGCGCCATGTCACCGGGCCACAACTGTTCGCAATTGGTTTGAAGAAAATTCTGGACAATTCCAACGAATGATTTGGCCACCTAGATCGCCCGACATGAATCCCATTGAGCATTTATGGGACACCATCGAGAGGTCTGTTCGTGCCCAAAATCCTGCCCCATCAACGCTTTCACAATTATGGACGTCTATCGAGACAGCATGGCTCAATATTCCTGCAGAAGACTTCCAACGACTTGTTGAGTCCATGCCACGTCGAGTTGTTGCACTTCGCCGGGCAAAAGGAGGGCCGACACGATATTAAGAGGTATCCCATGACTTTTGTCACTTCAGTGTATATATTTTAATATAATTATTTTAATTCTATGTTAAAAATGCAAGGAAATGATATCATATTTAGAGATGTTAACGAAGACTGAAAGCATAAACTCAAATATGTAGCTCATATTAACGTCAGATCTGTAACATTCATCAGATCTGTAACGGCTTAAAAGTGAGTAATCTAAGGAGGGGTAAATAACTTCCTTGACCTCCCCCCTTTTATTTTCTTGCATTTAGACCCAATTTAGACGGAAATCCAATATTAGTTTTTTTCTGCAAAAAAAAATTTTTTTCAGAAAACTCCAACTTCAAATTGGCACTTTTCTAAATATTGGCTCACATCTCACATTTATTACATGTTTTTCGAAAAATAAAATTTGAAATTAGTTCTTGCGAAGTTTTTTCTTTTGCTTTTGTACATTTTCTTGATGAACCAGGGTTCAGAAGTGTCTAAGAATAAGCAAGAAACGACTTTTTTTAAAAATAGCTGGAAATTTCACTGACATTTTCGGTTGCTCTAACATTTATGATAAATTGGTCGAATGCTTTTTATGGCAAAATGAATAAATAAATGCATAAGTGTATAAACCTTTGGAACAAGTTCATTGAGTATTTATATTATTATTCTATGAAGATTTTCAAATTGAATTAAATGAGAGTTAGGCTAAAAAATATTTCTCCAAATATCTAAATGAATCAGGTTTGTGTAAGGTGCTAGAACTTTTACTAGCTTTATTTATTTTTTTTAATTTAATCTTACACCTCTGAAATTTAATTGTTTTCTGACTGGAGAAACTCTTTAAAGCCGAAAAATAAAGTTTTATTGCTTTAGATCCCGGAAATTTGGGATATTGATAGACATTATAAATCATTATACTATTGAAAGACCACCATCTACTCTTGTTATCCTAAAGATGATATAGATTTTTATCTTGAAAAGTTATCTGATATTCCATTGTGAAAACCTGACGAAGGATTTTACAACCTCTAACCAAATATTGAAACTTAGCTGAATCAAGTTATGTCATAAATCACTGATAAAGAATTTTAAAGTACTGTAAAACAATGACTTTTGTATTGATCAAAACATTTTTTGAAAAGCTTTTGTTTAGATAAATGGAGTTTATTTTATGTAAGTCCGGTTCAGTTTAGTATATAAAAGTTCTGTTTTTCTTTAACGTTTCACTGAAAAGGGGGATTTAAAGGAATGGGTCGTATAGTATATGGAGTAAAAACAGAAAGTTTACTAGATGCCTCTATTTGAGAGACTCTTTCAAAATTTTTATTTGTTTTTTTAAGTTAAGGGAAAAGGGCTTTTTACTTCTTTCTGCATTCAAGAGTGTGTGTGTTCTAAACTACTTCAAATATCTCCCCCCTCTTTCTTCAATGTTTTATGATTTTTTTTTTCGAAACTTTTATTTTGAAACTCAGAAAGTATCCAGTTCAATCAATGTAAAAAATAATGCAATATTTTAGATAAAGGTTCTGTCAAAATATATTCAGTACTGAAAACTAAGAAGCATTCAGTTTCTATGAGTTGTAACTAAAGTAGTGAATTAATAAAAGCTAAATTTATGTTCTTAGCTATGCATGTACAAAGTACACGTCAACAGTACAGGGGTTCCGCAAACTTTTAAAACAAAATAAATAATAGCACTACAAATAGTGAAGAAAAGCGTGGAAGAAAATTTAGTACCCAGCAAGAAATCATTAGTTTCATTCCGTCGGTAACAATTTAAAAAAAAGCTAAGCACCATTTTTGGATGGAGTAAACGCATGTCTGTCCTTTCATATATCCTTTTAAGTATCTTTATTTTTTTTTTTTTTTCTTTTTTGAGGCTTGCACCCTATGTTTTAGTTTGAACATTTTTTGTCAAAATTTCAGCAAATAAAAAAAATTTCTAAAAAAACCTCTACAATGAATGTAATGCGTTAAACCTGTATCAGGAAAAATATTTGACTTAGACTAGGTTTAGAAAGGTGCATGTCTAGTTTTAGAAAGTCTGCAATGAATGTAATGCGTTAAACTGTTCCAACTTTCCTTTATCAGGAAAAATATTAGACATAGACTAGGTTTAGAAAGGTGTTTGTGACTGATTTACAGCTACTTTTTGACTGGTTAAAATATTTTGAGATTGTCGTCCAATAGTGAAATTTTGTCTTTTTGAATTGAAAAATCAATAACCGAAGTTATTGCATTTTCACGAAAAAATTTACATTTTGTATGTATAATATGTAAAATAAATTACGTGCATTACATGAATTTCTAGGTAATCATCGTATTTATAAAAATACGAATGTCCATTCTTTCTCAAAAGTATATCTTCTTAAAGCTTTTGCACCTACATAGTATAATCTCAAAGTCCTTTATCTATCTGGCTATAAAATGACATTTTCTAGTCTAATTGGTTGAAAAAAAAATACAAAAAATCGAAATTCATTATGGCAGTTTGTCGAATCCACTGTAACGGACGCAACAATCAAAAGTTGAACACATACAATTACAAATTGTTGGATAAAAATCTGTGATTTTTATTTCCTTTGTAATAATTTGATGTTATTTATGCAATCCTAAATTTTTGCTTAGATTCCTTCATTACAAAAAAAAGCATAAATGCTTCAAGTTTAATTGCAACGTCTGTAACGGTGGAATCGTCCACACTGCAAAACATAAACTGTTATATTTACAGTATAGTACTGGCAGCCGAGGTCCCAATTTAATCAGTAATAAACTGTTGAGCTAGCAAGTGTCAGTTTCTTACTGTAAAGTTAGAAATTTTACAATTTATTGCCGTAAAATTTAGCTGTATTATACTGAAAAAACAACAGTATAGTACTGGCAGCAGAGGTTCCTGTTTAAAACTAGCAATTTTACAATTTATTACTGTAAAATCAGCATATTTACAATTTATTACTTTAAAATTAGCAATTTTTAATTTTTTACTACAAAATTAGCTGCATTATACTGTAAAAACAACATTCATTTTTTAAAGTACAGTTGTCAGTTCTACTTTTCAAATTTTTTGTTTTAAGAGAAATCCTCATTTTGATCCATCATTCTCCACCATCTATGCATTAAATGCCATTCACTAAAAGACTCGAACTTTATATCTCTTTTTTGAGCAATCAAACTAGCGTATTGATTTCGCTTTGGCATGTCTTGACGTTTCTCATTGTATTATATTTTTGATTAGTCCCGTAATAAAAAGCTTTATGAGGCGAGTACATCATTGGTCTCGTAATATCGTTCTCCCATGGATAGATACTTAAGTCATGTGCTTATGTGTTTTCTATTTTACTCATTTCTTTGTTTACTTCTTGCAGAAGATGAATTCTTTGACATCTCATAAATGCTTTTTCGTTGTTGTTGTTGTTGTGGTTTTTTTTTTTTTTTTCAGGAAAATAGATCCTTTTTTTTTCTCTGCCTTTTAGCAGACGATTCACTTTTTCAAATGTTATTGACTTTTTATTTTTCGCTTTATATACTTGTGTGCTTTTTATGAATATGAAGAGGTTGGGACAAATGCGTAGGTATAATTACCTCTACTTTCAAAAATCAAAACACAACTAAGGGTTTTACTTCAGAATAAATACAAAATAACAAACAAATTTCGTGTCTTAAAACAACTAGAAATTACAGTATTTGGCAAAAGTAAGTATAAAAAACCTTTAAAGTTTGACCTCCTGTGTCGCAAATGCTTTCAACAAATTCAAATAAATGTGTTTTTCTTTCATAAAAATGGTATCAAAATTTAAAACTAAAATTGTAAGTAAATATAACTAATTGTTAATCATTAAACGATAACCTCTCCATTCAATTACAATTTAAATTAAATAAACATTACTTCATGTCAAACAAGCAAGATGAAAAAATAACAGAAAATGTTGTCCCAATTTGAAAGGGAAAAAACATTTTGTCATCGTGCCTGCGAAGATAAATCTTTTCTGTTAAAATGTATGCCGTAAATCTTTTACTCAACAAATATAAAAGCTACGGTTTGACACTTTTTTACTTTTCCCTTGATACTTCGCATTAAAATTTCATATCGTCTTGATACCAGCTCCGAAAAACTACGTTTTAGATTTCCCTTCTGCTTTCCCAGAGGAATGATGTATCTTTTCAATTTCTTGAGAAAACAGTAATGGTGAAATGGCAAAATATACGTTTTATATATCAAGAGACCGATGTTTTATTTTGCATTTTCAGGCTGAGAATAAGAAGTACAAGAGCGTTCGCTACACGTGGATAAATTAGGAAACATATAGGGATGGCAAAATGCGCATCTATCTTCATAAAATGTATTTTTTATAATTTAAAGAGAGTACAATTTTTGATAGTTATGGGAAAACGAAAAACTTATATTTTTATGTTTTACGTACGCCGCTGCATTGCACACTCGATTTTTTTTATGCATTTGCAATGTGTGAATAAATATACTAAATGCTCATTTTTATGAATCAGGGTGCAAAAAAGGATTTTAATTAATGTATGCCTACTATAACGTTTGTCTCTTATTTTCGGAACTTGTCACAAAGATGATTACAAATCTTGAGCTTTTTCTCTATTAAGCACTTCGACTTCTTTATAGATTTTCTCAGAATTCTTGATATTTATTTTTTTGGTAAAACTTACACTGCAAAAAATGAACTGTTGCTTTTACAATATAATACTGGCAGCCGAGGTTCCAATTTAAAACTGTAAAATGCACAGTAATAAATTGTTAAACTATCAATTTTACAGTTTAAACTGCAAAGTCATGAACTTTTCAGTTTATTGCTGTAATTTTTTTTGAATCATACTGTAAAACAACAACATAATACTGGCAGCAAATATTCCTGTTTAAATCTGCAAACTGTACGGTAATAAACTAAAATTAGTAAATATACAGTTTAGTACTGTAAAACTAGCAATTTTACAGTTTATTGCTGTAAAATTTTCAAATTTTACGGTTTTTACTATAAAATTAGATGTATTATACTATAAAAAACAACTTTCATTTTTTGCAGTGTATATATAAATTGGTAATACCGTTTTTTTCTGGAAACCTATAAAAACAAAGAAGCATATCGCAAATCTAAAAAAAATATTAATATAATTCAGAGAGCATTTTAATCATTTAGGAAAGTTATTTTAAGAAATAATTTACAACTAAAAGAGGAACGTTTCTTTTATTAACGTTATGAATACCAGTAAATAGAAATAGTTATAACTAACGTATTGACTGCTGCACGACTTATCAATTTAAAATTAATTTATTCATATTATTGTCTTAATATTTTCTCTTTTTAAAATATGATAGTGGTATTTTAGGTGTACTTTATTATGGGCTATGAAGTGAATAATACAAAGTTAACTAGTTATTTCCCTTCTCAATAATGCAGGAGTTGAATACTTCTTATAGACGTTGTCCTAGTGCGCATTGCTTTTATCGTAAAAGAAAAGTTATTGTCTCTCCGTAGTACTTTAAATGCGTGTATATTTTAATTTGTAGGAAAAGGTTCAGTTTTGTCCATAAAAAAATTAATAAATTTAATATTTTTCCTCTTGTGGTTTTGGTTGTAATTCGTATACTGGAAAACTTAATACTGTTTGACCTTAAAAACTGCTTTGTGAAAGTTATCGTTAAAGTTAATACTGAAAACTTACACTCCATAATTGTAAACAGTTTTTTTTTTTTGCAAATAAAAATAGATTATACATGGGTTCAAGCTATTGATAAACGCTTTAGGATTGAAACTTAAAACTTTTTACAAGTTTCAAGCCAAAACCTTTCCTTACTTGTGTTGTTAATGAAACTAGAGACCTGGATAGTGGACAAGTGCCGATAATTTTAAATAGCGCAAGTTTTTGTGTTGGATATTTCAATCATTAGATCATGATAGTTTTTTGCATATTTGGGTTCTTTTTGCTACATCGTAGTAAATTGAAAATTGAAAATAATGTCACATCACAACGTTTTAAAATATTTTAGCAAAACTTTTTGTTCTTTGCTATCATTCTTATCGTTAACTAGTTCTTGCTGACTGAATCTACTATTTGTAAACTTACTATCACAAAACAAAAAAAGCACGTGGCCTCAACATTATATAGCCGAAAGTGCATAACAGATTACGTGAATTTATTGTTATTCTAACTTCTTGGCGTTAACCAATTATTGCCAGCAATTATAATATTAAAATATTTTTAAAAACACAAGCTGAAAAAGTTGTGTTATTTACCAAAACTTGAAACTTTATCATGATGTCCAAAAAAATCGTTGTCCTTCGTGGTATCAATAAATTACTGTATTTTTAGAGTTTAGACTAATAAATAATACAGCAAGGGATTTTTCAGTATTGTACGAATTTTTCGATCGACACGAATGACTAACATATCTATCTTGACTATTTTAAATATTTAAAAGCTCTTTGCCTAAAACAAGTAGTACCGATCATAGCTTAAAACAGTTCTTTTTAACCGTTATGCTCCGGCACATTGGTGGACACACATATCCGCAACAAGAGCCCTGGTGTGCCACGGTATTTTCGAAATTATAGAACAAGGAAGAATAAAGGTGTTGCATATTATCTGTGCAAAAGTATCCGACAGAACTCAAGAGGTCTACAATAACATTGCTAGTTCAGAAGCTGAAACGAATAATGCACACCGTCGATGAAACCACGTTGACAAAACTAAATTTTTTCCTGTATGAAATATACATGTGTCCAAAACACCGTTACACTGCAAAAAATCAACTTTTGTTTTTACAGTATAATACTGGCAGTCGAGGTTCCAATTTAAAACTGTGAAATGTACATTAATAAACTGTAAAACTAGCAATTTTACAATTTCTTACTGTAAAGTTACAAATTTTACACTTTATTGACGTAAAACTTAGCTGTATTATACTGTAAAAACAACAGCATAATATTAGAAGCAGATATTCCAGTTTAAAACTGTAAAATGCACGGTAATAAACTTTAAAATTAGCAATTTAACAGTTTATTATTGCAAGATTAGCAATTTCTACAGTTTATTACTGTAAAATTAGCTGTATTATCCTATTAAAACAACATTCATTTTTTACAGTGTAGGTATCTCCCTCGCAATGCTTAATGAAAATTAATCAAAAATTATTTTAACGCATTTTTAGTATTAGGACTTTTTTTTTTTTTTTTTGTTATTCAAAGTATGGAAAATAAGAAAAAAAAAATCCATACCTAAATGATAAGGGACAAATTGACCAGGCAATAGAAAATTCAAAAAGGAAATGTAAGGTATTTTGATAATCATCCTGTATAAACGCGTAAATCTAAGAAGTTTTTAGTCTTTCCAGATGTATTGTTGATTATTCAGTAAACAAATCTTGAAAATACGTGAGTGAAATAATTTCAAAAGTGACAATTTTGTAAAAAATCCATAAAAATATTAATCACAGAAAAGCAAGTTTTTCCATATGTGTCTCAAGAAACCACTTCTGATAAACTGTTCTTTGTAAATATATTTCAAAGTAGATTTTCATCGGGAGAAAAAAAAATTGACATTCACAAAAAACTGATAAATGTCAGCTTACACTGACTTCAAGCCAAAAGCTTCTATCCGAAAATTTAAAATTGTAGCTCGACCGTTTTGTATCTCTCTAGGGTCATTGATGCATTTCTTTTTTTTTTACACGAGCTCTTCGAAAATTAGATTTTGAACATTTCTTTTCTACTCTCCCGGGAGAAGAAAAATGTCTCGATTGAATTTTTTATTTCCCTGGAAGGAAGCTTAACAGTAAGGAAACGGATATTACTCAATCCCACGATGTGTATCATCAAAGTTATATTTTGATTTTTCAGGAAGGAAATATAAAATACGACACTTAGAGGTATTTTCTTGCTACGAAATAAGCAGCTTGATGGTTTAATTCTCAAACAGAGAAAAATTGTTTTAAAGGCAAAAAACCAATGCTTTTACACTGGTTATCATAAACTAGGAAAAAATCACAAAAATCGCTATAACTCAGTGAAAAATAATCCAAATCATACAAAATTTGGATATGTTGCTAAGTAAGAGTTGCTGAGTAAAACTATGCTAATGCTAATCAGTGGCTCTGCAATCGGAGTACGTCATCTTCGAGGAGCTTAAAAAACTACGTTTGAGAGCAAGCCTATAAATCTCGCCGTGATACTACCAAAGTGAATCTGAGATAGCCAACTCGTAGCTATGACTTCTAGGCATCATTTACCTGCAGAACTAAGATGCAGAGCCATTGGGAGACTAGAGGCAGGAAAAAGTCAAACAGAAGTGGCCAGGTGGCTAAATGTGAGTCCTTCTGTGGTTCATAGACTTTGGAGCCAATTTTTAATCACAGGTTCGGCATCCAGGAGGTTCAGTCAAGGACGGCCAATAGCTACGACTGGCGCTGATGACCGATATTTGAGGTTATGTGCACGCAGGAGTAGATCTGCTACTCCGACTCGTCTTAGATCCTCCCTGGCTGCAGCCACCGGAATGTTGGTGTCAACTTCTACCGTGCGTAGAAGGCTTCACGAAGGTGGTCTGTATGCGAGACGACCAGTTATTTGTGTGCCGTTGTCATCACGCCATAGGAGGGACCGTTTGCAGTGGGCACGACAACATGTTCATTGGACGCATGACCAATGGAGGGTTGTACTCTTTACGGACGAGTCTAGATTTAGTCTAGAAAGTGATAGTAGGCGTCATTTGATATGGAGGGAACCTGGAACCCGTTATCATCCGTCAAACATTCGCGAAAGAGATGCATACGGAAGAGGCAGTGTCTGTGTTTGGGGTGGCATCTCTTTGGGTGGACGCACAGACCTCCATGTCTTTCCAGGGGAACCGTAAATGCTCAAATTTATAGGGATGACATCCTTGATACTTATGTTCGCCCATACGCTGGGGCAATAGGTGATGCATTCCTGCTACAGGACGATAACGCAAGACCGCACCGAGCTCGCATCATAGACGATTATCTGGAACACGCTACAATTCTGCGCATGGAGTGGCCAGCTCGTTCCCCGGACTTGAATCCTATCGAGCACGTTTGGGACGCTTTAGGGAGACGTATTGCTGCCCTCAACCCACCCCCTCAAACCCTTGCCACGCTTGCTACTGCTTTGCAAGATCAGTGGCTCTTGCTTCCTGTAGAATTGATAGACTGAATAATTGACAGCATCACGCATCGCTGCTCGTGCTGTATTGCTGTTAGAGGGGATCATATACCATATTGAAGGTACTTCCCCAATATCAAACTGCCACCTCAAATTTGTTCATTTTGTAAGTGCATTATTTTTTATAATACCATAATTGTCTGGTAATTTCTTTTTATGTTATTTTATACCTTACTATGTGTTGTACAATGTGGCCAAGTTTCATAAAAATATACAAGTAACTTCTTGAGTAATCGTCATTTTTGTGATTTTTCCTTAATTTTTGATAACCAGTGTATTTATTTACTTACTTTTGAGCTGCATAAACATTTTGTGTATGTAAAAACCAACTTTTCGTCAAAAAAAATGTCTGTTTAGTATGGGAAGGTTGTGTGCCTTTGACAATTTTTAACTTTTACCCTTGAAGTTTATATTTGCTAATAATGCACAATTTTCCCAACAATACATGCCTTCCATGTATAATATATTTATTTTTGGAATCTTGAAAGAAACATTTCTATATATCCTTCTTAAAAGCAAAAATGTAAATATAACGGAGACCCCACATTTGACTGTACATGTTCTTCATAAAGCTCATGGAATGAAACACTCCAACATTTTGGAACTCGTTCTAGGTTGATTTGTGTAAAAAATGGTAAATATTTCTAGCAATCTATATATAAATATAAAAATTTAAGTTATCCATTTTGTAGAAAAATATGTTCTGCATTATGATCCACTAGCCGGGTACCCGGCCCTGCCCGGGTTTCGGCCGGGTATGGTGTTTTAGTGACACTCGTTCATGAATTTTTCAACATTAAAGTACATATCTATACACACAATGGCTACTTCTGTAAACAATGGCAATTTTTTCTGACTGGACAAACTAAAAAACACAAACTATTACACACCTTAAATACAAATGCAAGCTACAAATAATGTTTAGGTAAATCGGAAATGTTATAAGCTTGGTACAGGGTGAGGCGGAGAAACTTGCAGACTTGAAAAGTCAACTAAGGGAAAAGTACATCATGTATCAGTTTACTGCTTTTTATAAGATATGGTACCCATTCTGAATTTTTATATTAGTTAGATTTAAAAACTACATCGGGAAGAATGACGGCCCCTGTTAATGATGCACTCATGTACCCTAGATGTGTTGCACTCTTTCGAGCATATCGACTGATGGGATGTTGGTGATAGTAAGCCAGATGCTATTCTCCAGGCGTTGCAGGGTCCGGGGCTTGTCGTTATAAGCGATCGATTTGAGATACCCCTATAAAAAATAGTCACAGAGTGTCAAATCGGAAGAGCGGGCCGGCCACTTTACGTCACCTTTCAAGGAGACGTTATCACTCAACTGGTGAACCACAGCAAGTTTGTAGGGATAAAACTGGAGTTCGTTGTGAAGAATTCGTCTCAGTGTCCAATCAAAAATCCCCAAAGCAGCAGCGTGTTTACGCGCCGAACGACTGGGAGAGCGCAAAAACGACTCCCTCACTTTTTCGACGTTTTCTAGGGTTCTGTAAATCCGTTGACCTCCTGGGCCTCTGTTTGCCACACTCTCACTTTACCTGAATGTTTTCACCCACAAAACAGTCGATTCCCAGCCAGGAATGGGAACAACGGGCTGAATTTTGAACCGAGTTCGGAAGGCACGTTTAGTGGCGACCACCGAAAGATTATTTGAAAAGTAAGATTCGGCGGCGAACGCTCGTTGCTCCTTTGTCCAACGCATGGCGACAACTAAACTATGAGATAACAAAACTTCAGGACCCTCTCTTTAAAATGAGACTCTTCCCACTCCTTTCTGACCACTCCTTGCTAATTAGCATCCAATTAAAATCAGCAAGTTTCTTTGTCGCACCCTGTAAAATCAATCGCACTGGAGTCAAGTATTTCCAAACATTACACGTAAAATAAGTCCCATCATTAGTTTATATCCTTGTGACTACATTGGTGAAAACATCTTATGTACCTAACTTAGAAATTTTTTGACTATAAACATTTTCTGTTCTCTAACTGTTGCCAAAATCAATTATCTTTTTATTTAGTCTCGTTAGCGATTATTGGCACAGATGAATCTAAAAATCCTAAGAAAGCAATAAATTTCATACTTACTCCAGAGAAGCCTTGGTTCACATTTTCATTATGATCACTATTAATATTGTTGTTGCGAGGCAACAAATTTTTGCAACAATGGACTGAAAATTTAATCATTTAATGGGGAAACTATATGAAATTTACTATTTTCCATAATAACTTTTTTAAACTAAGCTTTTTAGAAATAAATTATAGCTTATCCTGCTCCCTGTTACTGCAGCTATCTACGGTGAAAAAATGGTTAAAATCGGTTCAGTAGTTTGGAAGTTTACCCCGGACATACGCATACAAAAGTAGTCTTTTATGTATATAGATTTAACCAACATTGCTGTGGGACAAGCTGACTCGAATTGCGTATTTTTGCTTAACCTTCATATCAATCTGACAACACTAGATCTGGAAGTGTTACCATATAAAATAATGGTACACACATTATTTATAAGTGACAGTTTTTGCCTCATGATTTCTTGGGAGTTGGATTAATGTAAAAGATATTTTACTTCATCTATGATACTTCGTCAGACAAAACAGCAGCTACAAGATGCATTATAGTTCCTCAAGTGTATATACCTCAAACAGAACTTTCAACAATAGAATAACAATCTGACAAACAAGCACAATGATGTTTGCACAAGAATAAAGTCTTGAATTAAAGTTCAAAATCTGTCGACAGTTTCATTTTCAAACTCCTGTTCTACCATTACGAAATCGAAGGTGTAATAGCGTATTTTTAAGTATAAAAATTCCAAGTGCAGATCAATATTTAACATGTTTTTGTCTGAAAAAATATGCATTTGAAATCAATTTACATTGTGAAAATGTAGTGACGTGTGTACATGCCCAGAAAACAACTAATCTGTAACAGAAGTAAAAGAAAAACTTTTCTGCTGTGGAGGTATTATTTCATATGATATTTAAGCTGGAATGTTTTATACTGGATTTGTTATTTAAAGTATATCATTCCTTCAATCAAATTAATTAGATTGTATTTGATTTGTGGGCTCGAGTTTTAAGTAAATTAAATGTAGCTTGAACAAATAAAACATTCGTCCTATACGGGTCCTTGAAAACAAACGTCTTGTACCTTTTCTCTTTGAAAATCAATCCCAAAAAAATGAGGTTTTGCAATCGAAAGTTTTCGGTTTCAAAACTGTTTACAACTGCAAGCAAGACCCCTCAATAGAAACAGCTAAAAGGTAATGCTTATCTATTTAATGACAATGTATGTTTTTGCTGCAGATTAGAAAAGGGCTATAAGATTAAATTTTAAAAACTTAAGGGTGTTTTTCGATAGTGGTTTTAGTACTGAATGCGAATCAAAAAAACAAGAATATGTTTTTCTTTATTGTTTACTCAGAAAGTAGTTAGATAGAAAAATTACTTTCTAAAAAGGTGAAGCTCCTTTATTTCTGAATAAATATCATTTTCGATTTACAGCTTTAATTGTGACGTCAATAAATCGCTATAATAACATCTAAAAACTGCTCTTATTGACAAAAATTCAATTTATGTGCGTTTATTTTCACTCAATGATCTTCATACAGCTTCCTAAAGTGAAGTACGCGCTATTGTCTTAAAAATTATCCTTAAGAGTGTTGAGTCGCATATATATTTTTTAAATTTTTTCCTCTATTAAAAAAGTTGCAGATTCTGATAGTAATAAAAAAGACGCGTTTAACAGATAAATGTTTCAGCAATGTGAAGTCCATTTTTTTCCACTTATTATTTGCTCCGTTTCCGCGTTCAAATTAAAATGATTTTATACTTTATTATTCAAACTTATCAACAAAAGCAAAATTATATTTTAATAAAACTTATTAATATAAGACGCGCTCACATTCGTTTTAGTAAAGATACAAAAATACTTAATTAAAACCAGTTTTTAAAAATAATATGCCTCTATAATAGATTTACATTTCAACTTTGTTGCCTCTTGTCAAAACTTTACTAAAGGAACTTTGTGCCCAACATTATGCAATACATTTATGGAGTAGACACGTCGCTTACTCATATCACCATAATGCATTGAATCCCATTTAACTATGTCCCTAAGGCTACTGAAAGAGCTAATACTATTGTCAAATAAGCTTGTAATAATAGCGAGTAGATAATTTAATTGTAACAATTAGATATCAGAGAAGTGTCTACATGAAAGGAAAACTTTGTTTCAAAAGACGTATAGTTATCCCTTTTCAATGTATGTCACGCACGTGAAGGCAAACTCATTTTCAAATAGTCCGTCTGTTGTTCCATTAGAAGTTAAACAAATTGAAAGTTATAAACTGCATTTAACGATAATTAAATGAAATATTAGAAAAATGGTTTAAACTGTCATGTAATTCAACTTAAACTGCTTTATGCTATGGGCCTAATAAATTAATTACTATGCAGCAATTTGTGTACTTATTATTTTTGTTACTTCGTCTAGTCAGTCGAATTATAATTCTTATTCACTATGGGTATAAAATTCTTGGTTATAAAATAACGTGAAGATTTCAGATCCCTTTAAAGAGGACATTTCATACGCGTATGAGTATTGGTCATTTCATGCTCGTTCACTATCGACTGTTGGACTTCGATTTCAAAAAGAAAAAAAAAATCATTAAAAATCTAGCGAATGGTCGTATAATGGAAATTCAGAGCTTCAAAAATGTATTAGGGGAGAGTTGCCCAAAACGGGATAGACGGGTAAAACGGGATAGTGGGCGTTGGAGCTTGACTGGTGGTACTATCTCGCAGGAGACAGGCTAAACTGGTTCCTGACCGCCATGACAGCATACTCAGTTAATATCTCAACTCTAGCCTCGTATTTCGCAAAGAAATATTTTTTCAAAGTTTTCAATTGAGATTTTTACTTACTTTTTACTTTTTTTGACTGCAGAACAACTATAATTGTGGTTCTCCGTAACTCGGAATAATTCCGGTTAGAACTGTATTTTGTTCATAGCTCTTTTAGCAACAATTTCATGTATTTAAATATTGCTAGTGAGTGGCAGTTCCGGGGTCAGCGCTTTATGTTGTCAAAAGCATCATGGTCGGCAAAACGGGACACTTTTAAGGGGCCAAAAACGGGATACAATTTTGATGTGTCCCGTTTTACCAGACCATTTCCATTAATGTTTTTTCAATGTGTTTAAGCAGCACGAAGCAAGCTAGAGGTTCACAAGTGGATGTTCAACCATCCTGACAAAGGGATTACTATCTACGAAGTAGGAAATATGTTTAATGCAGCATTTTAACAAGCCAGCTCTTGTCGAAACTGCTGTAAATGGGTTCACGAAAACAGGCATTTTCCCGTATAACCCCAGGTGTCTTTCTTGAATATCTCTTCGCTTCCTCTCTTCCAACAGATCACCTATTGCTGGATGCTCAGAACATGACGTCCTAACACCCATTAAATCTGCAATAAAATGAGATCAGATCCGAGGGATCTTCAAATTCAGTCATAGCATCTTAGAATTTGCTGTCATCACAACCACTAGAGACAGTATTGAAAGAATCACTTAGTGCAAAGAATCACTTAGTGCACTAGAACAAATGCAGGCCTTATCCAACCGTTCACTTGAACATGAATCAAAGGACTTGAACTATACTGTCGCCCTTCACTGCCATTTTTTATATCACCCAAAGAAATTCTACCTCCACCACGAGTGATTGGACCAAGACCGCAAAATAAACACGATAATAGAAGAGGGAAAACAGCAATTATAACAAGAAGCCCATATAAACTTGAGTTGGAAGAAGAAGAACGAAAAAAAATAGAACGAGAAAAAACTTAAAAACACAGAAAAAAGGGCTGCCAAAAAAAGTCTCTTGAATATTCCGAAAAAAAGCAAATGAGGCGTAAACGAAAACCAGGGAGAGATGCAAAACAGGCATATAAATTTTTAAAATGTTGCTCTGAACCTGAAAAAACCCCACAAACATCATTTGCAAAAATGGAAGAAAATGGACGTAATATGAAAAAAAAAAAAAAAAACGAAAAAAAAAAAAACATCAGTTAGCCAAGGTTGGACGTCGTCGTCTTCAGAAGATGAAACTGAAAAAGATGAAGCATGTATTTTCTGCAACGCTCTGTATCTTGAATCGAAATCTGGAGAAGGAAGCTGGATACAATGTTCGAGCTGCCAGGGATGGGCCCACGAAGCTTATGCCAAAGCAGACGAAGAAGACGACACTCTTTTATGCGATTTCTGTGTTATGTAATTTACCAACTTTACAATTACGTAGCCTATTTTTGGTCTAAAAACTAAATCAAAAGTAAAATCAGTACAAAATAATAATATACACTTCCCTATCCCGTTTTACCCACCCTTGGTTGGGTAAAACGGGATCGTATAAGATTTTTTGAAACCAGTATTTTTCACATAAATAATATCGAACGAATATGACAAAGGTATTTTTAGTAATGTAAAAGGTGTATACTTTTAAATGGCGTCTAACTTTGGAATGTACCTTGTATACAATAGGAAATAAAGCGAGGAATAGGTTAGCTATCCCGTTTTGGGGTACTTTCCCCTACTGTGAGTACTCATAGATTAAATGCAAAAATATACGCCCACAGTAATTTTATTAACAACAAACGGCTGTTGCTTGTAAATAAGGTTAAGTTGTCATTATTGCATTTCACTTTCTAAAAAAGATAAAAAAATAGCATCAAAACTCACCTCGAAGAACATTTTGGTGCGGCAAAAAGGATTTTTAATTGGACTATATACACTGCTCGACATATAAAATGCAACACCAAGAAGGAGTGGTCAGAAATTGGTGAAATTTGGTAAGAAGACAGAGACAGCATGGAACAATAAGTGATATTTATTTCAAAATAAATAAGAAAAATTTAGAGCGAGGACGGCGTCGGCTCAGTAAAAAGTAGGACCACCGCGGACAGCGATGCACGAAGAAACACGTCTAGGCATGGAGTCAATAAGCCTGCGGATGGCGTCCTGAGGGATGGCACTCCATTCCCTTTCAACCATTTGCCACAGTTCGTCCTCTGAACGAGGCAGTGGCAGGTTCTGCAAATGGCGTCCAATCACGTCCCACGCATGTTCGATTGGTGACAAGTCAGGAGAGTATGGTGGCCAGGAAAGCATCTGTACACCTCGTAGAGCATGTTGGCTGATTCGAGCACTGTGAGGCCGGGCGTTATCCTGTTGAAAAATTGCATTTGGCAGACCCTGAAGGTAGGGGATTGCCACCGGCCGCAGTACATTATCTACATATCGTTGGGCCGTCATAGTGCCCCGAATACGAACTAGAGGTGATACGGAATTGTATGCAATAGCGCCCCAAACCATTATGCCACGTTGTCGCGCTGTTGGGCGTTCCACGGTTACTGCCGGATTCGATCCTTCTCCACGTCGATGCCACACAGGTATGCGATGACTATCGCTGGACAAACAGAAGCGGGATTCATCTGAGAACACTACGGTTTGCCATTCTGCCATCCACGTCGCTCTGGTCCGGCACCATTCCAAACGTTGGAGTCTGTGCTGTGAGGTCAATGGCAGTCTTCTTAGCGGGCGCCGTGATTGCTGGCCACGTGCAACCAGTCGACGGGAAATGATTCTGGTCGACACAGGAACATCCAGGGTACCTTGCACGTGCTGCAGAATCGACGTACAAGTGACTTGCGGGTCCGCCACAGCTTGTCGGTGAATCCGTCGATCCAAGCGGTCTGACGTCACTCTGGCTGCACCTGCACCCCTCAATGTGGCTACATTTCCTCTTTCCAACCATCTCCGACACAGCCGATGCACAGTGCTTGCATCCATGTGGGTATCAGCAGTAATTTGACGTATGGACCAATCTCCCCTTCTCAGTCCGATCACCATACCCCTTGTAAAGTCGTCTATATGCTGGAAGTGTCTTCGTTGAGGACGGCGTGACATTTCCTCCTATCACACGTATCCTTTGAGACAAAAACCAAATTTCTCCGATAATTAGTCTGGCAGAAAAACCAACATGAACATAGCCCACTTTTTAACTTCATTCTCTTATATCTTACTTCACGTGCGTCGGAGAGCTGCGCATTTCATATCATTTGCATAACTCAGTGACGTGAGTCTACGGTAAAATTTGCATGAATTTCTGACCACTCCTTCTTGGTGTTGCATTTTCAATGTCGAGCATTGTACATGCCACAATGGCAGTCCACCCCACATTGAACTTCTGGTACATTTTATGATGTGGACACATTTTTTCTGATATTGGTAGCGGATTGATAATAATACTGGACCTAGGACGCTTACTCTCAATCGTAGTTAGTTTGGTTGTCGGGATTTTTTAAATGTGTTGTGTATCAATTACATGTTCCCGATTCTACAACCTTAAAAAATTAAATAACGCTACAGGTCATACAAACTAATTTGAATATATTGCGAGCCGCAGTGGAAATTGTTGCAAACATCACAATGCTACAGATAGCGCAAATGTAACCTGGCAGCATTCTAAAGGGTACGCAGATCCTAATCATTGCATTTTGTCGGTCAAGATGTGGAAAATCAACTGCGTCCATGTCATATGATTAAGCGGCATGTAAAAGATCCCTCAAAAAATCATGCCATAGAGTATGTCTTGGAAAAATTAAACTCCTATTGCAATTTCGCATTGAAAAGATCCCAGTACATCCATTTAGTGGTAAAACAGTGCATCAAAATTCTCGTGGCAACAGCCTTTGCCGATATTGGTGCCGCGTGAAAGAGTGATTGCCGGTCTCGGGGAATGTACCAGGTCTGCAAATGGTTAGATGCTAATATGCAGCGAAATTTGAAACAATCAAACAATACTCCGTTGCTGCCAAATACGTTTTTCTCCGACTGTAACCAATTTAAACCTTAATCATCCTGTTGTAAAAATCATCTGTTTCTAATGAAATCATTGCATATTTTTTAATTGGCATCTAATCATTCAGTATTTACAGTAATGCATTTTTTAAGCGCCAAGACTCTTCCTGGTTACAGATTTTGGTATTTTGTTTTGAACTTAAGAAATTGAAACCTCATGTTCTACTGTGCATATCTTCGAATTGTGTTTGTGTTTCGTCTTGCACTTAACTCGCTACAGGACACTGAAACACCTCATGTTATTTTACAACCACTTTGTATATTATTAAAGTTTAAAAAAATATATTGTGGTATACTATTCACATTTGCATCTATTTTTAGACACCACGCTTAAAATTGTAAGTTGCATTCGGAGTCCAAAAAGTAGCGATACAAACCAACAACTTGAACAAAATGAGGATTCACTACCGTTCAAGACGAAGACGAATATATGCATCAGGAGTGCTAACAATAATGGCGCTATCGTTAGGTACTCCACATTTAGTATACATAGGTATTGCTACATATTAAGCATATGAATGAGATGTTTTGAAGAAGAAACAATGGTATAAACCTTTATTCAGATTTCATTTCTTTTTTAAATATTCGTCTGTGGGCAAATAATACAGAGTACCCATACTTATGAATGGGAATTAGATTGCGCATTGAGTTTATGAAAGCATAATAGTGTTTAATTTAGAATTTATGAACTTTCTATTTACTTTGGCAAGTGTTATCTGTGGCAGAAATGCAATGCTTTTATTGATATTTAAAGTCCCTATGTACGTTCTAAAATTATTAAAAAGCTTCTTTCCTAGTTATGGGCAAACCTGGTAATATTTTTTCATACGAGACTCATGTGGTCATTCCTCGTAAACTAAATGAATGAAATGGCAGAAATACAGGGCGCCCCGAGCTTAAATTTTTGGGAGGGGGAAAATTCTCAATTTGCCGAATGGAACTTCAAAATCTGACGAATGAAAAAATACGAATATGTACACAAACCTTAGTGTCTTATTAAAATTCCTACTGTTTTCCGAAGTGGTTCTGTAAAGGCTGAAAACAACTAATAACAATACTTGTATCTTTGGTAAAGCAGAACTGTGGATGTTCTGAGGCTTGAAAGAGCAAATTATTGAGTGAACTCAGGCACTCAGTGACTGGCGTAGCTATGATTTCATTTTGGGGGAGGGATCCAATAAAAAGTGTATAATTGGTTGTACACTTTAATGAATAATTAAGTATTCAAATGCTGTTGTAAAACTTTAAGTTGCAAGGAAAATTGTCGTCCGTTACCATACAAAATTCCAATATGAATTCTGACCTTTGAAATATCATAGCGCCTAGAACCAACTTAATATGAAATTACTTGCTTCCTTGAAGCATAAAATGATGTTTGTAATTGTTAAAATATTGATATAAAACTGTATGGTAACGGATTTGACCAGTAACGGACTCGACAATTTCAACCAAAATGTCAAATTATGGCTAGGTTGTCGAATTTAAAAATTGAACCACAATATGAATTTTCTTAAGAGTTGTATAATAAGCAATATTTAGGGGTAAAAGTTGAGAAAAAGTAAAAATTAATGCTAAAATCTGTGGTAACGGACTTGACAAAGAATAAAAATACGCACATGGAAGAAATTTTGTGCGAAACACCACAGCAATTCCTTTCGACTCAGGGAAACAAAATGGTACAAAATAGTTACGTCACTAGTTTGTTAAGTTAACTGAATGCGTGTTGCCATCTTTTGACTGCAATAAATACCTTTTTTAGCTAAAATAATCTTAGGGTAACGGACTTGACAAGAACTTCCGGACAAAATATATTCATACATTTCTTAATGAAAAAAAATTATTATTGTCAATATTTATTATGAATATCCTATACTAATAGTCAATATATAAAAATAATATGTTGGATTTACTTTTTTTGGCCATTAAGTATAGGAAAAAAAAGTTGAACTCACGAAAATTGGAAATAAACAAGCGTTTATATAAAAATAAATAAATAAATTTCAATAATTTGTTGAGTGATAGAATTTTTTTGGGGGGTATTTCTTGCAGAAAATAATTGTTTGCATTGAATTTAAAATATAAGTTATGCTCCAAAATCGTCCTTTTAACCTCCGGACAGCAAATGTAAGCGAATTTTGAAAATGACCCATACCGGGAGTTTTTTTTTCAACACAATTTCTTCATATATTACATGCATAATTTATTGAAAATGATGAAAACTAATTTATTAAATTCTGAGAAAAAAGCATAATGTCTGAAAAATAATTTGAACAAAAATAAAAATAAATTTATGGCTAAAATTTTTACACATTTTTTTCCAAAGGTATGACGACCTTTAGCCAATAAATTAATTTGTTTCTAATTACTGAGGTCGGTGGCGGATTTACCAAGTCACATATGTCGCAACTGTGACATAAGAGCCCGGAAAGGAATTTAAACTGCACATGAAAAATAGTTCACGTTAAACAAGGGCTCCCAAAACGTATTGCGACAAGCTCTCAAGTCAAGTCCTATGGCCATTGATTTAAATCGGTGAGTAAAAAAATGCCTTGAAACAAATTAAAAGAGGTAGAAAAAAATACCAATTTAAAACTAACCGTTAATGGCGATAATTCGCTGCTTGAAGCAGTCTTTAATTTATTTCTTGCAGCATCAAAGGATTTTTTGGAGCTCCAACAAGTTTCACGGAGATATGTCTTCCACCGTGGCAAAGTTCCTCATGTTTTTGTTTATAATCGTCATCAAAAGTACTTCCACAAATTAAGCACTCAACTTTATATCGTTTACGAATTCTCTTCATTGCAAGCAAAATCAATAAATTAATTAAAACAGATAGATGTATTTCAGTACTATAATTAAAACGAAAAACAATATTGAACTAGTTCGACGGTCAATTCTTTTCGTAGTGAAGAAAGTCAAGAAATGGAACTAAATAAATGAAGTTAAGCAGATAATATTTTTCTGTACGAGAAATGAGAAAATCTGCTAGCAAAGCAAAAACAAAACTGAAGTCGCCGTACATATTTCAGTTCTTTGCGTTCAAAGTGCACCATTTATGCATTGCAGCATTTTCACTATATATTATCCATCTTGTCTGGGGTCATGCTACACACTATGGAATTCACCGAAAGGCGCCAAGGAAAGGAACGGTTTAGTTTATGGTAAATAACGTCAATAAAAGAATGAGATATATTTTTATTAATCGGATCTTCTCATTTTCAAAGATAACAAATGTATAACAAAAAACAAAACAAAAAAAAAAGAATATATATATTGCAAAAAAATATTTCAATACTATCCCTGAATGTGCCGAATCGTTGTCCGAATTTGCCGAATGAGGAAGATGTTTGGGAGGTCCCGGTGACCTCCCTGGACCTCCCTTCGGGGCGCTCTTGCAGAAATAGTAAGTTTTAAGAACCTTTAACAGACAGGAATAGAGAACTAATTCTATTCCAATAATGATAGTAAAGAATCAAACTGTCATCAAAGTAACAAACAGAAAACTAATCGATAATGAATCTGAAATACTAGAAACACATTTAATTGCAATGGAAACAACTAATGCCCCTCGGCTAAACTCTTGCTGCTCATTTAAGCAAAACTACGACATGAATGCCACTCGTATATGTTACGTTAATGAGCACTGAAATTTTAATTAGTTCGTGCATTAGGGAAATATTTGAACAACTGCTGAAAGATTTCCCGATATCCTCATCGTGTTAAGAGCTGCGGCATGTTGATCACGTATTCTCTATAAAACTGAAAAATACAAGAAATTTTTTTTAAATAAAACTGTAATGTCTGGTAAATATTTCTATCACCGACGAAGTAAAACAAAATTATTCTAAACTGTTATTGAAATATTTATGGATGCCTTTGAATTAGAACTGCCTATTTCTGTATAAAATTGTCATGAAAGTTAAAGAAGAAACTTATGAATCTGTTTTACTATCTTGTAAGCAGATAAAGAAATATTGCATTCGCGAACCCCCACTCCCTCCCCGCACCGTCATATTTAAACCTAAATTTCTTCTTTTATTACTCGTATATTGGTTTTAGCAATGTAGCCTTCAATGCAATGTCTGTTGCATTTTTGTAAGTGCGAACGTAAGAGTTATCAAAAGTCCTCGAGTTTATTTTGATGAGTTTAGTCATGGTATCTATATGTATACTAGCTGACCCGGCCACGCGTTGCTGTGGCTAAGGTATATGTTTAACTATAATGTTTTAATAGAAACGAAAAACTTTATTACCGTTATAGAGATCAACTTTATATAAATATGAATTTGAGGTCAAAATATGAAAACAATCGAACAAAAATTTCCTAAGTTTGGTAGAAACAAAAAATCAACAAAAAATGTAGCATTTTAGTACTTAGAAATATTATATTCAAGCTTGTAACAATTGAGTTCATTAAAAATTTGCTAATTGCTATTGTAACATTTTATTTTTAATGTAACATTTATTTTTAATAATGTAGGTAGGGTAGATAATTAACCAATATTATTTGTTATTTTTTGAATTATAAGCATTTTTAATTTCAGTTTAACTCAACACTAATCGGTGCACAATATTCTTTGTTAATCTGTCTCTTGTAAACAAAAATAGATTGGACGGTTTTCCCACACGGGAGCAAGCGACCTATAGTTGCCCATGGGAAAAACATGGATTTTCTAAATCTAAACCGCAAATTGACATTGTTTGTCATTGGGACTTATTAATGGACATGGCGAAAGCTAAACGAATGGGAAACTGTAGCCTTTTGAAGGGTATTGAAGATTCTGACGGTGTCATTGGGATACGTGGCAACAGAACTACTTCATCTTTAAACTTGCCAGTCAAAATGATTGCCTCAATAATGTTCCCGGTGATTTTTTTGATAACTAAACGCGTACCATTGCATAATCTCGGTGGATTTAAATTACGTAGAAGAACTATGGGTGAACCAATTTTTAACCGCAGATTATGTGGTGGCATTCCGGGTATGTTTAAAGAATTTTAGCCAAGAATACAGAAAAGCTGGTAGCTAAATAGATAATTTGCAATAAAAAATATATTGCGGTCCTAAATTGAGATAAAAACTATCCTATCATTTAAGTTGGACCAAACTGAAACTGCGTGTAAAATTTGGTTAAAATCGGTTCAGTAGCTGAGGAGTCCATTGGCCACAAACACAGGGACACGTAATTTTTATATATTAAGATAAGAATGTGTGCACGTAACGTGCGATAATCGTAAAAGCTTGAAATTTTGCCTGTAAGACATCTCTTGTCGGTATAAAGTTCTACATTTCCCGTTTTGGCTGCTACTGGATAAAAAAAAAAAATTTTTCATCGTTGCTTGCGGCAGATCAAATTTTATTTTCAATTCCTTTTTTTTTTTGCATAAACATGTTTAACTCAATTCTTGTATCTTTGCTTCTCTATAGTTTCGTACCAATTAGCGAATTTTAATCATATACGTCCTATTAGTTTGTTATTTTTTTTTCTCACAGTAAATAAAGTTTAACAATTGCGAAAGATTTTCGCTGTCTGATTTCAATGGCAATTAGTTTTGTCTATTAAAATATATGTATTATTTAACAGATGTTCCAAGAAATACTGTAGCGTTACGTCATAAGGTGAGTGCGCCACAAAATTCCATGTATAGCAGAAAGACTGACGCCCCTGTTTCTATGTAGGACAGCAAAAAAAGAACTTGATCGAGATTTTATAGTCTAGAGAAAGCCTGAATACTGATAAAGCGTTATGAACAGTCAAAAGTGTATCAAAAGTTATTTCAAAAGAAGCGGGTCAAACTTGCTTAGTCTTATTTTACACTTAAATTTACTTCCTTATAGTTTACTATAGTTCACTAGAATAAGAAGGTTGTTGTACTTATTCCATAAAGCCTAATTTATTTCGATGAGTTCAAAACAAGAAATATTACTGCGTACCTTTTTTTTCCTGTAATTTGATAACCCCAGACAAGTAGACGGCAGCCCAAAAAGTCCATTTTTTGCATTTTTAGTACTCTGGCGGCATTTTTAGTACATTATGCCACTGTGATACGCATGCTACACATATGTGCACGAACTGTGTGCCGGAGTGACCAAAAAACATAAAATAACGACTTCTCAGTATCCCGAGTGTGATGGTGGATCTTTCACCTTTCTATTGAAGTAGATGTGAAATTTTTGATAATGGTATTGAATTTATCAATCGTAAGTTTTTTTTCTTAAAACTGAAAAAAAAAATTTCTGTTTCGTTAGACTGTGCTTTATAATGCTTTTTTTTATTCGGAGCTGAGCCTATTAGGAGCCGGTGTTTCTTATAACTAAGACTCCCCCATTTTTGGTTAAACTGCAAACAAACGTAATTTCAACTTAATGTTTTACATTTAATTACTTTTTCTAGTTTGTTATGATTCATTTAAGGAATATATAAAAGTTAGAGCCAATTGAATCAGAAGTGGGTAAGATATAAAGCCATGGGGGAAGCTTAAGTTGGCCTTTTTTGGTTTACTTACTTTTTCAAACAATACATATTCGGAAAAAGAACTATTTTGTAGTTTCTGACAGCTATCGCAAAATAACAGCTATCAAGCATAAAAAAAAGTTGTTCACAGATGTTTGAAAAAAAATCAACTCTGTAGATTATTTTGATACATTTTTTAAAATTATCTTTCAATAGGTCATAAAGGATAACGTTGGAACTTAGGGACGGTCATTAAAATGTAACAATATTCTCCCCAAATTAACTTATACTAAAAGTACCTTTGAGTCAAAATCGTACACAGCACAAACTGAAATGCAAATTTTCACGTGTCTCTGATTCGACACACAAAACGTAATGTAATCAGAAGATATGCAAGTTGTGCAAAGGACAAGGAAGTTTCGCATTCCATGACAGACGTCATGTGTTTGTCACTTATCACACTTGTTAGGTTATGCGATTATAATGCGTTGCCTCGTGGCAAAAGAGAAGTGGCTGAATTCTGCTCAATATGTAATCGCATCACTTGTCGCCTTCGCGAAAGATCACGCTCCCACCACAAAGGACTTCCCAATGTAGTTTCTAGAATGCTTTGAATACGTTGGATATCCCAAACCGAGCCTTAAATGAGTATGACCTCTGATGCTATATACCTCTCGAGAAATGAAACCATCTAAGACAATATAACCGGTAAACATATTTATTCTCCCTGGCATGTTTGAAACGTGATCTACTGAGTTTATGGAGAAGTAACATGCTCTCCTAAATGCTTCTTGTCGTTCTCTTATCATAAAGGTAACCGTTTCATTAGCCGACTATGATATACCTACTATATGATTAGGCAAAATGAAATTATTGACGGCAATGAAGGAAGCGCAAAAGTTATTAGGGGGAAAGGGTGTCACTATGTACTAGAGGATGTAAGGATTGGGCCCTCAAAAATTTTGAAGGAATGTCTTTTCAAATTAAATGAGGTGGGTGTTGAAAAAAAGTGTTTTGTAGAGAGCTTGAGTACTTCAAAAAAGTGTTAAAAAATGTATGCATAAATGTTATCAGTTTCACTTTAGAGAGTTCAGAGTAAAAGAAAAAATTTACAATCAAAATAATAAAAGCGTAAATTATAGGTTGAATAAATTATTGAACGAATACATAAAATATTATTCGTAAATAGTATACTTAATTTCAGTAAAGTTGCTAGGGAATGCATTGCAACTAGTTTTGAAACATTTTTTCTCTAAAATTTGATGAAAAAAATCAGATGTACGTACCGTTTTCATCAAGTATTTTCTTTACGCAAAAAAGGCATCCATAACAGACGATAATGAGAATAAGTGATTTTTTTTCTTTAATAAATAATATGGGGTTTGTTGGGAGAAAAGTTATACTCAAATCATCAATGAGCGAACAGTAGCTTTGGGGTCAAAAATGGCTCAAAAGTATAAAAATAATTTGTTAGAAACGCAGGCACATAGTTGGTTTATAAAAATGTGTTTATTAAAAATATTTTATTCTTCTCTTATAATTATTCATTTATGTTTTGTCTAGTATGAGCTATATTAAAATGTTTTCTTAATCTACTTTCCCGTTCTGGATAGAACTTTTTTTCGTGGTGCCTTATAATAGAAGGCATCCCGTGAAAACACTTTTTCCGTATTCCTTTCATAATTAAAATACTTTACTATTTTTTCTCATCTTAAGCTTTTAAACTGATGTATTCCTACTCTCAAAAGCCACAAAAAATATCTTTCGCTTAATTTATTTTTTTTTCTTAATGGGTCAGGTTCAGATTTGAAAAAAAAAAACATATTTGGTACTTTTGTCATGCATGCAATCATGTTCTTAATAAATTTTATGTTGCTGTAGCAATATAAAATTAATTAAGAACATTTGGGTAAAATTTCGTACCATACTTCAATATCAAAATAGCAGATTTAGTTTTTTAAAAAGAATTGATTAATGGACCCACCCTCCTCTACTCCAAACACAGATTAACTTGCTGTAAAGGGCACAGGAGTGGCCTCTGGCGAATGGCCAGAGGTTGGACGATTAAATTCAAAGATACCATTCGAGAAATATGCTCCAATCACCTTAAAATTTCTTGAAATTACTGTCTTCCTTTTGCGCAATGCATATTTTTTCTTCTGTTTATAATTGTAATTAATGATTGCTATACATGGTGAATTTTTGTACCGAAAATAACGTCTACCACCCACTAACTATAATTGTAATTTCACCAGGAATTCACGAGATTAGTTTCTATTTTCCTTTATATCTTCAGGATAATAATTTTGCGTAATTAAATACTAAAATGGATTACGCTTAATTAAAAAAATTGGCATAACAATTTCTGACGTCTGAAGATTTATTGGGAAGTATAAAACGTTATGTGAAAATGGTGAAGTAACAAATAAAACGTACTTATTAAAGTTTCCTAGCCAACAAAGCTGTCAACGGGTGAGGTTTGGAAAGAAAGTTGAAAAATATTTAACTTCAATATGTACTCCCTGCCCCGTCCCTTTATTTTTTTCTAGTGTTGAGAAAATGTTTCTTAACACTAAATTTAGAAAAATGTTCTTGTAATTTGAGATGCGTTGCTTCAGTTTTTTTTCAGCTGTACCGTAATATGATGCGGAGTCTGATTTCCACAATACACATACCGTGAGGACCAGATTGTAGGATAGACAACCTTTCACAGCACAACAACATTCACACCAGGGGAGGACAAGGGCAGCAGAAAGTCCAAATATGTCCGAGCAGAGATTCGAATCCGGAACCTCCCCATCTGGATCAAACTTTTCTGACCGCTAGACAAAGTGATCGGCAGTAATCTATATACATAAATGACTACTTTTGTATGGATGCATGTCCGGGGTAATCTTCCAAGCTACTGGACCGATTTTAACTATTTTTTCCCCTTAGATAGCTACAGTAACAGGGAGTAGGATAAGCTATAATTTATTTCTAAAAGGGTAAAATCCTACTTTAGGGTCCGGGTTTGGCGATTTTTTTCAGGCTGTAGTTAAGGTTGCAATCATTTAGCTTAAAATCGCCAAATAATCCAATCATCCAATGATAATTCTGTGGTTGCCAGATTTAATAATTTATCGCCGGACCTTAAACTAGGATTCATCCCTAAAAAGCTTAGTTTAAAAAAGTTATTATGGAAAATAGTAAATTTCATGTCATTTCCCCATTAAATGATTAAATTTCCACCCATTGTTGCAAAAATTTGCTGCCTCGCAACAACAATATTAATAGTAATCATCATGAAAATTTTGAACCAAGGCTTCTCTGTAGTAAGGATAAAATTTATTGCTTTCTTAGGATTTTTATATTCATCTATGCCAATAATCGATACCGGGTTAAAAAAAAAGAGAATTGATATTGGCAACAGTTAGAAAATAGAAAATGATTTATTGGAAAATCACACGGATAAAATAAATAACGCATTTAAATTGGATTTCACGTTCTTCTTCACACCCAGTTCTACGGTATGATCATAAAAAATAGCTTTAAGAAATATGATTCTACTAGGCTTAGTTGAAACTCATATATTTATTTTCTTGGATTTGGCATGTTGCATTTAAACCCGTGCGACGCCGGGCGCATCAGCTGGTTCATATTAATATAATTACAAACAATCATTGTAAAAGGGGATTTCCTTCCTTTTTTTAGAAAGCGATTAACTTCCTGAATTCAGCTTCGACAAAAACATGTTTATTTTTTACTTGCTTTAGATTACGGTTTTACCATGCTTAAAAATTAAATAGTCCTTTTTTAATTTCTCCGTAAGACTTTTCGTAATGTTAATTTGTTTCCCAGTTTTTACGTTCTGAACATAGAATTCCATCAACTTTCATAAAAATACAGCAATTGATATATGAATTTCAAGTAAACACAATCAGAAATACTTTTGATTTATATTTATCATTAAGCAAAGCCCATCCAAATCCCCCGATCTTAAATAGTTTGACAGTAAATATTCTCATTTAGGTAATAATTTCACTATTATGTTTCAATCCATTTATTGCATTGTTCTTTCCGCGAATAGTTTATTACTAGTTTCTAAAGCTATCTTTTTACAAACTCTTAGTAGTTATTACTTAAAATAGTTTATGGAAAAAGATGGAGCGGAGTACAATGTTTGTTGACGTCTAACCTAGTGGATAAGATAGTATAAATTAGATATTTATGGGTAGTAATTAAGAATTTTTTGACTAAAAAGCTTGAGTAACGTAAAAAATTATTCTGTTTTACAATGGTTAAAAATATATATTAAATGTATTATTTCTCAACCGATAAAACATTAACCAAGTTTACACTTTCCTTTTAATCAATCCAACCAACCTGAAGCTGATCAAAATTCGATTTAGGAGATTACAATAATTTAGAAGAGTGTTACAACCATGAATAGCAGGTAAAATATGCTTAGGGGAGAAGAAAGTTTCTGATACGTATTAATTACTCTCTATGCGTAATTTTTATTGTGTCAAAAGAAGGATTAATAAAGCGTTAATAGGAAGAGAAATCAATATTTTGTGCGGAACCTATTGATTGTCGTTCAAACTGAATCAATAGTGTCAAAAGACGAATAAATCATCATCGTTGAATCTAAAAGAAATGTATACTAAGTTTGTGTCAATAAATTATGAGCAAGGAGAAAAATTATTAAATAATCATTTTAAAATACAGCTGCTGTTTTTTTTTTTTTTTTTTTTTTTTTTTGACAAAACATTTTACGTCTTATTTTTTCTCTGACATTTTGACAAAGTATATTAGAACTATTTTTTCAGATAGCGGAACAGAAATTGACAAAAAAACTACGATAACTATACAGACACAGACTTTGAAACAGAAATATAGTTTACGGAAGTAACAACAAAAAAACTGAAAGCAATTCCTTTTAAAGTAGGCACGTTGTCACTATACCAGTATGTATTAGTAGTACCTATGAAATAGAAATAGCGTAAATTATGGGACATTGATGAAATGAACTGGTTTTTTGTTACTTTGAAAGAAAGGTTTTATTGTCAACATTGATGACGGCATTCTACGTGAAGTCTACAGAGGAAATTTTGCCGCTATATGTATTGTCTTACGTACTATACACTCTACTTCAATAAAAATTTTAATTTCTTTAATAATAACAAACAATTTATTGACAACAAGTAAACAATGAATGGCCAATGAAAAAAATATTACTTTGAAAAGAAAAAATTATCAGTATTCAGAAGTTTAACAAGCACTTCAATCCCCAAACTAAAAATATGTTTTGAAAGGCGAGTAAGTTAAAAATCCTTTTTTTTTTTTTTTTTTTTTTTTTCTCTCAAGTGCGTTCTATTCAGGAACGAAGCTTGTTTACGGGAAAGAAAGCGAGTCCGCATTTTTCAAATTAATGGTAATATTTATTTTATTTAGAGGGTATTTTTTAAATAATTGCTCTTTAAAGATGGTCGTTTCTCAAATTTTAACAGAAACTAGCAATTAGCTCAGCTTATGTAAAATGACTATGCATTTTAATAATAATAGCTACGAATAAATTCAAAAACAGTTAGTAAGAAAAACGAAATATTTTTGGGGAAATAATTTTGTCCCATTTTAAATATGCGTGCAATTACACTAATTGCGCCCGAGAAGCTAAACATGTATTTTCATTTCCCGAGCAAAATTACAAACATATAACGTAAACCAGTAAATAGCTAATTTTAGATGAAGTAACTTCATTCCTGCTATTACAGAACTCGCTGACATCGGAGATGTTATGCTGCCTTTCATTGCTATTAAAATAGGCTAATTGCTGTGGTAAAAAACAAAAGACAAAAGAAAAATCAAATATTATGGGATACACTCATTATACGTGAAAGGATACCCCAAAAACTAAAAATTATAAGTTAACACTTGAATGCTTTTTTCATTAATTCGAAAACGCATTTTCTTTGATATCCCTTTTATTAAAACTATAGTAGCATATTAAATAATTGACAAAGATTGTAATGTATTACTTACGTTGATAAAGTTTTTTTTTTCTTTGAATAGTTTTTTAACGTTGCAAGCAACTACCCACCTCACATATTAAGCCTAAGTAATAAAAAAGGAAGTTACCGAACGAAAGAACGAAACTTTATGTGAACTGCACACCTAAGTAGTTTTAAAAGCTAAAAACATATTACTTATCCCTAAAAGTTTTTTTCAACTACTTTTATACAAAACTGTTTCGTTAGTATTAAGAACACTTATGTAACATATGAAGCGTATCGCAATATTCACTTAAATGTGTACTTACATTACTAGTTTTTTTTCCTCAAATGCCAGTGAGTACTGAAAAAATGCAACTACTGCTCATTTTTTTTTCTTTAGCTTCTGAACTGTTTCAAAAACACTTAATATAAATTAATTGAAAATGCTCCAAATTAACATTCCTCGACAGCCAAATATCCGGTTGTGTTTAAACTCGTATCAAAACTTGTCACTATTGAAAAAAGAAAAAAAACTGGGAAGCATTAGCGTTTTTCAATCTCTCGATCATAATTTACTTAAGACGTTTTTATACGATTTTTTGAGTAAAATACACATCAAAGTATTCTTATTAGGCAAGGTTTGTAGCTTTAAAAGATTAATATTTAGTCAAGAAATAGTCAACGGTATTGAACCAACTTCGTTGACACTGTAGAGAAATGAAAAATAACAAAGAAAGCATGTTTGCATTATCATGAATTTTTCTGTTGAATCCCACATTTAAGCGTACTCGTTATAACGAGAAATTATCGCTGTTCTTTTGCGCATGTTGTAAGCGAGTTTGACTGCATAAATTTAACAAAAGCAAGCACATGTACTTACAACTAAAATTTCAGGCAGTGATCAAATTTTCTCTTAGATTAATTACCTTTTTTAGCTCTTTTATACCCCCAAAGTTTATGGGAAAACACAAATCGTAATATAAACAATCAAAAACATTGTCGAAATAAGTTTATCTTTACTACACCTCAGTGGGTATTTTGTTACGAAACGGTCTCGTATTCGACAAAGAAATTTTTCAGTAGAAGATATTTGGCAGGAATAATTCTTCTCTAGGGAACACAATAATTGATGTCAGCTATCAGTGAACATGAGTTAAAATCTATAAAGAAGATTCATGATTAAGATATAGAATATTTAAAACCTATATTTGTTCAACTAAATTTTTCTTAATTACTCTCAAGAATTTTAATAAATGCATATGTTTTCATACTAACTGATATATACACTTGCGAATTTGCGGTGAAACTCGTTAATAAGGTTAATCAAGCAGTGTGCCATTTAACTGACATGACTGAATTTAATATACACTGCAAAAAATGATCTTTTGTTTTTACAGTATAACCCTGGCAGCTGAGGTTCCAATGTAGATGTAAAATGCACAAAATAAACTGTAAGACTAGCAATTTTACAGCTTTTTACTGTAAAGGTAGAAATTTTGCGGTTCATTACCGTAAAATTTAGCTGTATTATACTGAAAAAAATGACAGTATAATACTGGCAGCAGAGGTTCCAGTTTAAAACTGTAAAATTAGCAGTTTTACAGTTTATTACTGTAAAATTGGCAGTTTTTATAGTTTATTACCATAAAATTAGCTGGTATCATACTGTAAAAATAACATTCATTTTTTAGTCTAGGAATCACAATAAATACTAACATATTTAGCAATGATTAATTTTGAGAGAAATTTTCGTTTAAAAGTTGGTTGCAACTTTTGTTGTCGTCACAACGTCACAACGACTGACGTTCATAACTGAATATATCCTTTAAGGTATAGCAAGTATTTAAAGTTTTTCTTGTCATTGAGGTTCATGTGATAGTATGTTAATCGCCTTTTAAGCTATTTTGGTCCCGGATGTACTTTAATATCTTCTTTCCTGTCATCACTAATCCTTTCTCCAACATCTTAAATCCCTCCGCAATTCCTAGTACTGGCTAAAGTTTTATATTACATACTAGCGGTACCCGCACGGGTTTGCCCGTGGTATAAACTTAAAAATTCATTTGTAAAAAATTGATATAGCAAAAAAAAACTCTATTTTAGTTATAATTCAACTATAATTCTTTCAAAGAATGATATAAAAATTTGGCATGGACCCCACACTACTTCCTTTTACGTGTAAATTTCTTAGTAGGTGCCTTAAATGCTAAAATAGTGCTTGGAGTGAGCAAGATAACAATTCAAACATTTACATCCCTAGTTTGCCACAAAACAATGCCAAAAAAAAAGGTTTTACAATGATTAATCTCCTAAATATCGCCGATTTTAACATCATTCAGTGGATTTTTCGCAAAATATCGCCAATAGCGCCAAATTGAACCAAAATAAAAAAATAAATTTTTTCGCCACATTTGCCTCCAACTTAGCGATATGTCGCCAAATTGGCGTCAAACACTTTGCGACTAAAAGCTTGGCTATATTTCGCCAAGTGGTCGCGCCAATTCATATCACTTTTGTCTGCATTCAAATTAACACTGATTTACCCCATAAAAGGGGAAAAAAACCCCTTGGGGGAATTCGAATACAACCCCAAGGGGAGGTGCACAAAAATAAGCCAAAAGAGAAAATAAGAACAATTTTGCTGCTCACAGAAATCTTACCAAAGTTTAAAAGAAGAAGATAGTTTTCTTTCCTAACTTCAAAAACAAAATAATAGAAATTTCGTGCATTATTCTTCACCATGATAATAAAAACAATAAACATCGACAAACATCAACCAGCAAATGATAAATTAAAAGCCAAACTCATTCACTCAAGCCAATTTATATTGAAAAAATAAAAAAAAGGAAATAAAATATGTTTTGCCAGACGATAAATTTAGAATGGTTTACTATCATGTTGTTTCTTTTTTGACCTCATTTGGTTAAACAATGTTTCCCTCTTCTACACAACTCGTCAGATCGCCAAAATATCTCTAAACTCACAAAAATGGTACGCGTCAGTTTCTTCCTTCTCTACTTTTTTTAAAGAAAGGACTAGATTTCTCATTTGATTGACAGGTGCCATCTTATCACGATTTTATTATATTTCATTTGACTAATTTTAATAAGGCTTGGAGTTTGGATTGCTACAAAAACAAATACATTTTTAAAATTATTAATGGAAAAAGAACGAAACAAATAAACGAAATAAAAACGTAACCATGGTAACAACATTAAAAATTGATTTCCGTTGATAAAATAATTCATTTCATTAACCATTTTAGAATCGTTTGGCTTGCTTTACTGAAGATAAGCCTTGAATTCCGGGATTCTAAAAACAATTGTTACAGCTCTCCTGATGATCGTAGAAACTTCGAAAAAACTTCATTTTGTGCAGAAAATTTCAAGCTTTCGAATGACATAAGACTTGAAAATGTGTATGAAATATTTCTTCCCTATTTTATCGAATTTCCGCTAAGAATTCGAATAGAAAAAGAACGAAATGGAATTTTCGAAAAATCGCTTCGAGGTGCAAAACTACATGCTATAAACTAATTTTGTGCCAAGTGGTATGAAAATCGACCGAACGGTTTTGGCGCTACGCGCGTAACAGACAGACAGACAAAAAGAAAGAAAGAAAGAAAGACCCACCTTCAGCTTTATTATTAGTAGAGATAGAGATAACTGGAGAATATTTTAAGATTTTGCTTTCATCTAAGTTTATAGATACCAAAGAATTTGATAATGCCGTAGCGCATTTTGTTCCCGGAGATACGTCAATACTTTTTTTTCTTCTTTTCATTAACCCTTCCTGTCAATTTCGTAAAGCTCTCAACAATCTATGGTCCTAATTTAAGTATGTAAACAAATAGGAGTATATTAACAAAGATAGTTTTCAGCGGGCGCACATTTGCTCTTTCTTTTAGTGCAAAAAGCACGCATTAAACGTATACCTCTAAGTAATGCATTGAATCCCTTGCTGTATTAAAAACTGCACTTTCAAACACTTCCTTACTTTCCCTTTTGTTTATTTATATATTGTATGAAATCTTTAGACTTTGCTTTCCTTATACTTTCCCGGGTTTTTTTTTTTTTTTTTAAGTTACAAAGCTTTCAGCAATTATTTATTACTTACAAAACTACTAAAACTGAAAACAAACATCAGAGCTAAGTTAGGCTAAATTATGAAACATTGCGATATTTTCTTTAAATATTTAAACTAGAACTTTTTTACTATAGCATAGAATTAAAATTATACTACCAATTTTAGTCCTATTTTTCATTACTCCTGTATTACGATAGAGGAATAGTATTAAATATGGCTACATTTTATAATTGTAAATAATTCAAGATTGCATGTTTAGTTAAGTTAAATAGACATATGGTTCAATTTGTTTTTATTTTATTTTACTTTTTTATTTAGTTATTTAATTTTATTTATTTATGTATTCTATGCTCATATACATTAACAAAAGCACTGCTTGAAATTGCATATGCTTTTTTAAGCAAAATGTTTTTTCTTCTTCGAGCCAAAACTCCGTTTACAGTTACGTTTTATAAGTACGTCTAACAATACAGTACATTTTTTTGAATTTTACGCAGCAGACATTTTAAACAGCATTCAAAACCGGTTAATATCCACGTTTAATGATGCATACTTATTCTAGCTCAAGCAACAAATAAAACATGGGGTAGGATTATTGCTCTGCACTATCAATTGATTGCTGTTGGGAAGATGCACATTTTGGCTCACAAAACAAATAAATTTCCAAAACAGTAGGAAGTCTGCAAGACGGAAATTAAAAAGTCTTTTTTGCTCGATGCTCACTGAACAAAAATAAGGTTTTATGTTTACGGATCATTTAAATATGGTAAGCAAAAAAAAAGGGGGGGGGTAAGGAGATTTAATATGCTGCTGGATCTGCTCTTGGAATTTTTATATTAGTATCCTTTATTGTGGCATTTATGGTTGAGAAAGTAATGTTTCTGTTTTAGTGAAATACACTGAAGTGACAAAAGTCATGGGATACCTCTTAATATCGTGTCGGCCCTCCTTTTGCCCGGCGAAGTGCAACAACTCGACGTGGCATGGACTCAACAAGTCGTTGGAAGTCTTCTGCAGGAATATTGAGCCATGCTGTCTCGATAGACGTCCATAATTGTGAAAGCGTTGATGGGGCAGGATTTTGGGCACGAACAGACCTCTCGATGGTGTCCCATAAATGCTCAATGGGATTCATGTCGGGCGATCTAGGTGGCCAAATCATTCGTTGGAATTGTCCAGAATTTTCTTCAAACCAATTGCGAACAGTTGTGGCCCGGTGACATGGCGCATTGTCATCCATAAAAATCCCATCGTTGTTTGGGTACATGAAGTCCATGAATGGCTGCAAGTGATCTCCAAGTAGCTGCACATAAGCATTTCCAGTCAATGTTCGGTCCAGTCGCACTAGAGGACCAAGTCCATGCCATGAAAAAACAGCCCACACCATTACGGAGCCACCACCAGCTTGAACAGTGCCTTGCTGACAGTTTGGGTCCATGGCTTCGTGGGGTCTGCGCCACACTCGAACCCTACCATCGGCTCTTACCAGCTGAAATCGTGACTCATCGGACCAGGCCACGGTTTTCCATTCATCTAGGGACCAACCGATATGCTCACGTGCCCACGAGAGTCGCTGCAAGCGATGTCGTTCTGTCAGTAAAGGCACTCGAGTCGGTCTTCTGCTGGAATAGCCCAAGAAATCCAAATTTCTCCGCACAGTTCTAGCAGACACGTCCATTGTACGTCCCACATTGATTTCTACGGTGATTTGACGCAGTGTTGCTTGTCTGTTAGAATTTACGACTCTTTGCAGACGTCGCCGGTCTCGATCTTTAAGTGCAGGCGGTCGACCACTGCGCTGTCCATGGTGGGATGTTATGCCTGAAATTTCATACTCTCGGCACACTCTTGACACAGTGGATCTGGGAATGTTGAATTCTCTAACGATTTCCGAAATGGCATGACCCATGCGTCTAGCTCCAACTAACATTCCGCGTTCAAAGTCTGTTAATTCACGTCGTGCGGTCATCATCACGTTAAAACCTCTTCACATGAATAACTTGAACAGAAATGAAAGCTCTGTAAAAGCACTGCGCATTTATACCTGTTCTATGCGATGCTACTGCCATCTGAAAACTTGCATATTGCTATCCCATGACTTTTGTCACTTCAGTGTATAGCTTAATGATATGTACCGACCATAGCTTTTTTAGTTTCTTTGTGAAATTTAAGTTTTTTGTACCGTTGGGGCGCTTTATGTGAAATTTTCTTCTATTCAAATAAAGGTACAGATTGCATTTTAATTGGAAACTAGCAGAATAAGTTGGAAGTTCTTATTTAAAAAATATATATCTACGATGTAAAGTCATATATAGAACTATGAAGTTAAGTACCAGTGCAGTTCCATTGCAATTATTATAAGCGTTATTTACTTAAACTTTTTCTCGTCTCGAATTTTACTTCCTGCTTTCTTTTAAATGTTTTATTTATTTTAATTAAAGCGGTGACATTCAAACTTTTACACTTTGGACAACATTTTAGGCTAACCGTCATGAGCAAAGAATAGAAAAAGAAAGGATATCAAAGCGGTGTTTGCAAACTTATTATTTCATCTTCATTTTATCACAAAGCAAACCTCTCGAAAGGGTGATTTAATAAGAAATGCTATTAAGTGAAGTTTTGTAAGTAAGTTCAATTCAAATTAACATAGTTCAAGTTCTTAATAGACTAAAAAACAAACCTGCACTACAAGCATTCTATCCAGTTACCTACATTTCTTAAAGCTTTAAGCCTTCCGGGAAAGTGCAAAATAACTCATGCAAAATAAATACCATAATGGTCATTAATTCATCGCTATATATTAATGACATACAGGGGTTGAACAAAAATATAAACACCTTGAAATCGACACGTTTCCTTGCCTAATATGGTGTAGGAAACCCGTTGGCATTCAAAACAGCTTGCAGTCTTTTCGGAATGGAAAAACAGAGTTCCTGTATGTCTTCCAAGGGAATATTGTAAAACTCTTGATGTAAAACAATGTCAAGTTCAGCTAACGATGTTAGCGGTGGATAACGAGAACGCACTTTCTGCTCCAATATGGACCACAAAAGTTTTATAATATTCTGATCTGGTGACTGTGGTGGATAGGTGAGATGCAACAAATCATCCTCGTGCTCAGAAAACCAGTCCTGGACAATGTAGGCTGTGTGAGCAGGGGCGTTGTCGCCTTTGAAGACACCATCATTATTAGGGAACAAATTTTGAACAGTGGGATGAACTTGATCGGCGAAAATGTTCAGATAAGTCTTGGAAGTCATGTGCCCTGACAGAGTTATCATGAGACCATCAGAGAACCACGATATCGCTGCCCAAACCATCACAGAACCCCCGCCATGTTTCACTCTTGGCAACAAGCAGTTTGTATTATAGGCTTGAAATGACGTTCTCCAGACGTAAACTCGGCCAAAAGTGGGAAACAATGTGAAAGAAGACTCATCAAACCATATTACCTTCTTCCACTGCTCTATAGTCGTATCTTTAAGACTTAAACATCACTTTTTCCTGTTACGGGCATTAGCATCACTGATGAATGGATTTTCAATTGCAGCACGGCCAGCAATTCTCTGGTTATGAAGATCCTTTCTAATTGTTTTGGTTCTCACAAGGCTTGGTAACACGACATTCATTTCAGCAGTAAGGGCCCTGCTCCACATTGGCGTAAAGCAGAAAAATAAAGCAGAAACGTAAAATGGATTACATAGTGTTCCTATGGAAAGTACCCGGATTTTCAATTGCCCTTAATGATCGTCTGTCACGATTATTCAGCACACACTTTCGTCCACGCTGCGATTTAGCGGATGGTGTTTTTCCGCATTTCAAATATGCGGAATAAATCTTCGATACAGTACCTCTTGAAGCAATAAACACCTCGGCTACCTTGCTTACGGAAGCACCTACCATACGTGCTCCAACAATTTGCCCACGTTCGAAGTTTGTTAACTCTGACATAATGCAAACTCAAGCTGACATAACATGTGCTCCGACTACGACTGAACTGTTCAGCATATTTGCGAAGGTGTATAGATGACATCAGTAACTGAAAACGCCATTACCACCAACACATTTCATTAAAATCAATCTTTCTTTTCAAACATGCATTTCACAAGGTGTTTCCATATTTTTGTCCAACCCCTGTACAAATTCCGTGTGGTAACGCAGAAATGTTTCAAAAGCTGACATGCAATTACTTGTTATTTTGAAATTAGATATGTATATTTTTTCCCAACGAAAAAAATCTAGATATTTTGAACGAAGAAAATCAAAGTAAAAACTCATGCATTAATCTAAGAAAAATACTCTAAGATTACTGAAGAATACTGTTATTCATCAATACGCAACAAAGACGGATATTGCAAATATTTCTAACAAACGTGGTATTTATGCATTTGTTGTGTCGAAATAATCCTTCCAGGAAAATATGTGTATATATCCTGTTAACATTCTTGACCCTTACATATATTTTTTCCTGGAAGGAGAAGTACTTCTTTCTCCCCCAAAAGAGTATAGAGATTCTCGACTTCCCTGACATTATACTAGAAATAAACCAGTATATTGCTTAGTACATCATTACTATATCCCCAGAGTAATTCTGGGAGTTTCACCATTAACATGCTATACAGAAAATAGTTCTTGGAATTTATCTGTTGTTCACAACTTTATCCAATTGATTTCGCAATTTGATGTAGTTGCCACATTGCTAGGATATCCAGTATTACGATGATGTGGTGATCATTTTATAAAAACGACAATATGTAACAATGATTTCCCTTGTTTTTATTTTTTCTTACATAGCTCCTAACATTTCTTTTTCATTTGCTCCAAACTTGTTTATCTTGTGTTTGCTGTCTTGACTCTGCTAGTCGAAGACATTATTTTCCATTCAACAATATGAATCGATTATTTCGAAAAGGGAATATCTCTAAAATTTAAAATTTTTCAGGGGAGCAAAAAAACTAATTTATAAAAAACGAAGAAACTTAAAAGGGATAATTATTGCAATGATAGAACTGCACAGATGTTCCATTTTCACAAGAATAACGTGTTTATACGTTAATAACAGAATGCCATTAAAAAATTGATTTTGAAAAAAAAACCGAGATGTTACCTTTTCGAAATAATCGATTCAATTATAGTTAATTTTAATACTTGAATGGAATAAAATTAATAAATTTAAAATATGTAATTTAGGCAAATATTTTGCGTTATTGGACAGTAAATATATTTTTAATAGTATTATTTATGTATTAAAGCAAAAGAAAGCAGCTAAAACATTGGTAGGCTGAATTCTGTCTTGGCCGTGTCTTGGCTGAATTCTGTCTTGTAGCGTACGGCAGTGTATAACTGCATTATACAGTTTCAAACCTTTTACTGGAAGAAAAGGTATAATGATTTCCGTTTTCTTTTGTAGGGATGCTAATTGAACGTAATTTTATTAATAAACGTTTGATTTTGTATGACTAATATTTACCACAAATGCGTAGCAAACTGAAAAATCTATTATTGAGTAAAAAAATTTTGAAAGCATCCATTAATGGTAAAAATCACTGTGGCTATCTTTTCCTGATTCCTACAATCATTACGTGTTCTAAATATTATTACGCATAAATAAAATGTGTTAAGCATTTCATTTAAGCGTAAATTTGGTATTATTACCTTGCTTGTATTACGGTATCTATTAATTTGCTTTAATTTAGTAATATTTTTCCCTTGTTCTAACAAGGTTTTTGATAAAGCAGTGAGTAAACGCCTCTAAACAAGGGCTAAGGCAAAGTTTTTGATGTTACCTCAATGGGGGCATTTAACCGGCTGAGGTAGGGCGAAATGCCTGACTGTCAAGGCAATATGCCCCAAAGCTGGAATTTAGTTTTATCATCTTTATTTTTTCAATAAAAAAATTAATTCGTAGCTTTCGGGCCTGATAGACACAGGATCTGGATCTACATTAAGAGAGGCAGGTATTATCTTTTATTATCCGTTAACAGCATTTTTTAAACAAATTTCTGCTTACGTGGAGCGTGATACCCAGACTTACCCTCTACTTAAATGTGCTCATTCTAAATTCTTAGCCAGAAATTTTGAATCGTGATTTTTGATGATATAAATAAAACGCAAAGTGCAAATATAAGTCAAATCGATTAAAACTCCGATAAAAATACTCGATTTCTCAGCTCTATTCTTCTAAATCTGATTAAGTCTAAATGCTAAATGGAGTGAATCGCAAAATGTCTGAAATTGTTCCTTCGGTTTTTCCTGTATATTTAATTATAGTTTCGATACGGTTGATTTAGTTCACTTTAAATCAAATTTGCTCCTTCCAATGAAAAGTATTATCCATAAAGAATAAGCCTTGAACATTTCACATTTGGAAAAAAAAAAAAACAATTGAATAGAATTTCTTTTTATGCACAGCTGTGTTCGACAAAACTAAAAAGAAGACCCCAAAAGCCGAGTCTATCTTAGAAAGTGAAGAATAAATTATGGATTTTCATGACTTTCTTATAGCTTTTCCGATAATTAGTTCTACCACTAAAAGTGAAGTGTTTAAGGAGAGATTCTTTTCCTAAATGATATTGAGTAATACAAAAATTCAAAGATTTTGTCCAGTATTTTGAAAAAATTATTGTTTATCTATCGGTTTTCGGAACTATCGTAGTTAAAGCAAATGCACTGAGTATATAGTCATTGCTTTTGTGATGTGCATATGTATTTTCTTTCTTTTTTCCTCGTCTCATCTTGATATTGCTAATTGCATCAAATAAGCATAGATATGCAATACTTGTTAACGTTTTAATGGCTGAAAGAAATAGGATCTTGTTTTTTTTTTTTTTTTTTTTTTTTTTTCTCAGCTAAAACTTTATTGGAAAATTAATCCATACAGAGATCTCATCGCAATGAGACGGAAAAAATAATAAATAGAAGAAAAGTAAGAAAAACAAAATGAAAGTTTTCAACGAAAATTCCCTTGATTCCCGAAACCACCAGACAAGCGATGTCTAACAAACAGATAATTAAAAGCGAATACATAGTTAGATAAGTGGACATACATTCAAATAGAGAGACATACATACGCACATAAAAGAAATTGAATGCACGTAAAGAAAAACTAGCAATGTTTTAATTAAATTACTAGTAGAAAATTTGAAAGTATCGAAAGATAGCCAATACAAATAGAAAGGCTTTAAATGTTTTTCGAATCATTAAAAATTTCAAAAAATTTCCTGATTTTAAATGTTACAAGTTAAGGAAGTACATGTATCAAGAAACATTGGGAAAGCATCCAAAATACCAATGTTTATCTTCCTTTAAATTAAACAATAATGATCAACAGAGAGTTCTAATAAGTTGTATTTTTCAATCCTGTTAAGAAACCTCCTTAGATGAAATTGCCCAAGAGGTAGCGCTTTATTTCATTCAGTTAAATGTAGATGAAACGTAAATGTTAACTGTTTTTTCCGTAGTCTTGTTTAATGACCATAGTCTCATTAAAACAAATGAAATGTAAAATGGCTTTTGAAAGTAACATCCTTAACAATTCTGGGACTGAAAAATAAAGATTGTCTGATTTTATATGTTTTATTTTTGTTTTTAGTACATCTTCCTACATTGACTCATATTCCATAATAACAGTACCCTCACTGCGATGTCCGTGCTAAGAATCTAAAAGAAGTCTCTTGAATACATAAAAATCGCCCTTCCCTTATTTAAAACAATCGTTTTCATTATCTCAAAGGCTCGTACACCCTTTGAAAATCAAGTAAAAGTGCCTTTGTAATTAAAATACCCCCCCCCCTTTCCAGAACAACAATAGTATTAAAATGTAAAATAATCCACCAACTCTAGTGTTTATAGCCTTACTAGCCAAATGACCACGCTACTGTAACCCAGTCAATTAAAGAGACAAGTGAGCCATTATCTATTAGCGATCCGAACATTTTAACTGATACTTTTAAACGAACATCCTTTTGACTCCTCATACTCCACAGAAAATTAAGTGAATTTTCCCCAACGTAAAACAATCATTTTATTTATCTCAAATATGTACACCTCAAATCTATTGTTAATCGCCAAGCACACAAAGCGAGCACGCTACCATAACCCTGCCTATTTATGACAGAAGCCAGTTTCGTCAAGATAGCGATCCGACAACTATGTATAATTAAAACGCTTGAAAAATTAATTTACTTTAGTTCAAAACTGCACACACGCATTAAAAATCCAGTAAAGTTCCTTTGCAATTTCAAATACTTCACCAAACGCATAAAAAAAGACATCAAAGTGCATTAACAGTAACTTTAGAGTACAAAATAATCCACCAACTACTATTTTTTGAGACATAGTTGTTGTAATGAAAAAGAAAGAACGTTCGATTATAACTTTCTCTTTGGAACTATTAGCGATAAAATTGAATCAATGCTTACACCTTCTAAGGTCTACCTATTGGTCAATATTTGTTTGATTCCGTTCATTACTTCTCGAGACATAGCAGCTACAAGAGTTGAAAAAAAACGTTCGATTTATCTATTTCCTTTTGAGTTATTGACACCAAATTAAATCAGCACCAGTACCCTATACGGTCTATCTATGGACCAATTTTATTTGATTCAGTCCATTACTTCCTAAGATATAATAGTCCCCCAGAGCAAAGAAAACATTCGATTACTCCACCCCCCTTGGAGAAAATAGCGCTAATTCAAATGAGGGTACATATTTATGAGGTTACCAAACTTAGTTTGATTTCATGCAGTAATTTTATTGGTAGATCGCCCACAAAACACCGGTCGCATAAATACAGACACATTCGCGCAAACGGAAACAGACAGACATTTTGCAAAAATTGTCAAGACGGACTCAGTAACATCTCATAACGTAGAAATCCGTCAAAATTTG
Source organism: Uloborus plumipes (assembly GCA_038373865.1). Classification (NCBI taxonomy): domain Eukaryota; kingdom Metazoa; phylum Arthropoda; class Arachnida; order Araneae; family Uloboridae; genus Uloborus; species Uloborus plumipes. The sequence goes on from JAXGGA010000681.1 coordinate 110,697, forward strand.
AAAATTATCATGAACCTTTACTTCTATATAATGGACCTAGAAGAAAGAAAAAGGAAAATAAATGAATTGTAAATAAAGTAAATAAGGTTGTAGGTTTTTAAATATATCCAGCGAGAGAACATAAAAGTAACAGTGGAAAGAACTCAAATGCAGAAATAATTGTGTGAATGAAGAAGCATTCGATATTCAAATTTAGCTATAGAAAAAAAAGGTCGAAAAATAATTGAATCGATTATTTCGAAAAGGGAATATCTCTAAAATTTAAAATTTTTCAGGGGAGCAAAAAAACTAATTTATAAAAAACGAAGAAACTTAAAAGGGATAATTATTGCAATGATAGAACTGCAGAGATGTTCCATTTTCACAAGAATAACGTGTTTATACGTTAATAACAGAATGCCATTAAAAAATTGATTTTGAAAAAAAAACCGAGATGTTACCTTTTCGAAATAATCGATTCAATTATACAAAAAAGAAGAAAACAGCTTCTTTTTTTCTATTATACCTGAGGGACAGATAAAAGTTCCCTGTCAGTAAATTCAAGAACTACGTGAGCGGTTTTTAATAAAGTGCTTCAGTTTTAAGATGCAACGTTTCACACTTTTTTATGCGTCCCTTGACGTCAAACATTAAATTTCCAATTGCATTTTGAAAGCAGTGCCTTAACATTTCGTTTCATTTTCTCTTAGGAAGTTGGAAACTTTCTTAACTATATCTTTCAATTTATGCAAAAAATAAAATAGGAAATACAGAATCAATAAAAAAAATGGGACATAAATCTCTTTTGAAATAAAATTTCAAATATTTGTTCTCTGCAATATTTTGATGATAGTCCTGTGGATTTTTGAAGAAATTAAATAAAAAATCAAATGAATTGCCACAATTAATTTTTATTTTTAGAAAACATTGCTCAGTAATCAAGTCAACTCTCCAGAAATAATTGGTAGTCAAAACAAGATCTCGTTAGAGTCGCTTTTGAACTTCTGGGAAATTTTTCAATTGAGGAATCTATAAAATCTTCATGAAAATTAAGATTATTCAATATTTATTAAAAATCTTTATTTAATAATACATTGAATGATTTAATATTTTTTTATAGAAATCTATAAAATGTACTTTGTTTTCGCGAAAAAAACTGTTAAGGGTAAATCCGAAGCGATTTTACTGAAAGTAGTACGTTTAAGATAGTTTTCCATGCATAAGCATTAATTATATTTATAACTTTGTTTCCATGAAACTGCAAGGAATTTTTTTAGACCTTTTTTGTATTTTCTTTTTGAATATACAGATTGCAAAAGAAAAATGTGTTAAAGAGCTAATAGCTTATAAATTATAGGTAACATTATACTTCAGTAAATTGTTCTTAGGATTATTCTACTTAATGTTGATTTTAAGTATTATATTATTTGAATCGTTCCAAAACCCGATTAAAATCCATACACAATAGCCACGACACTTTCCGAATTTAACTAGTTTTTATAACTCAGTGCTTTCTTCTTTATAAAACATGTATGTATTTTAGTATAGCTCGACTGGAAATTCCTTTTGAAAGTAGTAATATATTTCGATTAGATTTTCCAAGCTCAGAAAGCAAAAGAATTTTTTATATAAAAACAAGATTTGTACCGAACATGCGCAGGTTTTAGTCAGGAATCTAAATCTAAAAAATGTATCATTCCTCGAACGTCAGCTACTGTATTTCCTACTACGATAATAATCTTATCTTAATGCTATCTTTGAAAACAAGATTATAAGGTAAAAACATTGAGACTGATTCTGTATATGTCTCGGTTTTTATAACCGACAACTTGAACAGGATAAATTCATTTTTTTTTTTTTTTTTTTGCCCTGCAGTCTTCAGAGGGACTGCTCAGCTCAGTCCGTCCAAGCATCTTCTCCCTTTTTTTTTTAATGAAGCATATGGAATATTTTAATGGAATATTTTCAAATAGTTAAAGGGCACAACTGCCGTTATAAGCACAGAAATGGTACCTGCAAACGATCTCAAACTGAGATATTGTTGTTTAAAGTGTTGAGTCTCCGTGTATTTGATTCAGGAATTACCCCTAGCAGTATAATCTCATCGGTCGATGTTCGGCCATTCATCGAAACCTGATGAAATTCTCATCTTCCGATCGTCAGATTCGATGAGTTCTCATCGGGAATTGCTCCAATATGTCTCATCTGCCAAACAGAATCCGAGCAGCAAAATCCGATAAGTCTTGCTCGAAATACAATGAGATTTGGAGCAATTTATGAGCGGTGCAGTCCCGTGCAGATGAATTTAGGATCAATTTTGGATGCTTGGCTTATTTTATTTGGGAAAGTTGTTCGGAAGGATATCGCTTTCCGATGAAAAGTAGCTCATCGAAAAACCGTGCTCGGATACTGATCGAAACGATGTCATCGTGCGTTACGGGATCAGTTTACTAGGAGTCCGATGATCGGCCGATCAAAATCCGATGAGTTGATGCTACTTGGGTAAATTCAATTCTTTTTTTTTTTTTTTTTCTTTTTTGTCCAGCAGTCTTCAGAAAGACTGCTCAGCTCAGTCCGTCCAAGCATCTTCTACCTTTTTTTTTAATGGAGCATATGGAATATTTTGATGGAATATTTTCAAACAGTTAAAGGGCACAACTGCCGCTTTAAGCGCAAAAGTGGTATCTGCAAACGATCTCAAACTGAGATATTGCTGTTTAAACTTTTGAGTCTCCGTGTATTTGATTCAGGAATACTTTTTCAGATTTTTTGTAAAATTATTTCCCGTTCTCAAATGACCATAAAATATTGCATTTAAATAACGTACATTACAAAGAAACACACTTTGACAACAACTCAATTTTGTTAAAAAGCGCAGGTACGACTTTTGTATTTAGCACGGCAGACAAGCATTGACGTTAAGAGGACAAATCCACACTTTAAATTAAAAAAAGCGAGATCAAATCAATTAAAAAGGTTTTAAAAAAATGTCTTTATTTTTATTTTTATTTTATTTGTTTTTTTTTTAACTTCTTGTTTCTTTTCCCCCTACGCATTTGAAATCAAACTGAGCGCTTCGTCTCTTACCTGAATGCTATAGTTAAATTAAAATGTAAGATATTTTATTTGAAAAAAATATTATGCAAAAATAGTTTGACACTTTTACTATAGATACAGGATGAAACAAGTTACTCAATTTGCTTAAAGACCTTTCTATTCCTGCTTATTTGTCTCATGGTTTGCTTCTTGTGCGTAAACAGAATCGATAAAAACTTAAATGCAAATGTTTTCTTTTTCATTAAAACATTATTTTATTCATTTAAAAAATATCGTACGTAAAGCAAAGAATAAACAGAAAGAGATGAAAGTTTTCTTGTTCTCATGTTTGTTCAAAAATGCACAAAAGGAAAGAAAAAAAAAGAAAAAGTACCTCAAGCAACTTAATTTTTGCCCCAAATATATTTTTTCTTAATCTTAAGTTTCATTTTCCTTCTTATTGTCAATACTTTTACTGCTGTTATTATTAAAGTTATTTGGAGAAGCTCACAAAGAAAGAAAATTTACTTCTTACAAAACAGAGCAAACGTGATGTGTTAAAAGTCAATATGCTTTGCTCTTTCTTGGCAAAAGTAGCATATGGAATGTACCTGGTAAGATATTTGTGTGTATGTGTTTCTTCAGTTGCACATTTCTTTGTTTATTTACAACCTCTAAAATTAAAATTTGTGCATTCGTGACATTTTTTAATTCAGTTTCAGATTCCTTTTTTCTTCATTTATGTTTTTAAATCATAAAACAATCTACCTAAATGCCATTAATTTTCCAATCAAAAATACTTAACAACTGATTTTTTTTGTACTTATGAACAAATGCTTTTGGCATCGTTTTTACAAAAAAGAATTAAATCACTTTTATCTTCTTACTTTCAAAGCAAATTTACCGAGAAAAGGACTTTTAGTAATGTCCTTATGAGTAATAAGATTTGGCTTTTTTTCACAAAAAGTGTTAGTTTTGTTTTATTTTTCTTTATAACGGATTATGTATTGTTTTGAAAAGTATTGCTTTTCCTTTTGCGTAATGGATCACGGCTTAGCTTCAGAAGGAAAAAACCCTTTACAAATAAAATTTTTAAAACCTTCCGTCTTTCTTTCTTACTTTTTTTTAATCAGTCAAAGTTTGCTAATTTGTTTCCTTTTTGTCTCATATAACAAAGTTAAAAATTAGTCAAAATAGTTTGCTTATTTCTATTTATTTTTTTTTAGGCAGTTTGAAAAAGTTTTCGCAAAAACAAAAGACAAAGATTGAAACAATGGAGATTTCTTATGCGGAAAAAATACTCTTCAAATCTGAGAAGAAATAATAGGAAGGAATTACTTTCTTCAAATCGACTAAGATATTTACGTTATTGATTTTTCTACTTTTATCTCTCTTAAAGATTTCTAAAACCTTTATTTTATTCTGTCAGGTGGAATGTACTCATAAAAAGGGGAAGCAATGCTATAAAACTATGGGTTAAAACTTCGAAGAATGTTGTCAAGAACAAATGAAAACCTTCAGGTTAAAAAAAAAATCTTTATTTTCAAGTCTGAAAAAAAGAAGGGTTTTTTTTTCTAGACAATTCCACTTCAGGTGAGGTCTATTAATTATATCATATTTTGCCTTAGTTTTCATTGTTGTTATTATTTTTCATAATTCATGTAAGGGATATTTCTAGAATCGTTTTTAATGATTTTGATATTTTACTCCTTTTAAAAAGGCTGAAAACCTAGCTGTTGTGAATGAAAATAATTATTTTAATTTCGATAACTACTTTTCATTCCAAAAAAAATTGCACGTACATCGATAAAAAAATATATGAAAATAACGAGAAACTCATCACAAATCGGAATAGTGTTAAGCTCGTGGTAATACAAGCGCAGTATTTTTAAAACGAGAACAAAAAGGAAAAAACTTTTTTCATATGTTGTTTTAGTGCTTTGGGGGTACATTAATGACATTTTTTATGCATCCTCACTACCAAAACCGTTAAAATAACTCAAGAACAGTATTTATGCGGGGATGGCGGACCAGAACATTACCAGTACGACACTAGACCAGACCGTATCTCTTACGAAAGTATACGCACAAAAAAGAGCAACTTTTCCTACTTAGTCACCATTTAAAAAATGCAGCAGTCGTATTAACACATGGTTAACAAAATTTCGAATCGTGATGCGTTTGTGGTTATTTTCATATGTTTCTCATCGTTTTACTTCTGTATAGTGATTTGAAAGGCTACTGAATCATTTGTAGTAACCCTAAATTATTTGTCCAATCACTGTAGTACTCTCAAACAATTGATGTGTAACTGGTCATTGATTTATTATTTCTCTGAAGAATTTGAAAAAATATGCTTTATGCTGTTCGCTCTCGTGTGTTACAAATCAAATTAGTTCCTACTAAATCCAGTACGAAAAATAAAATTTTAATGTCAAAAGATTTCTTTCAATTTACGAACAAAGTGAATAATTGGGCCGCAAATTTTTAGGAGCATCTTCAATGCTTTGCCGAATGTCATTCCCAGCATGCGAAATAAATTAAAGTTGTATTTAAAAAATAGAAATCGTTTTTACGTACATTGCTTGCACAATAAGTTAATTAGAAGTTCTACTCACACTAAAAGAAAATAATACACAATGATGTTTAACAAAGAGAAGAAGAAAAACGATATTTTTTTAGCTTCCGCTCATTAATACATTTAGCTATGTTGCTTGAAAATGAATACAATTCTTTCCAATTACAAGGCATTAAAATTGAAATAAGTGTGTTTTTTCTATCAATTACTACTCTTAAGGAGCTTCGAAAATGTTACTAGAACAATCATTTGCTTTCAAAAGAGCTATTCATTATTCCTATAAAATCATTGAGAAGATATAACGCATATTTTAACAATGACGTTCAGTATCAATGTTTGAAGATTCTAAAAATGAAAACTATTGTCTCAATGCAAGTTTTTTTTCATTCAATTAAATACATTGTTCTTTCTGATGTAAATGCATTTTTCAAAGCAAAATTCCCATTTGTTCATTTTGAAAAAAAGTAAGCTATCTCAACTTTTTTTCACATCACCCTACTCTCTGATAGCATAACATCTCATGGCAAATTTAATGTTATGTGACTGCCAGTTACAGTGGTCACAAGTCAAACAAAATTGAGACGTGTCTCAGGAGTTATGCTGTGTCACTCTAGTGACAACTCTCTCCTGTTTCCCGTAAAATCACTGCAACAATTAGTATGTAGACAGTCACTGCGTGACATGTTGGAAACATTTCCGAAACATTACTTCGTGACTTCACAATGAATATAAAATTCCCAAGCTGCTACAACACGTAGATGATTTTGCAAGGAAGGTTTGTGACAGTCACACAGCTTTTACACACCAATTGCATTTAAGTAACTGACCAATAAGGATTATATACTGCCGTGGGAAGGAAAGGGCAGTGTCTGCAGAAATAAGTTTTCGAAATATTTGTAGAAATGGATTTTGGATGCCAACAATGCGGAAACGTTGGAATGGGGTTTTTTTTTATTTATTTACTTTTGTTCGTGCTTTATTTTCAGAAAAAATCAAATAAGCAAGCTTTTACAACAAAACTAAAGCACAATGGATTAGGAAAATACGAAAAAAAAAATGAAAATGAAAATTTTGCAGATACCGACCTTTACCTTCCCACAGCAGCACAAAAAACTGTAAGTTTTTTCAAAATGTGAATGATTTTATAGGGACGATTTATGACAGTCATGCAACTTTCATATACGAGTTAAATTTTAGTTATTCTACTATAAAGGTGGTATAGGTCAATAAGTTGCTACAACCTGTTGATGATTTTACAGTGACGAATTGGGATCGTCACACAACTTTCACACATGGGTTGGATTTTAGCTATTGTCCTGTAAGGGTTGTATGGAAGGCTATTAGTTGCTGCAACCTGCTGTTGGTTGTGCAGCAACAATTTGAGACCATCAAGCAACAAGGATCCTTATTTAGCCGTCCCACTACTTTCACAAACGGGTTACATTTTAACTGTCCTGTAAAGGTAGTATAAAGGGTCATAAGTTCCTACAACCTGTTGAGAATTTTACATTGTCTTTTTGTGCCCGTCAAGCAACAAGGATCCTTATGTCACTCAGCATTTACATACGGATCCCATTTTAGTAGATCTCCTGTAAGAGTTGTAACGCTACGATAGAAAATGTTAATGCAATTATGCAAAAATAAAAATTGCTGACATAAATATTAAAAGTAGCTTTGCGAACTTTGCTTTGTTATCCAGAGATTTGATATAATACGACATACGTGAAAAATTAATTTATGAATTAATATTGGATTCACACGATTTTTATCAACCGCTTACATAGCAAACTCAAACAAAATCCCAGTTTGTATGAGGAGTTTCTACATTTTAACTCCAAAGATTGGAATGAAATATTTGATCGAAATTTACTGAAAGTGATGCATCGAATCGATTTTTCGATTTCAGTGTCTCAATTTTGCCGAATTCCATCAGGCAAATACAAAGAAACCGAACAATGCTTTAAAACTGCAGAGTAAAAGTTTGAAGAATGTTGTCAAGAACAAACGGAAACCGTTAAATTACTGGATTTCAGCGAAAAAAGAATATCTTATTGCGGTCGGAACTTCCTCTTTACGGTTGTTTCAAAGTTTCATCTTATTTGCCGCAGTACATTGTTACTGAATTGTTTAATTCTACTGATTAAATTATTCAAACAAGAAAGAGGTGGCACGACACGGTTTTCAAATATTTTATAACAGTTGCATTTTATTTTATAACTTGCTTTAAATGTTAGAATTTTCCATGTGCAGAAGACAATCGCAAATGCCTCTAAATTTTGAAATAACTAATAGATATGCATAAATCTTAGTTATTTATTGAATGAAGATTAACTGATTTTATGAATGAATTTAGATTAATCAATTTAAAATAAATGCTAGTACGAGAAGAAATATAAATGCACTTCTTTTTTCTGTCACTGCCTTTTAAATACAGAACAAACCTAATACAGTAAACTTTCGATTATCCGCAAAATAGGGTGGCACGGTAAATAATCGAACAATAGGTAAAAAACGATAAAAATGTATGCAATAGTTAAAAAAAAGTCATGTACACAACATATACATTTAAATTACAGCTAAAAATGACACCATTGAATCTAAAAAATATCTTGAACAGCCAAAAGTGAACAATCACGAACGTCTATTTATTTATTTTTATTCATGTATTTATTTATTTTTATTTATTTATTTGTTTACTTATTTATTTTCATTCAGTAGATTATCACTAAAAAAAAGTGTGAAAAACCTGTGGATAATCCGACAACCGATAATCGGAAGTTTACTGTATAAATAACGTATAAAAGAAAGCTTTTGCTTGGTCTTTTAAGAACCAATGCTTAATAGCCTTAAGCCGTTGGTGCGGTTGTAAAATAACTCTTGTACCCTGGGACTTTTGTACCTAGGAGACGCATGTGTCCTTTAAGTACGAAGTCGAATGCAAATATACTTTTTTCACGTTATTGAAACATCAGAATCTTGATTCAGCAAACCCCCTTAAATACGGACCCTATTAAATAAGTCTCTCTTAATCCGGACAACCATTTGGATGTACAAACTGAATTAGTAAATTTGACTTAGCTCAGTAATGTATTTTTGAGTACCTTATATTTATTTTTGTAGTGTATTTTTTCTCTTGTGCAGTTGCATGTTTTATTCTCCTGAATTGAAAATTTAACTTCTACTGGTGCACAGTAGTTTGTTTATGTCTCAACTTATGCAAATCTTGCGCGCATTCAATTTCATTATCACGGTATTTTAATTTACTTTTATGACCTGAATTTTAATAACATTTTCGCCTGAGTTTTTCAAATTCATTTTTTAAACTTATACAAAAAAGACATCAAAAATTACTCAACCAAAAAAAGGAAAAAAAAAACCACAAAAGCTAAACTTAGAGTACTTCATGATAGACTACGAAGGTACAAGATCAATTCCAGCACTTTCCAGAAACATGTGGATGACAAAAGCAGTCTCTTATGATTCTCGCTATTTACAGGAAAATATATAAAAGCGAAACTGAAGTATGGACGCTTAGTTTAAGTATGTTTCAGAAAGTAACCCTTCAATTCAATTCCGGAGAATAGGAGGAAGTGTCCAATTTTATTACTTTTTGAAAACGGTCGACTAAATTACCTTTCACTGCTTTCTCCACCAGGATGTACTTCAACTAGGAACGATTCGATTTTATTCGCTTTCACTTATATTCCAGTAAATTTTATTTACTTTATTCTTCTTTGTGTGCTCTTTAGATAGAAAGTAGTGTTAAATGTGAATCTATTGGTTCACATGGAAAGGAGAAGCACTTGAACACTTTCACTTTCATTCTATTATAGGGGTCTTTTATTTCACTTGTTAGAGTACTGAGTATTCTCGCGTTCGAAGTTTTAATTTTTGTTCGAAGGAAGCACTTGGTGCAATGAACAGTATCACGACTTTGAAATGAAATTAAAATATCTTTTTGCTGCAAATGGAATATTTTATGCTAACAGCAAATTATACGTACAGTACACAACGAAGACAAAGGTGTCGGCTGCGAATCGCAACTAAGCTTATAACATTTTGAACAAGAAATTGTATCACTAGAAAAGTATTTGCTGTAAATGATTTCATTTTCATTATAGAACTATACGATTTATTTTCATTCTTACACATTGAAAAGTATTCACCATTATTTTGCAATCAGCCATAATAACTTAATTTTGAGTGGTGTAATAGCGTGAAAATATTAGTTTCACTACTCGCAAGAGCCAAAAAAAGAGAGGAAAAAAAAGAGTAATTTCTTCATGTAGTATCAGAAGAGAGAATCGATGAGGCATTCTCCTCAATGTAAAAACAAAATTTGAAGCTTCAATTATAAAACACGCATGAATTAAATGGCCTTTTTACACATTTTTTTTCATATCAACATGGAAACCTTTATGGGATAAAGGGCTCATTTAACTCTAGGAGAATTGAGTTAAATTGAATGAAATCTAGTTGAATAATCCCTTAATAGTGAAATAAGAAACATTTATTACTGTAAATGTTAATAAATAACTTACGACGAGGGCGGCTCATTATCCATTAAGCTCACCGGAAAACCACACGCTTGTAATAATGAAACGAGTTTAAATAAGTGGCAATGTAGAGAGTATGGTAAAACATGTTTCCGGACGCAAACACTTTTTCTCACGTGCAACTGTTATCGAAGTGTGAGGACTTAAAGTATGAGATAATAAATATATGATTTATTGATAACAACACTCAAAAATTTCAGTTTATCTTAATAAATTTATATTTTGATTAATTCTAAAGCAACCAATAAAATTTAAAAATCGAAGAAGAAGACATGCGGAAAAGTAAAAGATATTCACATCAAACTGTATACCCCTATTTTTAATTCAAATGAATTGGCTGGTTTTGAACTAAACCAAATGTAAAGATAATAAGATCAACTGAAATTTTTAAGAACTCTAGCAAAGAAATCGTGTTTTTCTTTTATTTCATTCTTTTTCGCGCTGAAATTTATATTTTGATTAATTCTAAAGCAACCAATAAAATTTAAATTAAAAATCGAAGAAGAAGTATAGGCGGAAAAGTAAAAGATATTCATATCAAAGTGTATACCCCCTACTTTTAATTCAAATGAATTGGCTGCTTTTGAACTAAACCAAATGTAAAGATAATAAGATCAACTGAAATTTTTAAGAACTCTAGCAAAGAAATCGTGTATTTCTTTCATTTCATTTTTTTTTCGACCAATCAAACCAAGCTAATAGAAATAGTCTTCAGGCTAAAAAAAACTTTTTTTTAAGTTTTCCCGTTTTAAAATTTATTTGAGGTAAAACGTTTTCAAATTACAAAAATAGAGATCAACGCATGCTTTTAAAACCTGAATTATTTAAAAGTTTAAGGTGTCCCCAATGCTTGCGTAAGTTCAGCCTTAAAATTAGTTTGTCGACTTTGTTAATATTAATTTTTCTTAGCAAAAACAATAAACGGAAGTAATTCCTTACTATTATTTTGCATTGCTTTCGGCAAAAATTAAAAAGCGGGAGTAAGATACTAGCAGTATGACAGAGAAAGAAAAGGATATAGTCTTTTATTGTAATAATATTAGAAAAAAATCGCATTTGCGGTGAGGTAACACTACAAACTATTACAATGGGTAATACTCGTGCTAAAACGCCACCCATTATACTACACAAATAAAATGTTTAGCATTATCAAAACCTTTTAATTCTGTAAAGAAACTTTAAAACATTTTAGAAAACTTCCTTTCAGATGGAACTAAGAAAAAATGTAACAAAAAGTTCTTCGTGGTTATTATGTCAATAATACTTCAAACAAAAAAAGCATGGAAGCTGCCGTAACAAAAATAATGCCATTTTACTGAAAAAATTTAAACAAAAGTTGCTGCCAATATCTTTACGCAATTGTAACTATTCGAGAAACGTAATGTCTTTAGAAATGAGAAATACGGAACATACAACTCTTTAATAAAAGCGTTTTCTAGTCTTTTTGGGAGCGAACTTTTACTTACATACATCTCTACACATACACTTGCGTTCCATTGCCAAACGATAAACGTGTCAAATAAATCAGCCATTTCATTGGTAATTGTATGAGTTGCCATCACGAAGCTAGAAATATCGATAAAATCTTGGTAAAAATTCTTTCTACGTTGCAGTAATGTTTAAATGTAGAAAAAAAATTGCTTATGGACGTATTTTACGATCGAGAGCATTTATACTTTGTGTCGAACGTACTTTGAGGTTTGAAAATCGTACCTGTCGTCTTGAAATGACTTTTGGTATCAGCAGTTTATTTTTAGGGTATAAAAGGAATAGCATACTCAGTTGATATCAGTATTGAAAACTTTAAAGAAATGCATTAAGTATTCAGAAACGTAATGGGTGATTAATAGAGTGGAATGTATTTATTAATATTTATGAAATAAATAAATTAAACCCAAGAATCACAAATGAAACTAATCAGGACTGTAATCTAGAACAAAAGAACCCTACTTTACCTTATTTAAGACCAAGTCTAGTTGATACTCATTTAAAGCTAAATTTTCTCTAGTTTTGCTTTTAATGTTTTGCCTCAAAATAAATTTCACGCAATTCAGTTTCTATTCTATCCATTAATGACTTCGACAGCTTTTTTAACATACTTTTAACAAATAAAAAATCTTTAATGGATTGTTTGAAAACTTTTCAAGTATAAATTCTAAATACATCGCATCCCATAAAAATTTTCATAAATAAATAAATAAATAAATGGCTCAATATTCTCTTTTAATTGCTATTCGTGTTGTTCCCTGGTCAGCATTGGTTTTCATAACTAAATTGGTAAAAAATACCTGGAGTAAAAACAATTTATACAATATGTACATTTAAAAATCACTCGTTTAAAGTGCATTACAGAGAAATCTATTTTCTCTTTTGCACTAAAAAAATGTTGCAGTTTTACATAGCTACTTTTTTGACTTACAGCCCTGCCGAAAGCATCTGGACGATTTTTAAGAAGAAGTTAAGTAACTGATATTGGTATCCAATACTTATGGAATACCTCTATATTTCGTATTCGTCCATTTTCTACACCTATTTTTTCTGGGGCAAAAAATCAACACCAAATTTTGCAAATTAATATGTAACAGCATAACTTAAAAAAAAACTTTTTTATGTATTTAGAAAAAAAAATAACATACCTTTCATGTGTCACTCTACGATTTACATGATACAATTCATCTGCTGAAATGGTATAAAAGGAACTCAAAATGGTATATTCGGTTTAAGAGCTTCCGGAAATAGCTTTTGAGTCAGTTTCTAAAAATATAGTTCACTTTCCTTCTTCTTTCACCAGTGAATTTGCCGAAAATTCGTTCAACTTTTTCTGCGGGAAATATTTCAAGCTTCGGAGAATTGATCTAGAATTTTCTTCTCTTCTTTTGTACTTTTTGTTTTCATGAAATTGCTGGAATCGAGCAGAAAAAAATGAAAAATCATTATGTTGCACAATAAAAAGTGACAGTTAAGATTAAATAGATAAAATATATGACTTTAAATGTTTCTTATTTAGCTAAAGTTCTGGCTAAAGATTACGAGCAACTGAAAAACGGCGATTCGTTTTAATAATTTTGTCGAAAAACATTATTTTTAATTTGTCAGAGTATAAGGTGCGTTAAAAATATTTTCATTCAGTTTATCTTCATTGCAGAGCAGTAGTTCAAATACGCTTATGAACTCATATTTACATAATTCATCATTTTCTCTTATCACGAGGAGTTACACTAAAAAATGAATGCTGTTTTTTCAGTATAATACAGCTAATTTTATGGTAACAAACTGTAAAAATTGCTCATTTTACAGTAATAAACTGTAAAATTGCTAATTTTATAGTTTATTACCGTGCATTTGACAGTTTTAAACTGGAACCTCTGCTGCCAGTATTATACTGTTGTTTTTACAGTTTAATACAGCTAAATATTACGGCAATGAACTGTAAAATTTCTAACTTTACAGTAATAAATGTTAAAATTGCAAGTTTTACAGTTTATTACTGTGCATTTTACAGTTTTAAATTGGAACCTCGGATACCAGTATTACACTGTAAAAACAACTGTTCATTTTTTGCAGTTAAGATCTGGAGCTCTAAATGGCTGACACAGCAACAACGCCATGATGTTTGACCCTGCAACACTAATCTAGCAATGGGATACACTGAAGACCTGAAACTGCTTCACCCACCGTTTGATGCTAGGTCCATGCAGGAGATATCATCAACTTTTGAGCTAAAATGTCCTTTACGTAGGATAATCGTAAACGTTTCGCCGCATTTCAAAACAAAATCCGCTTTCTTCCAATTGTATACCACATGGATGGCACCATTTTAACTTTAAGTGCACCTAACTGCGATTTCAAATCAACAATTTCAAGAGATTATTTGGTGTTGTTTTTCAATGCTTTTATAACTGCAGTCTAAAAATCAATTTGTTTCGGAAAATAATGCGCTGCATTGTATACAATGAATGTTCTTCCGTTATATCTCATTCAACATGAAACGCCCTGTGGTATGTCATTTTTATTACAAAAAAACACACACACATTATTTGGTAACCAAATAAAAGAAGTACTGATGTCAGATGCTTTTATACATGGCAAATGTTTAGAGTCCATTGTGAGGGAACTATTTAAAGATAAACCTATTAAGCTATGGATTTTCGTGTGCTACTGTGAGGCTATAATTATAAACTGCTAAAGCATACTCTATGGAATGGGGAAATAAAAGGGCAGATTGATCTCCTTCTCACGCATCGGAATAATTGTAAGTTGTCCTTAACTAGAAAATGATAACAGCATGTTGTCCACTAGAAAAGCCCTTAACTAATCAAATTTAAATTTCATTACGTTTCTCCTGTTACCATCGCACTTCATTTGCTAAGGTGGTGCGATGCGGTACACATAGAATTAACTATCTCATACGGATGGTATGCCGCACCGGATTTGCGAGAAAAGCTCCGTAAAGACCTATGACGTGACAATAAAGGAAATCCCTCTTTATTTTACTCGATACTTTACTGGCAATCGTTTAAAAACAGTTCATGGGTGATTTTAATTTTGCTGATCATAAATATCTTTTTATAATTTTCTTAATTGTAGCAACTGGAAGAAAATTATTTGAACTTGTTCATTATTAACTTACATTCATTGTTAGGTTAACAATGTGTTCTATCATTATAATAAACGAGCTCGAACATATATATATTTCCACCTCTCTCTATTAAGTTTCTGAAACGTTTAGCTAAATACAGCAATGTATGTGATAAATTTATTTAATGGTGATTAACCTCTAAACTTCTAACTACGGAAAAAGTTAATTATCATGTTTTCTCAAGCAGAAAAAAGCGGTTTTTAGTTAGAGGTGAAAAAATTGTCATAAAGGAACTAACTAAGCTTATTACTTTGCACTTTTGATATAAAAATTAAACACCACTTGTCAATATTTACTTTTCGTTATGCTACTGACAAAATATTTTGTTCGAAACTGGATGAACTTAGAACATGTGTATATTTCAAAGAGCACATATTGTTCAAAAACGATTTTATTTTTTTACATTCTAATATCTTTCTAAAAATATTATACGATTTCTATCCGCCTAACGCCTGTGCGATATCACATCTGTACTCTGTACATTAATTTACTTAGAAATATTTTCATTGGCTAATTGTTAAACGTTTAACTCTTGTCACTGACATGTCAATTTTCTTGCTTTGACTTTAGCCCATGTACAATAATAAACATTTAATCAAATCATATAACATGAAAGAAATAAAGAAAAATGCATAATATCAAGAAATACCGGAAACTTTCCTTCTTTGAATCATATACAAACAATATTTTCAAATTCCTTCCAAGAAGTAGTTCAGAGTTCCAGAATCACTTAGCCGAACTGTAAAAAATAAAAAAGTCTTTCTTCTTACGCAAATAGTTTTTTAAAGTTTACGCAACTGTTTCCAGTTATTTGTCAGTCTCTTTTTTCTCCCTTTCATCACTTACATTTTCCCATTTGGTAAGAGAGTGATGTGTCCCTAAGGTAGCTTCTTGTAGAAAAAGTAATGGAGTACATGACTAAAATTGCTGAAGGGTACTGTTTTATCTCGTTTCATCAGTTTTGTAAAAATAAAAACATATTAGCCGACGCTTTTTGACGTAGAAGAAATCCCATTTTGTTTCCTGTTTGCTTTCAACCCAGAAAAATTTTCAATTTTTGATTTCTTTTCCGAAATCACAGAGGAAACACGTGGAATGCATTTATAAAGAAAATTCTTCCCGAGGGATAGCAGAGCCTTTAATACTTATCCGCAGTTTTAGTGCTTGAATGCGACAGTCTGTGGTGATTTAAGAAATTAGCCAAACAGGTAAAATATTTCTATTTTGCCCAGACAAAGCATATAACTATTACATTACATAAATCAGAAGAACGTACAAAAGTAGTTACGATTGCGTACCCAATGTTTTCTAACATAAATACCTACCTAGCTATATAAATGGCAATGGACTCACTGTAGTCTATGACGAATATTTCCAAACCAAAATATGCTGTTAATGAAATAAAATGTTGTGAAGAAAAATCGCGTGTCATTAAAACTGTAAGTGATGATCATTCTAAAAGTGTTTTAAAAAGAGCCCAGTCTGCAAGGAAAAGTATTCGTTGTTGTTGACAAGAAATATTCTAAAAATTGTTTCGCTTACAATAAACTCTAAACTATTATCGTAAGTCTACGATTTAATTTTCAAAATTTGAACCGAATATAACAATAGAGGATTTTTTTAACGTTTAGTTCTGTCGGCAGAAATCTAAAATATTCATCTATCACTGAAAATTCTAAGTTTACACTGGTGTGATAAAGTCACAACATCCTTCTCTGAGTCTCTAAAGAAGTTAAGATTTTCTTCCTTCGAGCAAATTGAAACGAATGTAGTCCATATAACTGGTATGGAGCTCCAATAAATTAAATTTGTACCATCGAGCCTCAGTTCTTTTTACTTCTTTTATTTTTTTATTTTAAATTTATTTCGAAAGGTTTAAAAAATAGAAAACAAACTTGAATAAAAGCCTCGCATATAGTAATCAGGTACTGAAAAAAATCTTTCAAGCTAAGCATTAATGCCTTATATAAACAATTTCCATAAAGAGAAGTGTTTTGGACTATAACGAATAGTGAAACAGAAGTGCTGATTTGTAGATACACTGAGATCAAACGTGTGGGTAATTGAAAAATAAAAAATAAATGAAAAGCAATTTTTCTAATTTTATTTTACGTAAATTTTAGAACTAAAATATCTCATCTACTTTATTTCTTACGAATATCATACAAAACAGTGTTATACGCTTCCCATCGTCATCGTTTACAACAAAATTAGTAGCACATTACAAAATAAAATCGTGGTGGAATATATGCCGAAGTGATATAGTTGGGATAACTTACCTTTTTCAAATTGAGCAAATGGGAGATTTACTTTAAAAATTGCATTATACACTGAAGTGACAAAAGTCATGGGATACCTCTTAATATCGTGTCGGCCCTCCTTTTGCCCGGCGAAGTGCAACAACTCGACATGGCATGGACTCAACAAGTCGTTGGAAGTCTTCTGCAGGAATATTGAGCCATGCTGTCTCGATAGACGTCTATAATTGTGAAAGCGTTGATGGGGCAGGATTTTGGGCACGAACAGACCTCTCGATGGTGTCCCATAAATGCTCAATGGGATTCATGTCGGGCGATCTAGGTGGCCAAATCATTCGTTGGAATTGTCCAGAATTTTCTTCAAACCAATTGCGAACAGTTGTGGCCCGGTGACATGGCGCATTGTCATCCATAAAAATCCCATCGTTGTTTGGGTACATGAAGTCCATGAATGGCTGCAAGTGATCTCCAAGTAGCTGCACATAAGCATTTCCAGTCAATGTTCGGTCCAGTCGCACTAGAGGACCAAGTCCATGCCATGAAAAAACAGCCCACACCATTACGGAGCCACCACCAGCTTGAACAGTGCCTTGCTGACAGTTTGGGTCCATGGCTTCGTGGGGTCTGCGCCACACTCGAACCCTACCATCGGCTCTTACCAGCTGAAATCGTGACTCATCGGACCAGGCCACGGTTTTCCATTCATCTAGGGACCAACCGATATGCTCACGTGCCCACGAGAGTCGCTGCAAGCGATGTCGTTCTGTCAGTAAAGGCACTCGAGTCGGTCTTCTGCTGGAATAGCCCAAGAAATCCAAATTTCTCCGCACAGTTCTAGCAGACACGTCCATTGTACGTCCCACATTGATTTCTACGGTGATTTGACGCAGTGTTGCTTGTCTGTTAGAATTTACGACTCTTTGCAGACGTCGCCGGTCTCGATCTTTAAGTGCAGGCGGTCGACCACTGCTCTGTCCATGGTGGGATGTTATGCCTGAAATTTCATACTCTCGGCACACTCTTGACACAGTGGATCTGGGAATGTTGAATTCTCTAACGATTTCCGAAATGGCATGACCCATGCGTCTAGCTCCAACTAACATTCCGCGTTCAAAGTCTGTTAATTCACGTCGTGCGGTCATCATCACGTTAAAACCTCTTCACATGAATAACTTGAACAGAAATGAAAGCTCTGTAAAAGCACTGCGCATTTATACCTGTTCTATGCGATGCTACTGCCATCTGAAAATTTGCATATTGCTATCCCATGACTTTTGTCACTTCAGTGTATAAAGAATGAGCAATGTATTTTGTAATAAAACATGAATTATAACATTCTCTTTTATTTTTTTCAATGAATTTTTACCTTCAAAAGAAAGTGAAATTTTCAAAAACCTTGTTTTTTCATTTTATTTATTTATTGTCATGGGGCAAATTGAAAAGTAGAATATTTTTCTAATAAATATTTTCTACTAGCAAAAATACCCGGCGTTGCCTGGGTCAGCAATATTGAGAAACAATTTATATACTCACCTTCGTTTTTTTCCCCTAAACTGAAAAAACTCAAAACACACGGCTTGGACAATTTTTAAAATGTCGCCAAATTTTTGCGTAACTGTTTTGGGATATTTGTGTGGGTACAAAGTGTTTTGGGATACCTAGGATAATTTTGCTCCCCTCCTTACTTTATGAAAATACATTAAGTATTATTATGTCACTAATTTTTGTCACAGAGAAATGGAAATCAAATGTTGAGATACTATTGCTGACCATAAAATGGCGTTAAAAGTTTTTATCCTAAATGATTTCGAAATTAATAGGGAACATTTAGCAATTATTTATGCAAAAATGCAAATTTATGGTCATTTTAGTCTTGTTTAAGGGTTTTATTAATTTAGTATGTGGATTACTTTACTTTTTGACATAATTTTAAAAAGGTTTTTAATAGATACATACGGAATCGGAAAACAAAAGAAAAAAAAACGTAATAATACTTTACTTTTTACACGACATAACCAAAATAAAACAATTATTATTTGATATTTATCGACTGCGGCAAAACCTCAATCATCGATATAATACTCCAACTTTTCAAATGTGGGAGTATTATATCGATGATTGAGATTTTGCCGCCAGTCGATAAATATCAGACAATAATTGTTTTATTTTGGTTATGTCGTGTAAAAAGTAAAGTATTATTACGTAGTCTTTGGCACAAAAACTGGCGTCAGTTGAAAAAATCGAGGAGAATCTCAGTTATTGAAATCTTGCAGCAAATTTGGCAAAATTCCAGTTTAATCGGATACTAAGAAACTGCCCTATTGTCAGTACCCAGAGAAAGTGATAAATCAACGCAAAAATATTTAAGAAATACCGTTAAGTTGTATTTAAAGCTCCATCAAATTGGAAAATAATGAACCTAATCCAGTTGCCAATCTCTTCAAACGATTACGTTACCGATACTCTAAAAGACATATTTACAAAACTCGAGAAAATAATTGATGCAGTGAACAATCTACTAATAATGGAGTACAATTTATTCTACAAAATAATATTTGCACGTTTCAAAGCACAATAAAAACACATTGTCTTAATGATAAATATTCTACTTACAACTAAGACTACAAAACGTTTTAAAATACAAATCATAGTAAAAGCTCGTTTGCCTGCTGGCGCGCATTCGTTTCCAATGTCTATGTAAAAGGCTTTATATTAACCATGAAGCTGGAAAAAAATTACTTTTTGATTTGACTTGAGAAAAGCCTTGAACATTTAATGCAAAAAGCGGAAATGATACACGCCATTCTACCTATTGACAGGGAGTTGAGATGATACACTAAATACTGAATTAGTTTGCTAGAAGCCTTCGTGGATTTATACGAAAAATGTACCTTAAATTGGAATGAAAAAGCGCTACCAATCGAACTTTTTCGAATATCGTTATAAATTATAGCCTATATGTTATTCTGATGCATAAGCTACCTCATGGTAAAAGTTTCATTAAAATCCGTTCAGTAGTTTTTGCGTGAAAGAGGAACAAACATCCAAACATCCAAACTTTCGCATTTATAATAGTATTAAGATTGGATTATTGAAATATGCTTGATCAAAAGAATGATTAAAATAAATAATGAATGTGTGGCGGCTGCATAGCCACAATAGCAAATGTTTTCAATATAATTTTACTTTGTCAGAATGGCAACAGCAAAAGAGTGTTGTGAGGTAATGGAAGAAGAATAAAACAGTTCGGTGTGTTGAAAGTTCGATAGAATGGTTGATTTCAGTTTCTTTTTATAATTTTAAGCACGCAACATAAATTTAACAGCAATAAGTAATGACAATTAAATAGCAACGGCCTATAATTGGTGACCCCGGACGTGATCCTGAGATGGAAGATAAAGAACAAAAAAACGAAATCAAAACTTCTGATGCCACGCCTAACGAATGTTCAGTGGCGAAGGTAAGCATTAAAATACCTCCTTTTTGGACCGATCGCCCGGATATTTGGTTTTACCAGATTGAAGCCCAATTTTCTATAAACAATATTGTTAGAGAAGAAACCAAATTTAATTATTTAGTATCACAACTGGAACCTCAATATGTTGAAAATATTTGGGACATAGTGCAAAGCGAAACCGAAACTAAATATTCAGATTCCAAGCAAAGATTGCTTAGTTTATTTAAAGAAGGTGAAAATGTTCGCATTAAAAGATTGCTAACGGGAATCGAACTGGGTACTATGAAACCTAGTCAATTGTTGCAGAAAATTAAAACAGTTGCTACAACCGATTTTTCTGAAAATTTGATTAAAACCTTGTGGTTAGAAAAATTACCGGAATCTATAAAAAATATTGTAGTTGTTAGCGAAGAAAATTTAAGTAAATTAGCGGAAATGGCTGACAAAATAAGTGATATGGCACCTAAAACCGAAATTTTTGCAGCGAATAGTAAAAAAATTGTAAATGACAACATAACAATTAATGCTCAGGTTTTGGATAAAATTAAACATCTTGAAGAACAAATTTCTCAACTCAGCATTTCCCGACCATCAAGGTCAAGAGACCGTAATAGTGTAAATTATCGTTCGAATTCCCGAAGCCGATCTCGTAAACGTTTTAATCCAAAGGGGAAGTACTGCTATTATCATTTTCGGTTTGGCAATAATTGTAAACCAGAAAAGTGTACTCCACCATGCTCATGGAATACAAATGGAGACCGAAATTCGGAAAACACCATTCTGCAGTAGATACGGCGACGAATCCTGCTGCAGATACATTTGACGGTCGTCGCAAATTTCGATTATTCGTAAAGGACCGAACAACAAATTTGCGTTTCCTAGTAGATAGTGGTGCTGATTGCTCAATTATTCCAGCCACAAATAAAAACAAAGAACCATCTACTTACAAGTTGTTTGCTGCAAATGGTTCCGAAATATCGACGTATGGTACAAAACTTCTTGCTATTGATTTAGGACTGCGCCGAGAATTTCATTTTCCATTCATCATTGCAAGAGTTACTACAGGTATTTTAGGGGCTGATTTTCTACACAAATTTAAATTACTAATTGATATCAATAAAAAAAGTTTAATTGATGGAGTTACACAACTCAGTGTTCAGGGTGACGTTTGCTCCATTACTAAAGATTTTGATATTACAACCTTAAACAAATCTACAAAATTTTCTAACTTGCTTTCACAATATCCTGAATTAACTAAGCCTACTATTGTTACTACCACAATCAAACATGATGTTAAGCATTTTATACAAACAACCGGTAAACCCGTTCATTCTAAAGCACGGCAGCTTGATTCTCAACGTCTAGCAATAGCAAAGCGTGAGTTTCAATTTTTGCTCGAAAACGAAATTATTCGTCCGTCAAGCTCAGAATGGTCTAGTCCATTACACCTTGTTGGTAAAAAAGATGGATCAATTCGACCTTGTGGCGATTATCGACAACTTAATGCTCGAACTATTGCAGATAGATATCCAATTCCAAGAATAGACGATTTTCAACACATTTTAAAAGACACCAAAATATTTTCTAAAATTGATTTAATCAAAGCTTATTATCATATACCTATTAACGAAGACGATAAATGCAAAACAGCCATTATCACACCTTTTGGTCTATATGAATTTAATGTGATGAGTTTTGGTTTAAAAAATGCTCCTGCCACATTCCAAAGGTTTATGCACCAAGTATTTAGAGGTATTGATTTTGCTTTTCCTTATTTAGACGATATTCTTATTGCGTCAAAGGACGAGGAGCAACATCAAGAACATCTTCGAATAATTTTCGACAAACTCAATACTTACGGCTTACGCATTAACATCTCAAAATCTGTCTTTGGTGTACAAGAAATTGATTTCCTGGGTTACTTAATTACATCAGAGGGTTCTCGACCTCTTCCAGACAAAGTCAAGGCAATTATTAATTATAAAAAACCTGAAACTCTGCATGATCTCCGAACCTTTCTCGGTATGTTAAATTTCTATCGACGCTATTTGAAAGATGCTGCACAAAATCAAGCATTATTACACGAATATCTGAAAGGGGCTAAAAAGAAAGACAAACGAAAAATTCAATGGACAAAAGATGCTGAAATTCAATTTGAAACATGCAAGAATGATTTAATTAATACAACTCTTTTATCTTTTCCAAATCCGGAACTACCACTTGCTTTATTCACTGATGCAAGTGATACTGCAATTGGTTCTGTATTACAACAATTTTCCAACAATAGTTATAAACCAATTGGATTTTATTCAAAGAAACTTAACCCCGCACAGCAAAATTATAGTACCTATGACCGTGAACTCTTAAGTATCTATCTTTCGATTAAATATTTTAAACATTTGTTAGAGGGAAGAAAATTTACAGTATATACAGATCACAAACCCTTAACCTACGCATTTATGCAAAAGCCTGAAAAAGCTTCTCCACGCCAATGTAGACACCTCCAATATATTTCTGAATTCACTACCGACATTAAACATATTAAAGGTCAAAACAACATAGTAGCAGACACGCTGTCCAGAATCGAAGAAATTTCAATCATTAATTATGACGAAATTGCAGACGAACAAGCACGAGATGAAGAATTTACAGAATTACGCAATTCTGCAAGCTTGAATTTTAAAGAATATCCACTTCCATCTGGTAAAATTTTATGGTGTGATACTTCGACCTCCCACATTAGGCCCTACATACCGGAAACCTATCGATTTCAAATATTTAATCAATTTCACGGGTTATCCCATCCTGGCATCAAATCCAGTGTAAAATTAATTTCTTCCAAATTCATTTGGCCGGATATTAATAAAAACATCCGACAGTGGGCAAAATCATGCATTCCGTGCCAAAAATCAAAGATATATCGTCATACGAAATCTACTCTCGAACAATTCCCAGAACCATCAGAAAGATTTAGAGAAGTTCATATCGATTTAGTTGGCCCATTACCACCCTCCAATGGTAACATTTACTGCCTGACTTGCATAGACAGATACACAAATTGGATGGAGGTAATTCCGCTGGAAAACATCACAGCTGAAACCGTAGCCAAGGCATTCTACAGCAATTGGATAGCTAGATTTGGAATACCTTTACGTTTAATTACAGATCGTGGAAGACAATTTTTCTCTGAAGTATTTCAAACCATGTCACGAATCTGCGGCATTAAGCTTTCACATACAACAGCCTATCACCCGCAGTGTAATGGCAAAGTAGAAAGACTTCACAGGTCACTAAAATCAGCTTTAAAAGCGCATAATAACATGTCTTGGAGTGAAACATTACCAACAGTTCTGTTAGGTTTGCGCACTGCCATCCAAGATAATACTACTCATACCATAGCAGAAATGGTATATGGTGAAAATATAAAACTTCCTGGTGAATTTTTTGATGAAAATATAATTCAAACACCTTCTGGAACTTTTGTCAATAAATTGCAAAAGCATATGGAATTGATCAGACCAAGAAAAATTCAACATAAGTCTGTACCAAACATATTTGTACATTCCGATTTAAATTCAACTTCTCACGTTTTTCTTCGTATTGATAGAGTTCGGAAGCAACTTGAACCTCCATATGAAGGTCCCTATCCAGTTCTCCATCGTTTTCCAAAGTATTTTACTATAAAGATGAAAAATAAGGAAGTAAATGTTTCTATAGACAGGTTAAAGCCAGCCTACTTGCTCTCTGAACATCATGATAAGGCAAACCAACGCGAGCAACAGACAACCATGTCTCCGGAATGTGAAAACACGGTTCCAACACCAGTAGTCACCGAGCACAGTTCCACCATGCCAGCTGTGACTCAGTCCAGTTCAAAAATACCTCTTAGACAATCCAGAACTGGTCGAACTATCAAACTTCCAGTCAGATTTAGAGACTGATTTTTCAATTATTATATTTTTTTTTTTCTCCCCATTGATATGTTATTTTGTAAATATGTAATAATATACTTATTGTAATTTGTTTTTTGCAGACCAGCATTATAGTACTTTTTCTACCTTTTTTTAACGTAACGTTCGTTACTGGTAGGGGAGTAATGTGGCGGCTGCATAGCCACAATAGCAAATGTTTTCAATATAATTTTACTTTGTCAGAATGGCAACAGCAAAAGAGTGTTGTGAGGTAATGGAAGAAGAATAAAACAGTTCGGTGTGTTGAAAGTTCGATAGAATGGTTGATTTCAGTTTCTTTTTATAATTTTAAGCACGCAACATAAATTTAACAGCAATAAGTAATGACAATTAAATAGCAACGGCCTATAAATGAATAAATTAATATATCATGAAGCTAAGGAATGAATAAGTTACTTAATCAATTAATATAGGAGAAAAAATGAATTATTATGCTAAGTGTGAATGAATAAAAAAAGGGGAATTATTAAATGAAGGGAATGTTACTGAATTTATTAACCAACTAGTTGCCAGGGCAGCTAGATTAGCTTTCTGCGGCAAGTTGGTACATAACGTCCCCCTTCCTAACTTTTACCTCATTCTGATGTTATATTATTTGATATAATTTAATGTTCATAAGATTTCAAGACATACTACGCACGTGGCCCGGCGTTGCGCAGGCAATTCGTGCCTTGAAAGTAGTGAGGGAAATTTCAAGAAACTACTCCCCGCCAAGGCGGCTCGCTAAAAAGCGCCTTCGCGCCTTTTCTTTTTTCCTGCATCAAAAAATCATTCGAATTATTGAGATGTTGCACGGGCACTTCGGGCCTTCAAGATGGTGAAGAAAGTTTAAATAAGTTCAGCTCGCTCAAAGGAAAGAAGTAGACATAGATACTCAGTTTTTAATATAAATTTATGGCTTTCCAACTAATTTGTATTTTAGAAAACTACAACCCTAGCAGCACAATCTCATTGGCGGATTCATCGAAACCCGTTGAAATTCTCATCGGCCGATCATCAGATTCGATGAGTTCTCATCGGGAATTGCTCCAATATGTCTCATCTGCCAAACAGAATCCGAGCAGCAAAATCCGATGAGTTTTGCTCAAAATACGATGAGATTTGGAGCAATTTTCGAGCAGTGCAGTCCCGTGAATGATGAGTTTAGGATCAATTTTGGATGAATATACGATGTAATTTAGATCAATACGCGAGCAGTGTAGCTCGTGGCGATGAATTAAGGATCAATTTTGGATGAAAATACGATGAGAGTTGGAGCAATATACGAGCAGTTTAGTTCCGTGGCGATGAATTTTGGATCATTTTCTTTTTTTTTCAAATGGGGCTGCAGTAGAGGCACAACCTTTTGCAGACGTAGTACCATCCCCCAACCAGGTGCGACTGGGCAACTCTAGAATCGAACCCGGGTTATCGGCGCGGAAAGCCAACGCTCTACCACCACGCCACCAAGTCTACGATTAAGGAGACCAACATTGCATATTTAATAAAAATTTGAGATTGGGGAAATTTTCATCAGAAAATTTGATCATTACTACCTCTTTCCTATAAAATCTGTAGCTTGACATTTAGCATTTAGCACCCCAGAGACCCCCGTACCTTACAATTTTCGGTAGCTTGGCATATTTTCATCGGGAAATTTGATCAGAAGGATATAGTTTTCCAATGAAATATAGCTCGGCTAATTTTCATCGGGAAACTTGATCGGAAGGATATCGTTTTCTGATGTAATATAGCTCGACATATTTTCATCGGGAAATTTAATAAGAAGAATATTGTTTTCCGATGGAATATAGCTCGGCTTATTTTCATCAGGAAAGTTGATCGGAAGGATAGCACTTTCAGATGAAAAGTAGCTCATCGAAAACCGTGGTCGGATACTGATCGGAACGATGTCATCGTGCGTTACCGGATCAGTTTACGAGGAGTTCGATGATCGGCCGAGCAAAATCCGATGAGTTGATACCACTTGGGAAGTAGCTAGCGATAAAAGTACTACGTACTCGGCCCGCTAATAAGTTTCATGTTTGATTTAGTTTAGCCTTCATTCAAAATTATCATTATCATTGTTATTACTGTTTCATAGCAACCACGTTTTGCAACAATGGATTTCATATTTAATCATTTAGGCCTAATCGCTTTAAATTTGACTACTTATTAATTGATATCTTCGTTAATTAAAATCGTATAATAATATAAATTAAAACTAATGAAGCCTGAAAAATTACCTATCTATCGGTACCTGGTTCGACTTTCAGTTCATTGGCTTTCAGGAGAAAGAAGCGTGACATAGATAGATAGTTAGAAAGAAAGAAAGATAGTTAGAAAGATACTCAGTTTTTAATATAAGTAGATGAATATTTTCGTTATTTAATAAATAGTTGAATTAAAGCCACTATATAAACAAGCTAAAGTTTCAAGCTGAAGTCTCACCGCTTTGGATCCAGCTCGTGTTATGTATTTTCTGGCGTAATGCCCCTATATAGCGGCTCTATTCTGGCGGTTAAGTTGTCGCGTTTTGGTAATTTTTCAGTATGAGCAATTATTAGTGTTACGTGAATTTAGCAAAGCTCAGTAATGTCCCGAAACTTGTTTCTTGTAACCCTAGCTCCTAAACAATGAAAAGTTGAAATAAGTTGGATCTAAAGCGATGAAAGTTAAGTTTGATGCATCAGCTTGTCTATTCAGCAGTTAAAAGTAACGCCTCCTAAATACTAAATGCCTACTACATTTGCTTCGCTACGGGAGACATTGGTTCCACTTTGAGCGCCACCTTGCGGCAATCCGATGATGCCGTTGTTATGGTGATAAATCCAAACAATATTCGAATTAAATTTTTTGATTGACTAATTTTTAAATTTAAATTTAGAAATTAACCAATCGTTCATTTCTCCGTCTCGAAGAACTCCGATAGATGGCAGTACGTCGTGAACCAAGGAAAAAAGTTTGCTCTGTGCTAAAAACCAGAAAGCAGTAGGCATTTAGTATTTAGGAGGCGTTGCTAAAAGTAGAATAAGAAAACGAAATTTCGCGTTGTCTCATTCACTTTGCCTCCTCGCTCTTGTTTGATTTTTAGATCACATTTTAAATAGAATATGCTTAATATAAAATAAATAAACAACAAAAACAACAGAAATATTTTTTTATTTACCACAAATATTACAGTATGAATATCAAAGTGCTTGTAGTATCATAGGCTTTGATTTCCAGAGGTAACTTCTTCCTGACTGGAGTAGACTATATGTCAAAGCCTAGTTAAAATATTACCAGATAACTGACGCTAAAAACGGAGTAAATGCTTCACCGATTTATTTTACCCCACTTTCGCCTACATCTGCTATGATCATCGATAAAAAGATGCAGTTGAAAGAAAAATTTCAATTCAGAAATGCATTTCCGTCCTAAGTGCTTTTCAATTCGCACATGACAATCCCAGACTTCTTTCTGAAAAACTTAGAAAATGCAACTTTCGTACATATTCTTTTTTGATATCAAACTTTATCATAGAGTTTGGCTTCGAATTGGAAAGCAGAAACGAACTAGTTTAACGTATGTTGTGAAAGTAAAATACAGAACATAAAAATGAGAACGATAAAAAATAATAAACATTCAGCCTTGTAGGAAAGAGTTTTTGTTTTAAAATAAGTTTTTGGGAGTGGCATTGTTATGGATTACGTTCTTGTGAGCATTTCTCTCTTATTCTTAATTTAAAATTTCGACTAAGACAAAGGGGAACTTTTAATGATCAGAAAACAAAAACTGGCTAAAATATTTCTGAAAATACTTTCACTTTTATTAGACAGTTGATTTGTCAATAATAGTAAAGGAACGTCTTTTTTATATCTGTTTCGTATTACATAGGAAAAAGCGGATGAAATTCAAAAAAAGTTTAAAACCTTCTTTTCAGAAAAAAAAAGTAAGTGATTTGAAATAAAACTTTTATAATTTTGTAAAAAGATGTTCTGAGAGAATTAGCTTGAATGGAAATAATATTCTGAGTATAGTTTTCTCCTACTTTTTTATCAGTCTTTTATTATTACTTATCCATTTGGCTTTTTTCTGGTTTGTAGTAAATTCATTTCAAAAATTAAGTTATTTATCATTAACTTATTAATATTTCTGTTTGAAAAATTAAATGAGTTTTTCAATGCCTTTAATAACTGAAATTTTTTAACTAGCATTTACCAATGGAACTGAAGCAAAAATATCGGTGCCCTGTTCTACTTTGATGTGTCTCTTGAAGAAAAATACAATAAGCGTCACTGAAACTAGTCATTAAAACCCTTTAAGTGGAATGTATTCTACTTAAAGACCCCTTACTAATTTATTTTCTATCTCCAAGTTTAACATTATGGAATCAATTTGAGCTCAATAATGAAGTTCCTAGTTTCATTGGTACTTTTTTCCAAAATTCTGGACGCTAAATTTACTTAGTGAAATATCAAAAAGCGAAATTTTACGTCACAGCCCCTCAAAGGGTTAAAAAGCCACTTCAATTCACTGTATCACTTCCTAGTTCTGAGTAAGAATGATAATAGTTAATGAATATATCTGAAGGATATTCTTTTTTGAGAAAATCACGCAAAACTAATGCGAATGATAATATTGATGACAAAAGCAAAGCTTTCACTTTGAAAATTTGAATCTATTTCTTCGGAATTGCGAATGATCTATCTGATTTATTTGTGAAAGAAGATCCCGTCATGAAACTGACGCAATTGATCATGGATACGTAAATACCCTTCAAATAACTGAGCAGAAAAATAATTAAACTAACAAAAGACTATTATAACCTGCTCTTTTTTAAATTAATTCGCTGTTCACTAAGCTTATCCATGCTTTATGTATGCACGCTGTGCATATGCATCAAAATAAGTACCCATCAAACTTATCATACATTTATCTGTCACTAGCATAAAGTGTATTATTTTTTAAATCAGTGGAACCTAACATCGATTTTAACACTACTGCTAAACTTTCATTTACGCGGCATTTTTGTGGCACGTAACCATCGCGAAAAACGAGGTTCTGCTATATTAAATTTCAATTCCAATTTAATTCATGCGGTTTCTCACTTATATAGCAAGTACTAGACTGTACAACAAAACTGCTAGTTCATTAAACAATTCATTAATATTGGCATACAAAGTCTTATAAGGGTACTGATGTTATCCAAACGTTGCATAAATTGAGTTGGTTTTAAACTAAAACTAGTTTTTCTCTGGCAGTTTTCGACCTTATTAAGAGAAATTTCTTCCAGATCGCTTTGAGGCGTAACAGTAAGGACAAAGAAGTATCGAATTATGAGGAAGCAAAAACACTCAATTTGAAAATTTATGAATTCAGTTGTTTTTGATATTGAACGGCTCATAAAAGTCTAAGTAGAAATTTCAAACTCAAACTTTTTAGGATGTCTTAGCATTGAACTAGAATAGAGATATCTTGTCGGTGACAATGGAAACATGAAAAATTTCCACCTCGCGTCTTTTCCTCTAGACTTTAATCTAGATTTTTTCAACTTGACTTTCTTGTTAGCTGTTTTCCCCATACTATTTATATCTTGCGATCAATTCTTAGCTTGAATTATCCAGAGCATACTTCAACGCACCAGTGCTTCCTGAATTACTCAATTGGTTGCACTCCTAAACGTGAAAGTTTTCAAGCTGAAATTTTAAAACATCAATAACAAATTATAAATCCAACGTTGATTAAGTCCTAATAAGCAAGAATACTGCAAAATGTGCTTAATTAACGTTGAATTTATAATTTGCAATTTTTGCACTTCGGTATTTATTTTCTTCATCGATAGCAGTTTTGCAACGGCTGTTACTTTTTTAGAAAATTTTCCCCTAGCTCACCAAAGAAAGACGATTGGAAGAAAAAATTTGGCTGAGAAAACTTTACTGAAAACTTCAGTTGAACCGATTCTCAAAAAATAGTTTTTCTATGAAGATGCGCTTTCCAAGAACTCAGCAAATATTCATGAAAAAAAAATTTTTACATCCTTCAAAATTATTCCTTCCGCAATACAACGCGCCAAGATATTACACTTCTGTGCGAACAATGATAATCTGGAGTTCTTCAAGCAAAAAGATATTTTCCTTCATTTTTTTTCTCGCAACTAATCTAAAACCTTATTTTAAGATTTCCCTTCAGTGCATCAACATTTTTAAGCAATTCTTCTGGTTAATTTGAAGTGTTCTAATATTTTATGATTTTTTTGTGGCCCACAAAAAGTAATGTTCTAATTATTTGCAGGCTGTAACAGCTCCTTAGTTGTTGCGGTGTTCTTTATCTTTTCACAAGTTTTTTATTTAAGTACTCTTCAAATAGTAACTCAAACGTCGGTTTTTTTTTCTTTTTTTGTTATAGTATTTTTAAAATAGTAATTTTGTATTCTTGCTTTAAAAAAATTAAGGCAAAGTTTTTTTATAACAAGTTTTGTTTATGCATGATTAAATACTTATACGTAAAAATCTTATAAATGACAAGAACAAAGGGTTGAAAAATATATTTACCAAAAGAACAATTTTTGACATTATTTTCCTCTTTAAATATTTTCCTCTAATGCAGCACATATATAGTTAACATCTCTTAATTAAAACATTTTAAAAATATTTTTCAAATTAAAAGATAACTGCATTTTTACATTAATAACAAAACATATTTAGCGCTACTAAACGAAATGAAAAACTTTTATACACCAAATTTTTTTAAGTTTTTCCAGTCACAATCCTTTACTAACTAAGTGCGAACGCAGCTGGAACATGGAGTGAATTCAAAACAACAATACAGAAAAATGTAACAAACCGAAACTTTTGTACTAGTTTACTCTACTACTTTGATTTCTTGTAAACTAGTATGCCATATGCCTTTCAACTTCGTGAAGAAAATTTCGATTTCGAAGAAAATATCTAATTCTTCCCTCAGATCGTATTTGTTCCGATAAGAACTATCTTCTGTGAAACGGAAATGTCTCGAAAGTGCGAGAAATCGTGAAATCGCATGACAGGGGAAAGTTGAAATTGTGTTTATCATTGCATTTTTTCCACCAAATCTAGCAACTTACTTCTCGCCAAAAGTTGGATAAAAATGGAAATCTGAAGATTTCATAATTCAGACATCCTTTCAACTGGAAAGCTTCTTGATAGGGTGGCACTCGAGGTCACAAGAAAAGAAAAGTTTGACTACCACCTACGCCAGGAAATGAAAATGTCTCTCTGTCACAAAAACGGAAAAATGAGAAAGAAAAAAACAATGTCTTTCATTTATTGCTAATAATACTTTTGAATCTGTACAATATTTGCATTTCCTGTCAGATAAACTATAAAACAGCATTATGGGTGATTCTACAAAAATGGGCAAATTTGTGTTCCATACTGATTGCTCTTTTTGTTTTTAATTTAATAAAAAACTATTTTGGGAATATTTTTATGCGTCTTTTGTTGTATAATTCTGATTATCAACAAAGTCAATAATTAATTATTATTCATTTAAAAATAAAATATTACATTGAAATGTCATCCACATACCCTGTCCCATAGGAGCAATTTTTACAATCAATAGAATATAGATTTTAAAAAAAAATGATTTTTTTTCAAGAGTTTTTTATTTATAAATGTGAATGTGTGCAAGATGTAAATCACAAAAAAAGCATAATAATGTGAATATAATATTTCTAAAAGTTAATCTAAACTTTGTCCCAGCGGTTATCAGTCATCCACATGTCTGAAAAGTATAGACATTTTTCTCTGAAATGTTTTATTTCAAAATCTAGCAACACATCTTAAAATAAAGCATGGAACTTCGGCTTCAAGACAAGTGTTTTTCATCTTTGTCATTAACATGCCCCACAGAATGCATGTAAAATGCACATGTAAATAAATTTTGATAATGAATAATCCTAAGGCTTACATTTGTGAGTTTTAATTCGTAGTTAAGCCGAAAAATATTCAGATATGACTTTTTGAGAACACAATTACTTGTGTTTTGTCATACACATGCCCTTTTTCTAATGTCATTCACATGCCCCAATATTAGACACGTGGATGAATCAAAAGCCAAACTATGACAGTACAATGTTTAAAAATTGCGTCTAACAGTGTACAGGTTAGAAAATTTCATTAATATACCTGTTGTGTTTGTGTTATTCACATACCCATTGTATCATCCACATGTCCGTTTTATCATTTACACATGCCTTCAAAAAAATAAAATCCAAAAATACAATAAAATACAAACATTTAAGCTCTGCTGATATTCTATTTTAATTATGTAACTTATTTTTTTTCAGATTTTTATTTTTAAATTTTTTTTTTTTTTTTGAAATCTACATGTTGGAAATATTCCCGTATTTGTAGAATCACCCACATACTTTCATTGCACTATATCTGCATCTCTATTTTTCAAAAGAAACATACTGTCTGACCATAGATGAGATGGAAAGGCTAACATCCGGTCTAAAGACAGAAATGGACGCATCTATTAGTTTTCAGGGACAACAGGTACAGATATGTGTAAGCTTCTACATTTAACAGGGTCCCATTTCATTTGAACGAAAACGGGAATTCAATTTTTACTTTTCACCCTCATTAAAATAGACCGTTAGTAATGGATAGACCAGTCTTATCGAGACGTTTCCCAATTCCATAGCGTTCTATGCATGCTCATTTTTTGAATCCATACTGAGAAAAGGAAACAGAGATTTAATAAGGAAGAAATGCAAAATACATGTAGTTCTTGCTTTTCAGACTTATAAACATGTGAATAAGTTATTATTACCTGAAATTATTTACCATGCGAAGAAAAATTTTTGACAAATCCGACCAAAAAGGTACTGAGAATAAATGAAACACATAAATTTCTTTAGAAGATTGGATTTTCTTTTTAAAGCCACGTTTTGCACCGAATGAAAAATGAAAAAAAAATTTATTAGTATGTAAATGGGTTAGGATTCATATACTAATAATAAGTCAGCACTGGTTATTATCAGTTTATGTACATGTTTCCAACTGAGATTCACGAAAGATGACGCGGAAGTTTTAAAATTTCTAACGAAAATAAGTGTCAGGGCCGAGGTAGCTTGATCGGTTAAACTCCGAGTTTATAGCCGAATATTTACTGGTTTGGTACGGGCTAGTCAAAGATTTTCTGTGTAAGCTGCTGGTGACTAATGCACATTAAAGCTGCTGTGGGCACAAAGATTTTAAACTACCAATTATCATTACCAATCAATACCTCTAGTAGATCAGGGGATGTTCAGCTTCAGATCTGTCAAAATTATCTACATGAGGATAAATGTACAATCATGGGCCATTCCAAGAAAAGTGAAACCAATTGGTCAAAAATTCATATTGACGTTATGTTGCTATGTTATACATCATTTTAAAGCTTAAGATGTATATTTTAAGAATCCTGCATTGGTTTTTTGGTGAGATCTAGAATAATACTTGTTTTCTTAGTTGTAAGTACGATATTCACGAACTTGTAAAAATCAGAAAAAAGAACACATTTTCAAATGCATATTTCTCATCGAAAAATAAAAACGAAAATAACTACTTGTAGCACAATTTTAACTACTAAGACGGTACTATAATAATATGCATTCATTAATTTCTTTTGAATTGATCTAAATGGTGTAATTGAAGTTTGAAAAAAAGAAGTTTGATGTTACGTCTGTAACAAAAAAGAAGCAAAAGTTGTCATTACGTCCTAAAAAATCAAAATTAAAAAAAAAACCTTAATGGTCCTTTTGGCAAATTCTTAGAGTAATTGCCCACCATAGTTAAAAATATTGCAACTGATTTAGTTTTTAAATTAATGCTGTTACAGAAATGGCTCTATGTTACGTCCGTAGCAAAAGTAAATTTCCAATTAAATAGGTAAAAAGCACAGGATGAGCAATACATGTATATAGCATAATATGGTACGAGTACTAAAGTTTCTGGTATTCTGATTTTGAAATTTTTAATTATGTCGGCATGTAATTGAAATTTATTTGCGAAAATGCCGTTCGAATTTCGAAAACGTCGGACGAAAAAGGACACATTTTTTCATTCAAAAAAAATTATCAAAATTGACCAACCGTCACCAAGAAGGTTAAATTTTAGTTTGGTACTAGTATTATGCTATATCATCCAACATTTTCAAATTTTTAAGTTCTCCTAAGACCAATCACTGATTCCAGGGAGGAATTTACTTTTCCTGATTTTTTTATGTAGCAGCCCCATTATGCATTAATTTTAAGAATACAAATAAATAAATTTGTGTGAAGGCCCTTCTAAACTTTTCTTGTGTCAATCTTTTTTGGAAATAATTGTCTTAAGATGCATTAATTTATTGTTACATATTGACATATCGGCATATGCTCTCAACTCCCCCAGACTTACCCAAATTTTCTAAAACTGTTACAGTATAACTTAAAATATTCAAATAATGTGTTAATTAATGCTACTGTATTGTTTTAGCACAAAAAACTTTGTTTATTCCTGCTTTAAAATACTGTTTTCTACTTTCAAATCAGAGATGTTACGTCTCTAACACCACTTTGTTTCGTCCGTAACAAGTTTATGATTTTTTTTCACAAATTCGGCAGTCAAAATCCACACAATCTTTATGGTTTTAGAAAACTTGAAGCCTCTAGAACACGTATTAAAAAAAAAAAGTTCAAAATTTCCGTATAATTCAGAGGAATGTTGTAAGTTGTATGACATAGTCGAGTTTTTGCTGTTTTGTAAATTACGTCTGTAACAGGCAGTTTTTAATTTCTGTATTTTTTTGTAATTAAGCAATCTGCACGCAAATTTAATGTAGCATAAACATCATCAAGTTACACTACAGGAAAAAAAAATTAAGACTTTCATCCACCCAAACCAGAATTATTTGTGTTCAAAGTCTGCGATTGTTATGTCTGTAACGATGGAATTGCCCTCATAGAAAAAATAACGAAACATTCTGAATTATTCGGCTGCTATACTTGCTAAGAACAAACGAAAGGTGTCTACTGACAAAGATTAAAGACTTCTTTAAAACTATGTAAATCAAATTTTGATAAGGGGCTATATACAAATTGAAATGAACACAAAGTCTGAATTTTCAAAAGGGGACCCCTATATTTGGTTACATAATTAGATGCGGAGGGACAAAAGTAAGCTGGGTACCAAACGGCATTACTTTAGAACCAGTAGAACAAAAGTTATTACCAACCAAAGATTTAGGGACCACCAACACATTTAAAATGCTACTTTTATGGTCAAAGTTTGTAAAGAGTAGACAAATTATATTTTTCGAAAAAAATAACTAAAGCTAGCAGCTATAATAGGCTTGCTTTTTGTAACTAAATAAAAATTCTCGGGTTTTGTTAAAGTTATAATATTTTTTTTTAATTTGAAGAGAAAACCTTAATGTTAGAGTGCAGGGAAAAAATGCAATATTCTATCTTTTTGATTAAACAAAGATAGATGCATACTTTTAGCTGCGCACTAACTCAGGCAGCACATATCTTCTGGAGAGAGATTACGTTTTAAAGTCTTTGTATTTATATTAACTACTGTATTAGGATTGGTAATAATGTTAAGACTATAGCTCAGAATTTAAATAAAAAAGGCTAATCGTCTCAGATTATTCCGAATAAACTTCCGAGATGCCACATTTTTTGTGAAAATCAAGTATCCACGAAAAAAGTTTTCTGAATTTCTGCACGTTGCATGAAAGCAGACTTCTCACTAATGGACAAAAAATTGGATTGTCTACAGTTTTAAAATATACTCAGCAGTTTAATTAACCGTTTTCCTTTCAATGTATGGCTACTGTTGAAAACAAAATACTTTAGGAAAACGCTGAGTATATTCTACAACTGGTGGATAAGCATATTCCCCTTTCTTTAAATAGAAATCCACTGCTGTTGTGTCAGTTTGCACAGTTGTATATGGTCCCTAAAAATGGTTCTTTTAGAATATATTTAAAACTACTGGATATTTTGAGCTCCCATTTTAGATTCTTCTTTGAAACCACTTCTAGATTGTTTCTCCCTCAAAATATAATATGGTTCCAGATCATCATTTTTTCAAATATTAATTTCATAATTCATAAACAATCCAAAATTTCATCTGAGAGGAAGTCAATGACGTTTTTATTGTTGGGTTGGTTCACACTTTGATATAAAAAACAATCTTTGCCGTACCTAACGTGGTTTAGGTATTATATGCACAAGTATCAAAAATATCTTTAACATTACGGGATGGTTTTTTCTCAGTTCAATTGGGAAGGAACTGCTGTAGCAAACTTAAAACGGTTTGGTATACAAAGTTAAATGACGTTGCTGATCACAAATATGCAATAAAAAAGGGGGGGTTTCATAGAAAATTTTAAAGTTGATGCCAATTTTTATATGAAGACGACCCCTCAACAACAATTTACTTATAAAAATTTATAGAGCACATTATTCCTGAAAAAATAACATATTACACGTATCTCCAGTGGGAATAGTCTTCAAATACGAGCGAGTGTTTCGTTTTTTTTTTTTTTTTATTAACTGTACACACAGTTAAGTAAGATGCTTGTTAAATCTCAATTTACGAAAAGAATGAGTACTCGTTACCTCCCAGGTGCAACATTTGTTTGTTTCACGCATTTTACTTCAAAAGTGAAGAGAAGAGTCCAAGAAAATATTTAAGGTAAAAGTTAAACTATTTCCCCCTACACTACAGTTTTCATTAAAATTCGATTTAAAAAAAAATAGTCAGAGAATTATTTTACGTAACAAATAATATGTCCTCCAGAGTTATTGAGTGTTATGAACAAATTAACACATTGAATTTTTTTAAAAGCAAATTAGCCAGGAAGAAATTCTCGTATTAAGACCAAGCTTTCTAAACGGAAAAGAATCTGATGAATTTTCCAAACCACGCTCCTTAAAACTCTTTGGACTTTACAAATGAAATATTTAGGATGAAAGAAATTTATGTACTTGGAAGTACCTGGGGTGGAGCCCCCTACCTTCCTGTCATCTCATTGGGTGAGAATGGAGAGCGGCATGAGCCTGGACCAAATGTGAGCTGGTAAATGTGCCAAGAGGAATTGCTTGGATTTAAATAAAAATTTTAATTTAATAAAGATAACATGATATAAATATAAATGAAAATGAAAAATAGAAAAAGCAAAAGTTGTTTTTTCCCCCGCATGGAAAACCAAGCGTTTTTGGTGGTCAAGCAATTAACCTTTTCTGAATAATGATAAAAAGTTAAGTAAAGAAAAAAAATAAGGCCCTTAGGCAGTTCTTGGATAATAAAATTATAATAATAAAAAATAAAAAATAAAAAGCATCCCTATCCGCAAACCGAAAATTCTTGACGGCGAACCGCCGAGAATCACCGTGCGCTAAAGTTGCCTGAGCAGGGTACGGGGCCTGTTATGGTTTGCCGGGTCAGTCGGATTATGAAATACTTAGTTTAACAGGCAAAAAAGTATTGAATATTCAGCATGCGCTATCGTGGCTAATAAATGTTTTATTTTTATTAATGCTACGTATAGAAATCTCTAAATTATTTTTAATCGGACTGCATATATAGCTGAATTTCTAAGCTTGTACACAGTCAAAAATAGCTCTTCGGAGCTATCTTGGAACTTGGTCAATTGCACCTTCTACTGCTCTTACATTTCTTCTTAAATTAACTTAGCACATTTCAAGAAATTGAAGTGCTTAGACTATGTAGTTGCAGTTAATTCTGAAATCTCTAAGAATTAAGGAAACATTTTGAAGATATTCTTCTTTACAAATTCACGGCTTATACTACACAACTTCAAACTATTTATCATAGTAAATATGCTGAACATTAAACCGTTCATACTTTATAAGTAGTAGAATTGTAGTTATTGCCACTAACCTAAAATTCGTAAAAGTTTTATAATTGGAAAATATTTTCCTTTCACTTTTCACTTGGAGGGAAAAAAAATAATTTACGGAAAATGCGTGTTTTGTACTTAACGTTCACGCATCAAAGTATTTGAAATCTTTCTGACATATTTTGAAAGCCTCTATTGAAATAAAATTTTAAAACTTTTTTGACTTTTGCATGAAGCGGAAAATAAAATCCCTTTTATAATTCATGCCACATTGCGTTTCAAAAAATATTTTGCGCTACCTAAATCCCCACACCATGGCAGTCATGAATATGAAATGGAACAGTAGTGAAATAGAATTTTGGAAAAAGAAAAGTGTAGCAAAAAAACGCTTAGGAATAGAATTGCAGTTTAAGATAGCATTTTTTTTTTTTTTCGTTTAGATCGTTGGATACGAAAAAAATATGACAACAGCAGATTTTGTAACTTTAATTAACGTTTTGCGAGAGGAAACAATAGCTGGTATGGTAAAAGCTACTTATGAAAAATTGTTCCGTCTCTCAAATTATTAATTCCTAATTTTATTCACATGATATTTAAATATTTAGTTAAAACAAATATATAGATATCGAAAACAATTCTTGAGTGTAGCGATCAAGAAGTCATAACTTTTTCTTCTCTGCTTCCTTTATTCCACGCATTCAAGCACGTATTAAAATAACAGAAAAGAGTGCTAAGATTTTTTTATTGAAAATATGTCTCCTTTTTCCTAAAATTGTGTTGTATAATTCTTGACCAGAAACTTCGACCAAAGAGCCTTTAGGAAGAGTTGTGCAGTGTTCAACACTACTATGATTGTTGGTTTTTTTTGTTTGTTTGTTTTTTTTTTTTAAATTTTATTGCGCAACAAGGACCGATTACACAATAATACCTATGCAATAACTATACATTCTAAAATGTTGATGTGTAGCTAGATAAGGAGAGTGTTTAATTAGGGGTGTTTCCCTACCCCGAGAGCAATTGTGCTTCCCTCAAGCTCTACGGAACACTCTCTCTTACTAATTAACGCCCCTCCCCCTTCAAAATAGAGTCAAAAACCCTCTAAAGTTAACCATCCTAAAATTTCTGTGGTGCAGCCAGTGCAATGACCCCCCCCCCTCCTCCTTCGCTATTAGGCACCAATGGTTTACCGAAGAAATCAAATCGCAATTTCTCGAATTGTGTAGAAAAACTAGGAAATGCTCCAGTGAATCACGAGCGTTGTAACACCGAGAGACAGTCCCTTGCAATTCAAAAAGCACAGTAAAAAATTACGTTAAAAACTACCGCTTTCTTTGCCTCAGGCCCGTTATTTCGGGTTTCACGTGGGGGCAATTGCCC
Source organism: Uloborus plumipes (assembly GCA_038373865.1). Lineage (NCBI taxonomy): Eukaryota > Metazoa > Arthropoda > Arachnida > Araneae > Uloboridae > Uloborus > Uloborus plumipes. The sequence continues at coordinate 150,387 of JAXGGA010000681.1, forward strand.
CCCCCCCCCCTGACTTTGGAAAATAGATGCATTTACATGTAAGTAGGCGTGGTTTTTGCCATTTTTAGACAAATTTACATTGTATATACACCCTTTGCCCCCCCCCCCCTCCCTGGAAAAATTCGAAATGACGGTCCTGCTTAGCCTCAGTTTTTGAAGATTTTTAAAGTTAGTTTCTCAAACCACAAGACGCAAGGTACTTTCATCTATTATTGTAAATTTATTATAAACACTGTTCATCAAACAAACAAAGATTATTATAGAGACGTTTTTAAAATTGATTTCCCCACAACAAAATATTTTATCACGTAGAAATCTATTTCAACGAAAAAAGAAAAACGACTGTGAAACTGTATACACGAATTTTGACTTCAGAAGTTCCGTCATCGTGTTCAAGTTCAGCCATTCAATTTTCGTCGTCTGGTCATAGCTTGTGCGGGACTATTGTGCCTGCTTGATGAAAGTAATCTAGGGCTTTCACGTAGTTGTAGAATATCAGCCGATGAAAATACTCGTCCACTTCTTGTTCTACTGTGTGGTGATCTAAAAGTATGAAAGCAATACATTAGAGGATTCAGTCGAATTGCTCAAAATAACACATTAAAACCTGTTGCAGAGGTGGTTGACAATAAAAATTAAAAGATAGGGGAAGATGGTTCGAAATGGTCTTAGATAATAGAGTGATCCACATGTTATCAACTAAACGAGTTGTTTTTTCTACGTGGGGACACATAAATTAGGTATTCCAAGTGATTAGAGAGCAATTGTAGTTCAAGCAATTGCACTCTAATAATGCTGAAAAGAGCTCTTAGAAACACAGAGCATTCCCAAGTAGCACACTTCATTTTTTAAAGGTTGTAAAATGGTTATTAACGTTGTAACAACCGCTTAAAAACGTTTATAAAACGTTTAAAGGTTATTTGTGCTACGTGGGTTGTAACATTTGCTATACGATAAACACTATTAAACATAGCGGTGCAACAACCCATGGGGCTACTGAGCCCATCTCAGTTTTTTTAACCAATACCTCTGTAGTGTAAATGCAGATGTTTTGATAAGGTGGTAAAACCCTCCCATGAACATTTGGTACCTATTTTATATAGCCACAGAAAGGATGAAAGGCTGATTCGACTGTACCCAACCAGAAAAGCAAGCTCTGGTCTACAGAGTTGAAGCGCAAAGTGCTACCACAAAGCCACTTAGCATCAAACTATGCAGTTGTTTTAGATAAATCCAGCGAAAAGGCATTGTAACATTTCGGAAAATTTATTTTAATTGTTAAAAAGCAAAAAAAAATTACTCAAATTGCTACTTATTTGAGGCAAATGAAGGAATTTTAGGTCACGCATCAAGTCTTTTATAGAATTTTAGTGCCACCAGTGGCACCTTTTTTGCATCATTCCTCTTTGAAAACAGAGAAATATGTTTTTTTTGAAAAAAAATTCTGTAAAAATTATACTGGCAAACATTTGCAGCAGGTCAAGAAATAGTCAAAAAAAGTCAATTTCTTTATGAGCACTTTGTTCCATCAATAGTGTATTTTTCCTAGTACACATCGCCAAAAAATCCGAAATTATTTTTTTTACACCTCCCATCTTACGTACATTGGAGAAATAAAGGAATTTGTTTGCATTATAATTATCCGAACAGACATAGACGGCTAAAAATGGTAGATGTTAAACGAGTAAAATACTTTCATCAGTCAAAAAATACGCCGCATGGAATAATGTTGATTCAGTCACATGGTATTTCGCTCCAAACGTGGCTATATTAATGAATGTCTTCTTACGAAGAAATTAACGAACTTGGTACAGTAGAACCCTGTAAACTCCACCTGATATGGGCTAAAAGCGGCAGGATTTGAAAATACTTGGTTACGGAAACGCGCACCAACAGGTTTTAGTTGCTTGGTTTTTTTTTCATCCCGCCAGAAAGTGGGCGAGTTTTCTGAATTCGGCCGCATTATCGAGTGCCGATTTACGGTATTCGACTGTATTCCTTAAAAACACCCGTCATTTTTTTCTCATCCTGTAATTATTTTTTCTCTCCTGTTGAGTTTCTAAACATTTCAGGATTTTTACTTTTAAAATTTTTTAAACAAATAATAGCTTTTATGAGGACTTACTGTGTTCAGTAACATATCCTTCAGTAATATTCAGTTTTCGCACTTTTTTAAACATCCAAAAGAAAATTTTTAGCGTCAAGCTTTTTCTTCTTGCCGTTGTACTTCGTAATATGTAAGTTTGTTCTAGTTTGTTTATTCTATTTTATTTTTATAATTTATTTTACATTTAAGAGCAAGAATCTGAGAGAGTGTCACGCCTGTGATTCATGACCTTTCAGATTTTTTCCAAAAAATTACCAAATGTTTATTATCTTATTGAAAGACCAAATCCAGAATGTTTTGCTCTAAAGTTGAGTTATTTAGTTTTTATGGACCCCTAAAGTTGAAGGTGCGGCATCAAAAATTAAGCGGATTTTCAAGACATGGAAGTTGCTGTGAGCCAAAACTCTTAACAGAAACGGTTGAACTCCAATTTTCTTTTTGTATGTGGAATATAGAAGGTTGAAACTTTACAAAATGAATGTTAAATTTGTGGTAAGTTGTTGCCGTAAGGTCAGTGAAGGCCCTCAAAATAAGGCATTTTTGACGTTTTTTAGCGTTTTTGAGGTCCAAAAACAGCTTGTACATTTCAGTTGGCACGGCAAAAGTAGTTTCGTTTGAAAGACCAGTGTAAGCACTTTAAAATAATGTATACATAACCGAGGAAAGTTCAACGTGCTTTTAGTTGCGTAAGGCCGAAATATGAAAAATATCATATTTTAGCGATATTCAAACGGTCATAACTTCCTCTGCCAACAACATATTGAAATATTTTTTTTGCCAATGTCATACTCTATTCTTTGTCTTAACAGAACAGTTGAGTCCTTTGAGGCGAAATGTGAATTTTTTTTTTACAAAAAATTTATTTTTTCCTGTGTATTTTTTGTAAAAAAAAATTTCACATTTCGCCTCAAAGAACTCAACTGTTCTGTTAAGACAAAGAATAGAGTATGACATTGGCAAAGAAAATATTTCAATATGTTGTTGGCAGAGGAAGTTATGACCGTTTGAATATCGGTAAAATATGACATTTTTCATATTTCGGCCTCACGCAACTAAAAGTACGTTAAACTTTCCTCGACTATTTATACATTATTTTAAAGTGCTTACACTGGTCTTTCAAACGATACCACTTTTGCCGTGCCAACTGAAATGTACAAGCTGTTTTTGGACCTCAAAAACACTAAAAAACGTCAAAAATGCCTTGTTTTGAGGGCCTTCACTGACCTTACGGCAACAACTTACCACAAATTTAACATTCATTTTGTAAAGTTTCAACCTTCTATATTCCACATACAAAAAGAAAATTGGAGCTCAACCATTTCTGTTAAGAGTTTTGGCTCATAGCAACTTCCATGTCTTGAAAATCCGCTTAATTTTTGATGCCGCACTTTCAACTTTAGGGGTCCATAAAAACTAAACAACTCAACTTTAGAGCAAAACATTCTGCATTTGGTCTTTCAATAAGATAATAAACATTTGGTAATTTTTGGGAGAAAATCTGAGAGGTCATGAATCACCCCATAATGCTAGGCGTGACGGTTTCTCAGATTCTTGCTCTTAATTATTTATGTATTCATGTTATTTTATTTCATTTTATTTTTATTCATTTATTTATTTATTTTCATTCTAATTTTTTCATAAAAATAATCTCATAAATAAATGCTTACGTTATAGATATAGTACGATATAGCACTTACAACACAGAAAAATCATCCCGTTGATCTTCTAACATCCTACTGTAGTACTCAAAACTTTTATTCAGAACATAAAGGAAGACCAGAAAAGGCACTGCGTAAGCCAAAACTGTTAAAATGCAACTTAGAAAGTATAAAGGTACCCAGAAAGAACTTATTATGGCACAAACCTGAAAATAAGTGTTAGTGGTTTAGTGATTAGTTACTCTTAAACAAAAAACATTAAGTCCGCGCATATAGATAAATACACCTTACGGTGCGTTTATGTTGAAATTACCGATTTCTTACTGATTTACTGAACACTAAACCAGAAAATATTCTCTAAAGCAAGGGATCGCAATCTTTCAGTTGAATAAAAGGGGTTCATCTCCCCCCTCCACCCATCACACTATCAGCTATGGATCCACACCTGTCTTAAACACATCCTTTCCCCAAACCGTATAACTATTTCAAGCCAGGTTCATGTTATTTCTTCAGGTTAAATGTATTTATTTTCAACTATGACATTTATTTAATGCATTAAACTAAAACTCAAATATATTTTGCATGTACTGATATTTTTTTTTCCTAAAAAGTTAGTTGCTTTGATTCTTAACTTTTCTGCATCAGTTTGATATGTTCCCTGTTAATTCCAATTGCTCTAAATACCGTACAAACTTCTAAAGGACCTTATGAGGTGCGGATTTTTTACACGCTTAGATGTAGTTTTAAAAGCGACACGAACGTAAACTCCTCCACATTAAAAAGAGCAATTTTGTAAATGTTTACGACTTTCAGTTTAAACTAAGAACTGTTTAGATTCCTTTTAAATTTTGAAAATCCTCTTAGTCTGAATTCTAGGGTATCAAATTGCTTCTGTAGCCGAACTTTGTGTTTTATATATATGAAGGTGAAGATTATTTTTCTGGCTTTACGTAGTATAATGAAAATATAATTTATTAGTATTCCTTTTCGTCTGTCTTTTAAAATGCAGAAAAAACCTGAAAATATAGGATGAAAATTATGTAAAAGTGTAGCTTTTAGAAACACGGAATTTACAACAGCAGAACATAGCTACAATCTGTAGGTAAACAAAGAAACTTTCATGAATTTTCATTTTATTATTGCTTCTAGTTATTATTTTATAAAGATATTCCAAATTACTTACCTCTACCACGACATGCCATGAAGAATTCAATGCCACATATAGTGACTTGGGCAAAGAGTTCGTCACGACCACAGATATAAACAAGGACAGAGTAGATCGTCCAACGGCCAGCAAAAGTAAATTCAGTTGTGGGAATATGGGATGCCTGTTCTCTGTGACAACGAAGTTTTTTCCGTCCGAGAAGAATGCAGTTGTCAACAAAACGAGGTACAATGTTGTGCTTCGGTTGCGTATGAAGGTTATGGCTCCTCTTATTTGACGATCCATTATCTGTGTAAAATTTCGCCTAATGGGATCTGTAGGGGTATTCATAAATTACCTAAGAAATGAAACGCACTTGTTTGTTTAGTTATAATTAATTGTTGAAAATGTACTATAGCATTACCTTAAAAAATAAACTTTTATCGGATGTAAAAAGAGTAGGATCAGATGAAGCAATTGGAAACAGAATTTCAATTTTTAATCTTATCTTCTTCTCAACATCATGGATGGATCGAGAGCTAAAACTTTGTACATCACGACATCATTATAGCTGAATTTTGAGGTATAATATTTTTTGCATCTTTACATCATAGTGGATTTTGAACGATAGCATTTTGTGCATTTGTATGTAATAGATAGATGCAGAGATAGCATTTTATACAGTAGAGCCAAGGAGATTGATTACACGTCTTGCAAGTGACTTTTGATGGAAAATTTAATTTTTATGACTTCGTTAGCAAATTAATTCCCATTTAAAATTTGCCCCAAAGAACTTCCTTCCCTCCCAGAAACGAGGTAGTAAGTGGAAAAAGGGCCTGCCTTACTCCTAAAGTTGACATAGGTTGAAGACCGCAGTATCCACATCCAACTTGAGGTTTAAGAATGTATGGTTCATGATCGATTACCCACTGACTGTAATCTTATTGAAGCCACGGGCCATATTTCCTCTATTTGTGTTATAAATCTTTCCTGTAATAAAGAAGTCCGACCTCTCAAGGCAATGGCACCCATTGCCTTCGTAGTAATTATTAACTACGACACGAAAACAACAGCACCCTAAAATGCATTTTTTTCCCATTCCGCAAAGAGCTAATTCGATTTTTCCCTGTAAATGACCTTGGTAACGTTAATTCAATGACATTATCGAAAAAGTGTGCATTAATTTTAAAGAGTTTTTATGTTCCTATGGTGCAAAATATTTAAGGTGCGAAATTTATAAGGCAGGAGCGAAAAACGAATGGAGTACCACTGTTCTACAGAGACTTGGTGACAATACTGAAAGTTTCCATTAATCACATTCCATCATTCCCTTCTCCGGTTTAAAGGTGCCAAACTCCCATGGTTGATTTTATAATTTGAAAATAAAGGCCTTAGAGTTGCAGTACTTGGTTACAGAACTCTACCCAGTATTTAGATAATATATTATCTTCTACTTACTTAATGAATTGACTCGACGTATTCTTTAGCTCTTAGACAATGGTTAATGTGATTAGAAAATAAGTACTTGCTTAGATTTCATTAAAGCGTCATTAATACTTTGTTTTCTTTTAATTTCATGAATCTTGACAAGCTGTTAAAAGCTTTGCTGATTTATCATTAAATAAAACCTTTCTTTTTATAATTTATGTTTGCATGAGAAAAATTTTCCGTGCATGCATTGGTGCCAAAGATTTAACATCAATAAAAAAGATCGCCAGGTTCTCAATAATCGAAATTTTTAAAAATAATTCGCCAACTAAATAGAAAGCTTTATAGGCTCTGTCAAAATTTAAAATAATCCACTGTGTGATGATGAGTGTTTAAGGTTTTCTTGGCGGGGGATGTTTTTACAACAGAAGTGTTTTTGGGAAGATAAAATACACCCTACACACATTAAAAAGCATTCAATTAAAATAAATATAATACGGAATTGAAACGTAGAGGGGTTGCTGTCCCCTAAACCATCAGCTAAAAACATCAAGTACATCAAGTCATGAAAAAAATACTTCTTTTTGTATCAAGTGTGAAAAAAATCTGGTGTGAACGCCGCACTACTTCTTTTTACGTTTAAATTCCATAATAAAGTGTTAAAGCGCCTCAGTGTGCCTTAATTGTTATAATAGTGTCTTAGAGCAAACAAGATAACAATTCAAACATTTACACATCCAGTTTGTCAGGAATCAATCCAAAATGTTTTACTATGATTCATTTTCTAAGTATCACCGATTTTAACATGATTTAATGAATTTTTCACAAAATATGGCCAATAGCGCCAGATGGAATCCAATTTTTTTCCCCAAATTTGTCGTCGACAATCACTTGGCTACTAAAAACTTGACGATATATCGCCAAGTGGTCGTGCCAAATCATATCACTTAATCTGCAATGAAATTAACATTGGTTTACCCCAAAACAGGTGTAAAACACCCCTTTGGGATTATTCAAATGCAACCACAAAAGGAGGTGCACAACTAGACCCCCCTTAGAGCCTACATACCAAACTAGAAGCTTCTACGACATACAGTTTTTGAGGAATGCGACATGCACACATACGCACATACATACGTATATACAGACATCACGAGAAAACTCGTCGTAATTAGCTCGGGGATGGTCGAAATGAAATTTTCGGCTGTTTATATGTTGTTAGGTACATATGCACGTGCTAATACGTCGAAAAAACTACTCGACATTCATTCGGGGGTGAGCAAAATCAAAATTTAGACTGAAATTTGAGTGAAATTTTTTTCGTGATCACAATACTTCCTTTACTATGTAAAAGGAAGTAAAAACATGCAAATATATAACAGCTGATTGCCATAACAAGGAGCATGCCAAGTTAGTGGGAAAATTTCCCATTACTGGGTATATCTTCAATATAATCCCCAGGTTGGCTCCGTTTTTTCGGTGGTTATTTTCTGTGATAACTCACCAAATGTATTTATTGTCTTGTGTGCTGACTCCCCTTTAGTTTTTTTTAGCTGATGGTTTAGGGGACAGCAACCCCTCTACGTTTCAATTCCGTATTATATTTATTTTAATTGAATGCTTTTTAATGTGTGTAGGGTGTATTTTATCTTCCCAAAAACACCTCTGTTGTAAAAACATCCCCCGCCAAGAAAACCTTAAACACTCAGCCTTAAAAAGTTATGATATCGAGTTTAACGCCAAGTTTGTGCCAAACTACTCCTCGCCTGTATGGGTAGTTCGTTTAAATTGTTTTCATTCCTGCCAGGCGGGAAGTTTTTACTCATCAAGCAACCACATCACTTTACAAAACTTCCCGCCTAACAGTACTGAAAACAATTTAAACGAACTATCCATACAGGCGAGGAGTAGTTTGGCACAAACTTGGCGGGAAAACTCGATATCATAACTTTTTAAGGCTGAGTGTTTAAGGTTTTCTTGGCGGAGGATGTTTTTACAACAGAGTTGTTTTTGGGAAAATATCACATCTTTTTGCAATAATATTACCCCAACAGCACCAAACGTTCGATGGAAGTTCAACGACGTCAAAAGACGACTTTTGCACGTTTGAACGTCCATCTGGACATAAATGAACGTCCATCGGACGTTTCGTGCTGTTGTTGTATTACTTTATCAGTTTTTTTCCCCACTTAACATTTTTCTTAGCAGCGGACATATGGCTTTCTTGGAGGCATGCACTTAGCGCATAAGTTCAAGGCTCTACCTCAGTCAAGGATAAGTTTGAAATCAATCACAATGTACCACCCGACCGGACAGACACAAAACAAAGCTAGTTGCTAGCAAGAACTACGATTAAATTAAAAATTAAAAAAAAAAAAACCCGACCCAATCTCCGATTAAAAAACTGCCGAACCCATATTAAAATAAACTAAATTGAAGATCCCTTTTAAAAGCTTTCTGCAATGAAATCAATTACGAATATTTTATTTGTTAACAAATAGAAACTGGCAATAGATGAAATTTTAAATAATTGAGTTTTCTTTCCTTGTCGCCCAACAATGACAACAGTTTCCAATCGCTTGAATCCAATCGCTCAGACGTTGAACAGAACTAGTTGATAGAAATCGGACAAATTTTAAGCATTTATAACTCCGGCCTGCGATGACCCCGGGGGGTAAATTTTGGTATACGTCCTCAATGTCTCATCTAGAATATTCATACCAAAAATCAACACTTAAGACCCCCCAGGAGAAAAGATACGGAAATTAAAAACGAGGGGGGAGGGGGAGGGGTGTCGAAAAACCCCCTATGCCGAGCTTTGGGACAAAATAAATGTGGGTGCAAAATGAGAGCTCAATTCGAGTTACCGTTTAGTCTGTACCCTTGTCAAAAAAATTTTTAAAAGTAAGAAAAATAGCGATTTTTTAACATTTATCACCCCTCCCCCTGAGGGTCCTGGATGTTTTGCTTTAGTATGTGCCGTCAGGGGCCGCTGGAGATTGAGTATACCAAAAATGAACTCTATGGATCTTTATGAGGCTGAGATACAGAGGGGTGAAAACCCCGGTTTAGTTACTCGCGTAATCAGTCCTTTGGTCGCTCTTTTACATTTTTCTTGGCGACGGAAATTTCTTGGCGGCTTGTATTTGGTTTTCTTGGCGGGGCGGGACGCTCCCGCGTCCCGTGATGTATTTCTAGAGAGGCATCTTACAAAACCACACGCTAGCATAACTTGGCGTCGAAAACTGTCCTCAAGTCGATAATTCGAAAACCCAGATATTATACTAAAGCTGAACATTGAATTTGGCAATGTTTGACAGGCTGATAAGCTCTTTGTTTTAGTCAGTTTTACGAGAAATTTTTAAAATGTGTCTCGTTTCTTCGTTACCATACCGTTAGCTTCAGAATTGGCAGATGTCCTGTTTAGACCAGTCAACCTGAGTGAGGGGGGAGTAAAAAATTGATTCTTGTGTTTCAATCAATTCAACCAACGCCTGATAAATACTTATTCCTAATTAGTATTTATTTGGCATTGGTTCAACTCTGCTTAATTTAGAGCGCCACATCTGCAAAAGCTGACATCACTGAAAATAAAACTAATAGATGATACTTCTGCATGCAGAGTATGTAAATATCACCACCTCATCGGTGATCAGAGAGTCATTCCCCCGATAATGATTTCCGCAAGCCTACGACAGTAAAATTCGCAAATTTAGCAGCATAAATACTTTGGCGAGCTAGATTATTATATGTTGCTCAACTCATTTGCAAAAGCACGACATTTTTACGAACATATTTGTACTTTCTTCCCAGTATTTTAAAACTTTAACTTTTAATTACGGTAAATTTGAAAACAGGAAGCCGTTCTGTATCATAAAGTGAAGTACTGTTTAACCTTCCTCGCATTTGCGCATAGCTGAGGTCTCTTCTGATTTTCCAAAGCAGGGGGAAAATGCAAAGTAACATTCAACTAGGCAGTAAAAACTGAAAGAACCGGCAAGTGCGTCTCCTAACCTATCATCGCTTTTTCAAAAGGAAGCTATCATGACTGTCAGGCACACCTTTCGAGGTTAGACAGTATCAGCTTTCCAAAAAAAAAGGAACAGCCATACACGCTAACGCGTGGTATTTCAATGTGCCTTGCTATTTAAGAAACAATTAACACTGAAAATAGATTAACACAGAAATTAAATGCAACCAAGAAACAAGACAACTAGCAACCACAACAGAAATTTGGCAGCAAAGCATTTTAACCAAGTGTATTTGTTGTCTTGTGCAACCAAAACACAAGGCAGTGAATTTGGCGAGTTAACACCACAAAATTTCTTGTCGCTGATTCAGAAATTATATTGAAGCTATATACCGCTGCTATGTGGTGTGACCGTACAGTCACGATTATAAATATTTTCTTCTTTTTTTTTAAATACTGCAAACTTTTTAGAAAGAAGAAACATTATATTATCATGCATAATGATTCATTATATTCGACTGCAAATTACAAGCCTAAGTTTAAAATTCCAGGAATTAAGTGCAAAGATATGTGTTTAAATATATCAATTGTGCAAAGGGATTGAGAAACTTACCAATAAATATTACTTTCGGAGAGTTGCACACAAAGTCATTCAGAAACTAAATTACTTGTTTTAAATATTTCTCACCCTTTATTACCTCAGAACTGACCAAGCATTAACTATTTTTAAAATATAGCATACAAGACGAATAAAATGAGTGATTTGTTCCTTCAGTTGATGAAATATGTTTCTGCACCACGTAATCAGATGAATATTTTTTTTTTCAATGCAAACGTAGTAAATAAAATAAATAACTGCAACCTAAGAAAAGTAAAGTGCATAGTAATAAACATTACCTGTTACTTTTATTGGAAAATTTCATTCTAGTATGAAGGATTTTAAAATAAGATAACGTTATGTGTATTGAAAATAAAAGAAATAAAATCACTTATTGTGTGATAAAGTGAATTGTTGCCAAAATTACTTTTAAAATATTTTTTTTTTTCAAATATTTGTTGCCAACTTTTTCAATTCAAAGGCATAAATTGATCAATAAATTTAAGTATTATAATGCAGTACAAGTGATTGGTGAACAACAAAGATAAAAGGATTTTTTTGGATTTTTTTGGGGTGCTCTTACTGGCATGTGAACAAAAATTGGACTGCCTGTTACACAACAACTAGAAAGAATTAAAATTTCTTATGAAAAGAGCAATTTAATCTTTAAAATGTGACTTTTCTCATTAGTAAAACAATTTAAAAAGTTAGGTTAATCCCTGCCAGTTCCGTAAGTATGTCGATAGAAACTACTAGCAGGAAAAAGATAAAACTTGGCTGCTAGGTCATTTGCCGGCCAGGTTTTTTTTTTTTTTTTTTTTTTCAGTATGATGGTTTACCGACCTTTTTAAAGTTATTTATTTTATATACGCCATTCATGTTCAAACATTCAAATTGCTGATGGTTATCAATTGTACGGTGCATTGTCCGCGCCTTTGTGGTGATATAAAATGGACACATTGAGTCCTAGATTAGTCTCCGGGCTACACGACGCCTATCGTTAGCGTCAAAATATACTCTAAAAAGTCAAAAGAGACCTTTTCCCAACGGTAACATGCCTACTAGCTAGTACAACCAGGGACTAAGTAGCTAACCGTAAATACTTTTTCCAGGTAAAAACTTACTATGGTTGGATTTGCAGTTTTATGAAAAAAGTAACCTAAAGAGACAGTTTCTATTAGAACCGGGCAGAAATGGGGTGTTCAGAAAAACATCATTTTTATTTTGATAAACTACTTATGGTGTACTCTTCAAAATATTTCAAAAGACACTCATTTTTTCTTCATCCCCACAAAAATTTCCTGTGACCCAAAAACATTCCAAAAATTGGTCCCTACTTATAGTGTTTTTCTGAAATCGATATTTTTTCATATTCGAATATCTCCACACGTTGAGCATCAACCAAAGTACTTTTTGCTATTACATCATCATATTTAGTCATATTTAGTGTCCAAATCGAAATATATTTTAAATGTTATAGCTGAACTTATGGGGATCATGTTAGGGGCGGCCTAACTTCGCCGAAGAAAGTGAAAAAGTGTCATGTTTGTGGCCTCCTAGCTTCCTGCACCATGTTTATACATTCAGAAATTAAAAAGTGCACACTTTGTGACCTGATATCACCATGTGCTGAGGGTCAACAGGAAACTTGATGAGTGCAAAGGAAACTATGGAGTCTTATGAATATTCTGGCTCATATAAAAAGCGATGAGAAATCAACAAATATGACTTAACGCTAGAAATTAATGCAAATCGCATAGTATCTCATTCTTTTTAGAAAAAAATTTCCCTATCTTTCTTTAATTCAATCAAAATATGCTATGGACAACAGTTTTAGAATTTCTGCTGATGAGTTTAAAGAAAATAAATTGCTCGGAAAACTATTGTAAAAATTCTCTTTCAATAATGCACTGTGTTAATATTCTTATTTTTTTCGATAGGATTATTTTTCAAGTTAAAATTGTACATCAAGTTCTTTTAATCGACAAATAGAATTTTCTGAATTACATTAAATTTTAAAATGTAAAATTTTGACCGGAAGTTCTATGAAAACTTTGATCGCTAATAAGTCTGACGCAATTGTAAATAACGTATTGCAAACTAAGATTTTTGTGTGATGTAATGAAACTCACTTGTTGTATTGTAATCCATTATTAACTTGGCTGATGTTCTTAAAAACTCAGTGATGCAAATAGAAAAAAAAGAAAATATTCCACCGCTGCCACTCGCGTGGAACGCAATGCTTTACCTTTATCGGTAGTTTTGTAAATCACCACAAGGTTGCCCATTCGAACTCTGAAGTTGCCCATTTATTGAACCATATTATCCGCTCTTTACCAATATTAAAATGATTTTCTACCTATATCACAAGCATCGTACGATATTCTAAGAGACCGAGAAACCAACACGTAATAAATTTTTATTACAGTTTCATCATAATTTGTTATTTATATTTCAGTTTATACTTCAAAACTCTTTACAATGTACTTCAAATATAGTCGCAGCTATCAAAACAGATATAAATACAACAAATAACAAATTTGTCAAAAATCATTTTATGATATAATATGGTTCTCCATCATAATACTTTCATATTTTGTAACTTTTAAGAAATATATTCAACTTGAGTTTCACAGAAGAGCAATGTTCGTGAAATCTATTTTTTGACATACGGAGCAATTTGAATGCAATAGTTAATGCGCACAAGTAAGTTTTGAAGAAGGTTCAAGTTTTTTTCCTGTACGTTCATAGTGTATACTTTTTTGCGGTAAGTCTTTAGTCCCCAGTCATCATCTGCATGAATTCTGCAAAATATAAAAAGCAAGGTTGTATTCAGAACAAACACATTTCAGAGAAAAAATATGTAATTTTAATTTAAAATATTTATACTTTCGTTTCAACAAATTGTGAAGGTAACAATATTCGCTTTCTGAAAAGAGAAATAAAGAAGCTGAGAAGATATCAACAAAAGCGACTTGTAACGTAACTAAGAAAAGAAGAATATGGCTCCCAAAGCTGATGGTCTAAAATAACATTTACAATCTCTATTTCTCGAAAAAAAGCAAAAAACAGAAAAAATAACTGTAAAATGGAAACAATTTATTGAAACATAATGAAATTTTCAGACTTTTGAGTAGAAGAAGAATCAATTCCTCTCAAAGTAACAGGAAAAGAACAAATAGTTTTCAAATAATGAGTGTGAACAAAAATGCCCCAAATCGTGCTAAAATGCGTAATTCCGAATAATTATTAGTAGGATGTACGACAAACTCTTTTGGAGATAAACTCATTTTTAGACATTTTTAATTGGGAACTGATGAAATGAGTTCCAAACAAACATCACATCCAGCGCAATAAAGAAGTAGCAACCGCGGAAGTGGCTTTGCTTTTGTAGCTGCAGTTAATGCAAATATTTTAACTATATAACTGCTTTCACGTTTCACGACAAGGTACATATGCAAATGTTCCCGTTGTAACAATTATTCTTATCGCGTTATGATAATTTTACTCTTTTTTGCTTCTTTTTTGATGATCTTTTTTGTATCTAATCATTAACAAGAACGTTTCAACTATAGTCAAAACTCTGATTGAACTTGAACCACAGATAATTTTCAAAAATAGCCAAGAAAATATCGTTTTGGAAAATAATATACCATTAAATTAAGTAAAATGGTTACACAATATGCATGTACATAACTCACAATACAGTACACATTGCTACATTATGTAATTGGGGCATTCCATGTGAAATGATACTGTGGTACAGATTTCAATGAAAATTTTCATTTAAGTAAATCTTGCATATCTAAGAGGGAACGCAAAGTATCAAAATTTAAAAACTGTTTATTGCTTTGCCATTGACATCAGAACTTGAGACTTACGGCTAAGCATAAATTTTCAGAGTTTAAGGCAGCCTGTCTGTGACTCAATAATTCCGTAATTTATAGAAATACATTTAAAAAATAAATATTTTCATTTTTTGGAAATATCTTTATAGAAAATATGAAAGTAAAATTTATTTGGAGCTTTCACTAAATCTGAGACATTTACAAAGATTGAAATGTTGTCAATTTACTTCAGATTTCAAACTACCCTGCTTGCTCTTAAAGCAAAAAAAAATAAAGTAAAAAAAAAAGATATAGAGTAAAAAACTATCTATTACTAACTACCTGGTCTGATTCAGTAATTTCCAAAGTCAGCTTATGGTAGTAAATGAAGGTTATATAAAAGCAAAATGAAGTATTCGTCCCGTATACTCAATATAAATCTCAACTAATCCAACATGATAAGACCTAAGTGTAGGAAGCAATGCTATTTATTAGATTGGTGCGTATGAAATGTCGGATTCTCTTTACATGCGGGACGTTTGTCTCCCTGTTTTCGTTATACTTTTGTCTTTGGCATAACCTCATTCATAGTCGTATTGTCCATTGCCAGAGACTCATTTTAGCAAAATAGGTTTTCTCGAAGGTCTTCCCTTTTGTTATTTCTTTTGAGTTTATTGCCGATATGAATTCTGCCGACACACAAAACAATTGCGAAACTGAACGAACTGTAATATGAAGTTTTGCATCATCCACCATATTCACTGGATCTCTCGCCGACCGACTTTCATTTTTTCAAGCATTTAGAGCTGTTTTTAAGGGGCAAACACTATAAAAATGAAGGCATTCTAAAAAACTCGATATCAGAGTTTATTAATTCTAAAGACCAAAATTTTTTTAAGACAGGCATCTACGCTTTAAAATCTCGTTGGGAGAAGTGTATTGAAGCGAATGGAGCATACTTTGATTGAATAAACAGCTTTTGAAGAAAGATATGCAGTTTTATACAATCACTTAAGAATCCGACATTTCATACGCACCAACCTAATACTTTATTGCCAAATCTATTAGCTTCAGTGAAGAAATCAGGGGAGGGGTAAGTTGGACAATTTTCGCTGTGAGCCACAAATTCGGTCTAGTTTCAGTCCCTCCCCCCCCCCCTCCCATTGAAACTCGGCATAAAATCGTGAAGGAAGATTTGAAATGGTGTTAATTTCAAGATTCACCCCTTCTTGGAAAAATCAAAGATCCGGTACTGCTCAAGTTTTATTTTTTAATAGAGTATCATAAAGCACCAGGGACGGAGACAAGAGATAGTCAATGAGGGCAACCGCCCCTCCCTTGAGGGACTCCCCATCAGTAAGTTTTCTGTATTGAAGTTGAAAAATGGCATTCTTAGACTATCTTTGATGCTAGCAGAAGAGAGGTTTAGGAAAGTCCTCAAGATAAGTTTCGCAATTGAAGTTCAAAACATGTGAGGTCAGCATTTGTAAACCAAGATGTATAGTAAAGGATACACAATAAAACCAATAGCCAGTCCCTTGAAACATTCCTTGATCCGCCCTAGTAAAGCACAGCTGTTTTTAGCTGAATTTACTAACAAAGCTCACCATCAAAGTCCACGGTGCCAGATCCATCCGTGTCGATTTCAGCAATCATTTCATCCAGCTCGTCCTCCGTCAGCTGATCATCCAGCGCTCTCAGAATCTCCCTCAGATCCCTCACGTGGATGTAACCATTCCCTTCCCTGTCGTACATCCGAAACGCCTCTCGCAGCTCCTCTTGGATTGCTTCCGAATCTTCGTCGACGAGGTATCTCGCAGTGAGCGTCAGGAATTCGTCAAATTCTAATTCACCGCTTCCTATTCAAAACAAAAACAGGGGTTTAACTAGACGGGAATACTATACATAAAAAATGTCGCTGGCTCAAGGAACATTACTTTTACACTAGCGAGTTTAACCCTTCATGCCTCAAATTAATTTAGCAAATTTTGAAAATCAGTAGGGTCTAAGGCCCCCTACGCCTTAGAGTCCCTAAAAAAACTGTTTCTGATCGCAAGTACCATGTGTCGGCCTCTCAGCGAAGTGCAAGGGAGTGGTACTTAAAAGCTTCAGCATGATTACAGCCATATAGGATTCATTATATTAAATTAATATAAAGGGGACTTTTGAGTCCCGTCGAGGCATAAAGGGTTAAGGATCATAATGATAAAAGAACTACTGAATCAGGAAAGAAAGTGTAAAAGTAGAATGTAAAAAAAGATAATACACTAGAAGCAAAGACTGAAATTACTTTGTTATTAAAACTGAAATAAGAGCAATTTTTCTCACTTGAAGCCCTTGATAGATGCAGGTGCCATGTTGAATTTCTTGAAAATATCACGGGACGCGGGAGCGTCCCGCCCCGCCAAGAAAACCAAATACAAGCCGCCAAGAAATTTCCGTCGCCAATAAAAATGTAAAAGAGTGACAAGGACTGTTTACGCGAGTAACCAAACCGGGGTTTTCACCCCTCTGTATCCCAGCCCCATAAAGATCCTTAGAGTTGATTTTTGGTATACTCAATCTCCAGCGGCCCCTGACTACACATACTAAAGCAAAACATCCAGGACCCTCAGAGGGAGGGGTGATATATGTTATAAAATCGCTATTTTCGCACTTTTTAAAAATTGTTTGACAGGGGTCCAGACTAAACGGTAACTCGGATTGAGCTCTCATTTTGCACCCACATTTATTTTGTCCCAAAGCTCGGCATAGGGGGGTTTTCGACCCCCCACCCTCCCCCCTCGTTTTTATTTTTCGTATCTTTTCCACCCGGGGGTCTTTAGTGTTGATTTTTGGTATGAATATTCTCGATGAGACATTGAGGACATTTTCCCAAAATTTACCCCCCGGGGTCATCGCACCCCGGAGTTATTAATGCTTAAAATTGGTCCGATTTCTATCTACTAGCTCTGTTCAACATCTGAGCATTTATGTTGTCATTGTTGGGCGGCGAGGAAAGAAAACTCAATGATTGAAATTTCATCTGTTGCCAGTTTCTATTTGTTAACAAATAAAATATTTGTAATTGATTTTATTGCATAAGGCTTTTAAAAGGGATCTTCAATTTAGTTCATTTTAATATGAGATCGGCAGTAATAGAGCCGCTATATAGACAGGCCGGCGCATCAAGATTAAGTTTCACCACTTTGGATCCAATTCCTTAACTTTTACTTTGAAATTTTCATTGTTGCGGAGTAGGGTTACCAGAAAAAAGTTTTGGCACATTGCTAAGCTTTGCAAAATCCACGTGCCGCTAATAATTGCTCACAGTGAAAAATTACCAAAACGCGATTACTGGCCAGAAAAGACAACCACTCAAACACAAAAACACGCGCTGGATCCAAAGTGGTGAAACTTAATCTTGATGCGCCGGCTCGTATATATAGGGGCCTTAGGCAGTAAGGGTTGGGGTTTTTTGTTTAAACTTTTAATTTAATCGTAGTATTGTTAGCAACTAGCTTTGTTTTGCGTCGGTTCGGGTGGTACATTGTGATTGATTTCAAATTTATCCTAGACTGAAGAAGATCCTTGAACTTTTGCACCAAATGCATACCAAGAAAACCACATATGTCGGACCGCCAAGAAAAATGTTGAAGGGAAAAAAAAACATGCAAAATAAATTTTGAAGAGAAAAAAAAAAACAGGCAAAGAAATAATATTAATGCAAAAACATGTGATATCTCCCCAAAAACAACAGTGTTGTAAAAAAATCCCCCGCCAAGAAAACCTTAAATACTCAGCCTTAAAAGGTTATGATATCGAGTTTTCCAGCCAAGTTTTTGCCAAACTACAAATAACCTGTATGTATAGTTCTTTTAAATTGTTTTCAGTCCTGCCAGACGGGAAGTTTTTACTCATTAAGCAACCACCTCACAAGACAAAGCTTTCCGCCTGGCAAAACTGAAAACAATTTAAAAGAACTATACATACAGGTTAGTTGTAGTTTGGCACAAACTTGGCGGGAAAACTCGATATCATAACTTTTTAAGGCTGAGTATTTAAGGTTTTCTTGGCGGGGGATTTTTTTACAACACTGTTGTTTTTGGGGAGATAATCTGGACACAAGTAAACAATGACTAGATACAGGTAAGAGAATAAAGCTTGGTACCAGGCTTGGAGTAATCGCCGATTACGTAATCGTAATCTGTGTAATCGATTACATTTTTTTGTAATCGTAATCATAATCATAATTTGGAAATGGGACTCTCGTAATCGTGTAATCGTAATTTTAATCAAGGATTTCTTGCGTAATCGTAATTGTAATCTAACTTTAAATAATCGTAATTTGGCCTTGTAATCGTGTAATCCAGACTTGCTGAAAGTGAAAGCGTCTGAGTTGCGTTTCTACAATATTTAAGAATTCCATCGGGGCCTCCGGGAAAAAGCACTCGAGGGAAGAGCGTGTTCTTTGTCTTGGGGGTCCCGGTTCAATGCAAGCTTCAGAGAGACAGCAAGCTGTTTCGTGCTCGTTAAGAGTCATAAAGCAAACACTAACGTAAGTGTTTTGCAACCTCAGGCGCAAATGACAAGACCGTCCCTCCTGATTTTTAGGATGGGTCATCAATTTGCCCTTTCATCAGCTGTCAATGATAGCTACAAACGAAGCCCTAATTCCGACGAGAACAGTAGTATCAAATTACTAACACATACTCTTTGGCTTAAGTGGACTCTAAACAGTTGCATGGTT
Organism: Uloborus plumipes; assembly: GCA_038373865.1. Lineage (NCBI taxonomy): Eukaryota > Metazoa > Arthropoda > Arachnida > Araneae > Uloboridae > Uloborus > Uloborus plumipes. The sequence goes on from JAXGGA010000681.1 coordinate 169,848, forward strand.
TTTGATTTTTCCCTATTTCCTACACTAGCGAAAGAGGAGGACATTTTTTTTTTTAAAGAAGGAATTTGCAACTGTGCTTTAGTTATCATGTACTTTATTTGCAATACAGCACTCTCATTTACGATAACAGCACTTTGGTGACTTTTTTTTTTAATATTTTCACATGAAATTTAATCTTAAGTTTATGCTGTACATCAGGGGTTCCCAACCTGGGAGTGATCGCCCTCAATGGGGCAATTTTGCTCCTCAAAGGGGCGGTAAATACTTAAGGGGAGGTAGGGGGCCGGGGCCATGGGTTATTTAGAAGAGAAAACAGTAGTAATAAAAGGGTAGCGAAAATCGAAATCGTAAACATGTACAAAACCGATTGTTAGAGGTCAGCCAATTAATCACAAGTTAAGAAAGAAACAAATTGAAATTTAACAGCTTCCTCCTTCACTTTGAATGAACCAAAGGAAGTATTTTGTCATTCATTGTCAATTTTATGAAGTTTCAGATTTTCAATTTATTTTCCTTCAAATTTTAGTTTCAATGATTTTTATCCGCCCAGATTTCAGTGTAGAAAAAAAAATAATTTCTTGAAAAAATGTAGTTCTGTTTTTTGAAAAGTATGTCGATGATCTTAGTTAAATGCTACCCTTCAAATGCTTATCAATTCGCTTTGTGAAAGAAAAATAAATTATTTTATTCATTTATTAATATTTTTAGTTTAAAAGTTTTTGATAATAATTGCTTTATTTCGTACATTTTACTTCAAATTTAAGTTAAGTACTTATATTTTCAATAATATCGAACTTCACTTGCCCCAAGTTATAATTTTTTCGAGGAAGAAAGGAGTAGGGAGGGGGCGATAAGTGTCAGTCAGTGTCTTGAAGGGGGCGATGAGCTCAAAAAGATTGGGAAAAACTGCTTTACACTTTAATGCTGATATTATTTTTGATCATTAAGTATGTAAGAAGAAAAAGTTGTGTATTTACAGATTTTTAAAACATTGCTTATGAGTAAGATTAAACGCCAATGATTTATTTTTAAGTATTAATTATCTTTTTGTGCTTTGAATAATTTCAATATACTTTTATATTAATGTTCATTATTTTAATTTCATGATTTTAGTGGCAATAAAAGCATTTCAGTACTCCTTAAAAACTGTAACATAAAAATATTATTATAAAATGGTCATACACAGACGCAAAATAAATAAATAAATCCTCAAGTTAAGATTACACATTAGTTGCAATCATCATCATCATAATTCTTCAGCTATGACACTGTTGTCGCGAAAGTGCATTGCATTCTATTTTTATATATATGTATATCAGGCACGTGCCGTCAATGACAGCCTAGGGTAGGCAGATGCGAAGATTTGTGGAATAATATATATCATTAAAAACGCATGAAATGTAAAAAGCAATAAAATAATGTGAACATGAAAGATGTTTACTTATTGTACAATTATATGCATTTTTGCAGGAATATTCGCCTGCATATATGTATGTAATTTAAAACTATCTCATGTCCATATTGGATACAGTTTCAACTTAATCCTACGAAAAAGCGGGATACAAAAAACGCAAAACATTTGAAAATTACTATATTTCATGAAAAAGAAAACACGAAATGGAGATAGCAAACTGCAGGTATTCAACAGCACTGTACGAAAGACGGCATCAAGACGTCTTAGACCGTAAAAAAGTCACGGACTCCACAGGCATGGTTCTGCGCATGACGCAGTCAAGCTTCGGCGGAGAACAGAAGAAACCACAAAGGCACTTTTCGGACAGCCTTTCGTCGCCGCTTTTCGAACATTAGGGGAGAAAAGTGCGAGGCACGTGCACTTCCTGAGACGATGCATGGTATAGATGCAGTGGTCGAAAAGCAGCGGTAGTCGATGCTTTTTTAAGGAAGAAAAATTAAAATTTCCGTGTTTTTTCTACTACGAGTATATTCGCTGTTTAATACCTTTATATTTTCCAATCAGCGCATTATATGTCATTAAATAAAATTAAAAATTGGTATATTTTCTTCATGGGTAGGCACTGCCTACCTTGCCTACCCAGACGGCACGTCTCTGATGTATATATATATAAGCCCCCACCCCCCTGGGATAAGAAACACATTTTCTGATTTGCACAAATCTGATCAATCTTGCTCTCATTGAAACAAAAATTTTATCCATGTATTAGGTATGAAAAATGGAAATTTTACAAGAATATCATGTGAGAATTTTATTATTCCAGTACTGATTACATTAAGACAATTTATAAATTGCAAATTTATATTTTTCCTGATAACAATTTTTTACCATAGTAAATAGATGGTTAATTTAACAGAATATTATAAAAATATTCACTGTGCAATATTGTATAATATTTTTAAGAAGTTTTAAATTTTTTCCTTCCACTTAACTGATAAGGTATAAAACTAGCGCACTAAAACTTGACACCTCCTCTTTCCAAAATTTCTGGATCCTCCTCTGTATATATATATATATATATATATATATATATTTCTCACAAATCTGTAATCGTGTAATCGAAATCGTAATCAGCAGATAATAATCGTAATCGATTACATTTTTTACGTAATCTAATCGTTGCTGTAATCGTAATAGCGATTTGGCAGAGGGCTGTAATCGTAATCGTAATTGTAATCTCCAATTTTTCATGCTCGTAATCATAATCGTAATCGATTACGTTTTCTTGTAATTGACTCCAAGCCTGCTTGGTACATTAAAAAATAGATGTCGTTAGACTAATTTTATCCGCTCACGTAACGGCAAAACCAGAAAATGAAAAAGTTGCAACAATAAAACTAATACTAAAATACTCTAATAGGGTTTTGTTACATGGCCATTCATCTCCCAATCCCTTCAATTTTGTTCTCATTTGATCCAAATTGTTTTTACAAACATAAAACATTGAAGTTCCTCTTTGTCGAAGATTGTTTAAGAAATCCTCACATTGGTAATGAAGGTCTGCTACTCATCGAACCTTCTGTGCTTATATTTGAAAAAACTTTCTTTTAATCTCACGCTAAAAGAACTTAGGCAAAATATAGATACCACGCTCTTTGAAACGAAAAAAATAGACGTTCAAATACTTTACGATTAATTTTTGGAGCACTCCATTGTAAAACATCAACACAATCAATGGTTGGCATTGGGTAATATAGGGTGTCCCAGAACTATTTGCTCAAACCTTAAAGAGGTTTATAAGATACATTGGCAATTCAGAATCACTGGTAATCGTAGGTCTATTAAAGCTCTTAATGCATAAAAATTTTTAATTTAATACATTGGTAGTATTTCTATGTTAAATACTGCAAATGTTCTACATGGAATTTCTTGCATGCAATAAAACAAGAATACTTCTTTGTGACTGTTGCTTAGTGTCGCAAGCTTAAGACTTTTTCTGCATTGAAAAAATAGTTCCACATCAGTTAAAAATTAGCCTATGCAGCAATTTCGCAATTTTTGTGGTTTAGCAACATTGGTTTAGTCTTTTGAAGTAAACTACTTCAAAGCATTTAATGCCCAAAAGGGTAAACTTGTGCTTTCGAACGCTCGTGCAACGCCCTCAGCCGCATGATTGAGACATTTCCGACCCTACAATGTCATGTGATTCCTGATCGTCAATGCGTTCCCTTCGCCTCCTGCACCATTGCAAATATAATTCTGAGACACATTCATGGGCAAGGCGGGACTCGAACCCGCGACCACTTGCTTACGAGGAGAATACTCTACCTATAGGCCCACGTGGCCCCCCACTTTACCAACTGAACCGTCATTTGGTGTGGAGTCCGACTTCCACACTGGAAAAAATAAACTGTTGTTTTTACAGTGTAATACTGGCAGCGGAGGTTCCAGTTTAAAATTGTAAAATGCACAACACAACGGCAGACTAAATTTACAAAACCTGTTTCATAGATTTTGAAACTGCAAGGAATTAAACTATGAAACCAGCAATTTTAGCCTTTTTCTGTAAACTAGCAATTTTATAGTTTACTACTGTAAAATTGGAAATTTTACAGTTTATTACCATAAAATTTGCTGTATTATACTGTAAAAACAACATCTATTTTTTGCAATGCATTATACATATGCCAAAGGGACCCGTTTATTGGGCTGCCAACCGTTAACAGCACAACAACACAGGAAAGTGCATCAACGCCAGAGATGGGATTCGAACCCAGAACCTCCGCATCCAGGTCAGACTTCTCTGACCACTAGACAAGGTTGGCTGGCAGATAAAATATTGGTAAATACAATTTATCGCGTTCGATTAGATTGAACCCTGTCAAAGCTGAATATGCTCCTAAAGCTGAAAGATTTAACAACTAACACAGGTCTGCAAAAAAAAAAATTAAACAAATGCATGAGATGTTTTTACTGATTTTAAAGTTTTTCGGCATGCTGAATCCGAATATGAGTTTCATTTTTTTTTTTTCTATCATGTACGGATTTTTCGCAATAAGTGAGGGCTTAATTAATAAATAACAGTCAAGTCAAAAAGTAAAGGTTAAAATAAATATATATATATATATATATATATATATATATATATATATATATATATATATATATATATATACACACTGTTCAAAAGTTTAGACAAAATGCAAATATAGGAATAAAAAGAAAACTATTCAACAAAATGCTTTCAAATTTCTACTGAAGGAACACAATATGGTCCCAGATACGTGTCTGGAGTTTTTAAAAATATAACTGAAACCAAATTTTGGACATTGCAAAAGACATTTTTTTTCTCTGTTGCAAAAGTTTAGACAATAGTCAGATCTTGTGCAAATATCTCTTGAAATGAGATTGGTGGAGGAAAGGCGGGACTTTATTATTCGAATACAAAGTGCAGAGACTGCTGAATAAATAATCAAAATCTCAAAAGCCCTGTACTTCTCGTGTACAGAAGATGAGAAAGTTTGGAAGTCGAAATTTTAAAATGAACCTACTATATTAATTTTTTGTCTCTTAAATCGGCTCTAGTATGGTAGTACATTGCTTTTTACTTTGTGGAGAGCAAATTCAGACATTCGCATCGATCAAAAAGGCCAAGAAAAATTATATATTTCTTAAAGATGAAGGAATTGAAAAAACGGCTCGAACTGACAATTCGCCCCTTAATCCTACAATACTTCAACTTGGGTCAAAAACAGAGCGTAACAGTATAAGTAGATGTACAACTGAATCGGAATGCCTAAAAAAAACAAAGAATTGTGCCTGAGCTTTTTCGGACAGAGTGTCCCAAATAAGCCAGATTTTAATGTGGAAAGCAGCATATGTATCATCGTGACTAAAAAATGAATGGTACTTTCTTTGATAAAAATTATTCAAATTGGGAAGGCCTAGATGGATTATAATTCTTTTCGCTGGACTTGAGAAATATCCAATGAACATATGCTGCGCTGCTTTTACCATTAAAATCTGGTTCATTAGGGACACTCTGTCCGAAAAGGCTCGCACACTCGCACACAATTCTTTTTTTTTTTTTTTTTTAATGCATTCCGATTCAGTTGTTCATCTACTTATGCTGTCACGTGCTGTTTTTGACCCAAGTTGAAGTTTTGTAGTATTAAGGGACGAATCGTCAGTTCAAACCGTTTTTGCAATTCCTTCATCCTTAAGAAATTTAATTTTCTTGGCCTTTTTAATCGATACGCATGTCTAAATTTGCTCTCCACAAAGTAAAAAACAATGTACTACCATACTAGAGCCGATTTAAAAGTCAAAAAATTAATAAAGTAGGTTCATTTTCAAATTTCGGCTTCCAAACTTTCTCATCTTCTTTACACGAGAACTACAGAGCTTTTGAAATTTTGATTAGTTATTCAGCAATTTCTGCACTTTGTATTCGAATAATAAAATCCCGCCTTTCCTCCACCAATCACATTTCAAGGGATATTTGCATAAAATCTGACTATTGTCTAAACTTTTACAACAATGAAATAAAATGTCGTGTGGAATGTCCAAAATTTGGTTCCAGTTATATTTTTAAGAACTCCAGACACGTATTTGGGACCATATTGTGTACCTGCAGTAGAAATTTGAAAGCATTTCGTTGAATAGTTTTCTTTTTATTCATATGTTTGCATTTTGTCTAAACTTTTGCATCGCAGTGTACGTGTCTGGAGTTTTTAAAAATATAACCGAAACGAAAATCGGAAATTTTCAAAAGACAATTTTATTTTACTGTTTCAAAAGTTTAGATAAAAGTCAGGTTTTATGCAAGTATCTCTTAAAATGTGATTGATGGAGGAAAGGCGGGACTTTATTATTTGAATGTAAAGTGCAGAGATTGCTAAATGAATAATCAAAACCCCAAAAGCTCCGTAGTTCTCGTATCAAGAAGAAAGGAATATTTGGAAGCCGAAATTTGAAAGTTAACCTACTTTATTCATCTTTTGTCTTTTAAATCGGCTCTAGTATATTTTTTTTACTTCGTGGAGAGCAAATTCAGACATACGTAACGATAAAACATTCCAAGAAAAATTATATTTATTAAGGATGAAGGAATTGAAAAAATGACTCGAACTGACGATGCGCTCCTTAATCCTACCAAAATTCAACTCGAGTCAAAAACAGCACGTGACAGCAAAAGTAGATGAACAACTGAATCGGAATGTATAAAAAAAAACAAAGAATTTTACTTGATCCTTTTTCGGACAGAGTGTCTTAAGTAAGCCATATTTTAATGGTAAAAGCAACACATCATATGATCATTGGATATTTCTCAAGTCTCACTAATAGAATTATAATCCATCGAGGCCATTCCAATTTTAATAATTTTTATCAGAGAAAGTAACATTCATTTTTTAGTCACGATGATACATATGCTGCATTTCACATGAAAATCTTGCTCATTTGGGACACTCTGTCCGAAAAGGCTTAAGCACAATTCTTTGGGTTTTTTTATGCATTACGATTCAGTTGTTCATCTACTTATGCTGTCACGTGCTGTTTTTGACCCAAGTTTAAGTTTTGTAGGATTAAGGGATGAATCGTCAGTTGGAGACGTTTTTTCAATTCCTTCATCCTTAAGAAATATAATTTTTCTTGGCCTTTTTGATCGATTCCCACGTTTGAATTTGCTCTCCACGAAGTAAAAAACAATGTACTACCATACTAGAGATGACTTAAAAGACGAAAAATTAATAAAGTAGGTTCGTTTTCAAATTTCGGCTTCCAAACTTTCTCCCTTTCTTTACACGAGAACTACAGAGCTTTTGGGACTTTGATTATTCATTCAGCAATCTCTGCACTTTATATTCGAATAATAAAAGCCCGCCTTTCCTAAATCAATCGCATTTTAAGAGATATTCGCACAAGAAACTTTTGAAACAGTAAAAAAAAATTGTCTTTTGCAAATTTCCGATTTTCGTTTCGGTTATATTTTTAAAAACTCCAGACATGTATTTGGGATCATATTGTGTACCTGCGGTAGAAATTTGGAAGCATTACGCTGAATAGTTTTCTTTTTATTCATATATTTGCATTTTGTCCAAACTTTTGCATCGCAGTTTATATACATTGGAAAAAGAGCTGTACATTTTTTTTACTCGTTACAATTAATTTTAAAAAGTGGATCAAGTTTAGCGTTTACTTCTTTTCACAGAAAAACTTTTTTTTTTTTTTACTGATTCTCCACCCTGGTACGCTTTTGCTGGTTGGAAACCTGTTTCTCGCTTGAGCATCCAACAATCGTCTGACATCCAACAATAGTCTGACGTCCCATCTTCCTTGGTAATGTCTTTCACATATCTTGATGAAATCTTTCACCCTGTTCCTCACTTAAGTCACCAGGGTTTTTGTAAAAACTGTCCACATGTGAATATAGAAAACGAACTTACACACTCATGTTCCAGTGATGAGCTTTGCATGCAGCCAACATCTTCTTAACGATGTTTTTATAGCCAGAGTCTTTATTTCTTGCCTAAAACTTTTGTACTAAATGTTTGAATGAGTACCAGGTTCAGGCTTTTTTTTTTTTTTTTTTCAGTTACATTCATCGATTCAAAAAACAATGAGCTAGTTAAAAGTTTTCGCTTGTCAGGCCTTATGAATACTCCCTTTTCATTTTAGCTTCAGGCAATTTTGGACTACTTCGAACAAACATATTTAAAACAGTCTCTATCTTTTGGCAAAGGCTTGATAATTTGCTTCATTAGTCCTTATTTAATGCGAATAAATGGAAACAGAACCTTTTCACAATCAACGACGATACTGCCCATGTCTAACCTGGAAAGCCACGACTAGAACCTAACACCTTTGAACGATTCTACTTTAAAAGGGGGCGTCAGCTTGATTAAGAAAATGAACCATGGCAGCATTTCTGCTTGTGTGGATAATGTTTATTTTCCTGGAACTGATAAGGAAGGGGAATAAGAACATCAACACAAACCACCACTTTTAACAAACGAATCCAACGGCGAAAAAAATCCTCCCACATTCCTTGTCTCTCTTACCATTATCACCCTTATTTTAATAAAATCCCAAGCATTCCAGTAAACATCAGAGAAACAGATAAGAAAAATTATTTGTAGTAAACCACTTTTTAAATCATAAACTAGTATTGTATGCATTCAGTTATATAGAGGTAAAATGGTACATTAGCATACTCAGTATACAGGTATTGCAGAAAAACTGTACGTGATGGATACAAACAGAGGTTATTTTCGAGTTCAGGACACCGAAAAACACAAAGTACACTCAAAATATCTGATGCAGTTTTTTGGTTGCAGACTTGTGCAATAAGTATATTATAATTTGAAAGCAAAACTTTTGACGTATTTTGATGCGTAATCCGAGGGAGTAAATCTGTTCAAAAACGAGTATTAAATATAAACTACTCTTATTACATAATTAGTTAGAATATAAATGAACAAGATAGCTATTGCATACCATCTGAGTCAATTTCTTGAATGAGATCCTTAAGGTCTTTCTCTTCAAAAGTTTGTCCCAGTGTCCTCAAAATTGTAGCTACCATGTTAGTATGAATGCAACCCCTTTTGTCTCGATCGAACATATCAAAAGCTTTCCGCAACACTAGAAAAACAAATATCATCTTTTAAAAACAATACCTGATACATTGCCAACATTTTAGATTCGTTTCGAAACTCAATTCTAAATAATAAGATTGTGTACAGTTCATAAGCAAAATTGTTTCAACTTAAAAGAAAAAATGTTATCATTTTAAAGTTATCCAAATAAAAAAGTATTTTAATATTTATCTTTCTTATTTTAAGTTTAATAACAGTACATAGTTATATAAATGGTGTCCCATTAGCATAGGATAAGCTCTGAAGCTCTAAATGCTCCTTGCTTGCAGTACCAAGAAAATTATCGCATCTCTACAACCCATAGTTTTTGTAAAAAATGCCAGAGACAAGTAGGGTATACCGACCAGTGAATGACCACCACCCAGTGAATGACCACTTCGCCGTATTTCTTAAAAAATAAGGCTCTAAATTATTTTTTTTAGATAAATTGGCTTCAATAGCTTTCTTCCTTCAAATTCTGAGCTATCTGATACCTGATTGATTATTTTGGTCATGTATTTTTCTAGTAAAAAATTATAGAATGTTTACAGCCGTGCGCCATTTCTTTTTCTGTTCTAAAACAATAAGGATGTTTTTGTGTATACAACTACTTTGATTCGTATTAATTGTATTTATAAATTAATGTTTTTTAAATTATACAAAAGAATCATTTAGTATGTATATTCAGGGTATGATTTTAATTGTTTCAATATTTATAGAATGTGTAGATTTTAGATTTACGGGGGTTCACTCACTGGATCAGGAAAACTCTGAAAAGCCAGTGAATGACCAGCTGTTTATTCACTGGGATTTTAATGTTGTTTTGAAAAATTAAAGAAAACTACTGCGGTTTTTACTGCTTTAATTCATCTTGCACATTAACAGCTGAGCATACAGAAAACCTCTTAGAGCGGTCACCTCTACTAAGCGGAGACCCCTCTTAACGGCCAATTTTTCGTAGCACGGATATTTTGAACAATGGACCTAATGTTAAAATTTCCCCTTGCAGTGACAACCCCCCAACCCCTCTGAACGCCCCTCTGGCGAAGTTTTTTAAAAAAGAGTTAACTTTAAAGACTTGTCGAGAAATTGATCACGCATTTTAACCGTTTGCATGTGCATGACGACTATCTACAAATCACGCAAAAGATTTTTGCCATTTTACACTGAAACTCACTAAATTTGGAATCGTTTCAAAATATTTCGGCAGATTTTAAAACCTTACCTGCCACCAAGGCGGCTCGTGCAATTCGCCTGTGGCAGGTTGATGCACACCGCCTTCGGCGGCGTACTTCGGGTTTTCAGTGAAGCACACGACTAGAACAATTTCATTCTCAACAATGTACTTCGAGGGCTTCACGGTGGTCAGCATGGTGGCCTCTTGAACCGATGCATTTTATGTTAGAAGAGGCTCGCTAAGAGCCTTTTTTGAGATTGACGTTTTCCCTCGGACCGAGTGTCAAAAAACTACCTAAGCTATTCGCTTTCCGTGCTTGACATTCCCGTCTACAAGCTACTTTTGTGTTGAAAATTTTTGACAAAGAGAGGGGTTGAGAATTAAAGGAAGCTTGGTTTTGAAAGGGAAGAACCAGAGGGAGAATTTAGCACTGTGCAAATTCTCCCTTTGTTTCTTCCATTCGAATTTGCTGTTGCCCACGCAGACGTGCTTAAGAATTTACATTTTAATAAAAAGCTCTGCTTAATAAATTTGGACAATTATGTAAAGTAGCCAAACATAGAAACTTAAAAATTACGAATCTTTCTATACCTGGTTCGATGTTCAGTTCACTGACTTTCGGGAGAAGTAAGAAAAACATAGATTGATACATACATACACTCAGTTTTTACAAAAAAAAATATTTTGATGACAGGGTCACGAGGTCAAATAATTTTTGTGCGTAGCATTTTAGACATTTTCCAGCACATATAAAGAAATTGTAAACGTGGAGAATAGTTCTATCAAATGAAAGAAAATTGATGTAATTTTATTAGCGTCTGTGATCTAAAATTGCACGAAACTGCATGGAATGTGTGTGAAGAACAAACATTCAATATAATAGTGCCACAGAGTAATAAAGTAAACACTTCAAACAGTTACTACCCCCACTTTGTCTCAGACTAATGAAAGAGCTGTTTTGCAGTATTCATCTTTTAAATATCCACAATTTTAACATTATTCAGTGAATACTTCACTCAATATCGCCGAAAGCGCCAAATTAAAAACAAATTCGAAAAAAAAAAGTGGTTTTTTTTTGCCAATTTTGTCGCCAACATGGCGATATGTCATCAAGTTGGCGACGAAAAATTGGCGACCTGAAGTAAAGCGATCTATCATCATGAGGTTGCTAAATTACAACATCCCTTATTTCTGCATTGAAAATAACATATTTACCCCAAACAGGGGTGAAAGACCCCCTTGGGAACATCCGAATGTAACCAAAAGGTTAGGCGCATAACTAGACCCCAATGAAAGTTCACATGCGAAATTTCAATCTTCGACGCCACACAGTTTTTGAGTTATGCGAGATACATACATAAAACATGAATACATACCTACATACGTAGAAAGCCGTCATGTATTTTTCTGTTGTCCATAGGCTCGTAGGTACAAATGCATGTGCAAACAGGCCGAAAAAACTACTCAGCATTCATTAATGCGTGATTAAAAAAACATTTTAGATCGAAAATTGAGGGGAAGTTTTTCCGCGATTACAATTTACTACCTTTACGATGTAAAAGGAAGTTCAAATAAATAAATAAATAAATAAACCCGAAATGTAATACATAAATAAACACTAAAAGTAATAGATCACTGCATGCCATATAAAAATAAACAAAAATGAAAATATCCAAACCCAACTTCAAGTATTTCTAACTCAAAATTTAAGGTGGTCATTCACTGGTCAAATTAGTGGTCATTCACTGGGTCTTTGCACCATTTTTCCTTCGAACACCCCAAAAAGCCTGAAGCGGCACCTTTCAAGTTCCATCATTTTTTTTTTAAGTCAATACATAGATCAATAAAACTATTTAAACTATCACGAACAAACTATACTGTTGTTTTTACAGTATAATACGCCTAATTTTGAGGTAATAAACTGTAAAATTATGGTACAAACTGTAAACTTGCTGCTTTACAGTAAGAAACTGTAAAAATGCTAGTTTTACAGTGTATTACTGTGCATTTTACAGTTTTAAATTTTAACCTCGAGTTGCCAGTACTCGCAGTAAAAACAACACGCAGTAAAAACAACAATTCATTTTTTGCAGTGTATGGACAAAAAAAACAAAAAACCAAGATAATGAAAACATGGTAAAAATTTTTAAAAATCTTACTCTGTACTTGTTCTGGTGTTAGCTCTTCCACCTATGAGAAAGATATGTCTCTAATTAATGATTTACCAAGTACATTTTAAAGACAAAAACAACAGTGCACATATTTGGTGTTGATTATTTTATTTAAAATAATAATTAAATATAGTTTTAAAAACTAAAAAATACGCTTTTAGAGTTAATCAAACTAACTGAAGTTGTAGGATAGTATTAAATATAATATACTTAATACTATCATTAATACTAAAGGTAAAACTATATTTCATGATATTCCATCTGATTTCCCTATGATTCTCAAAACTATTGAATATCCGCTAAGTTTTCATGTACTCATAATACATCAACATGTAACAGAGTTTAGCATTTAGTATTAATAATAGTATTAAATATATTACTTTTATATTTGCAAAGAGCGTGAATTTTATCTCTTATTCAGAGTTACATAAAAAAAAAACTGGAACTTTTATAAGACGTAAATATGTAATATAGTTAAGCCTTTAGCATTATAATAGTGTTAAATATATTACTTTTATATTTGTAAAGAACGTGGATGTTATATTTTATTCAGAGTTGCATACATACAAACAAACCCACATGTGAAACTAATAAAAGCGTATTAATAAGAAACGATGTAAAGATATCTCATAGTCTGTCGCTTATTGTTTTAACGGAATTAGTAAAAGAAGCGAAAATAAGCCGAATATGCTCTTGGGTCACTTCCATTTTAACACTAGAAAAAATATTTTTAAAGCATTTATAGACTTTTCAAAGCTTGCATAAAGAATGATGACAAGGTAAATTCATTCCTGCTTTCATAACGAGCTGATGTTGGTAGTTAATCACAGTCCCCTACCGACTATTTTTTGCACTCAGCACTCCAAAACAGAAAAACTCATTATTTATAGAATGCATGTAAGAGGTGAAGAAATTTATAGAAGGAAAATGTAAGTCAAAGCAAACATAAATAGTGTTTTATGCCCGCGCTTTTTTAATATTTATCATTTTAGAAATGCTGAAAGAGGAAAACTTTTTTCGCAAAAAAAAAACTTTTCTACAAGATTCTAAACTTGCTTTTGTACCAAGGTCGTCAAAGTTCCAATGTCAGCTTTTGATCAAACAACTTGTAAATGAGATTTTCAATATTAATCAGCAACTTTTCAAAAAAGACTTAAAACATAAAATTCCATAACACATTCAAAATTATTATTTTATCTTCATTTTCAGGAACTTTGAACTAAAGCCTTAGTTTTATAGACCTCAAAAATTTCTACTCTGTTTAACATTAAATGAATTTGGTGGTCTAATTCATTGGATTTGCTGGCTATTTAGGTATAGTTATAAAAATGCGTTATGAACGTAACAACCATAAACATGTGTACATCTAGCGGCAGGACTTTAGGAAAATGTTGTGACTTTGACAATGAGTAACAGATTGTATGGAAATAGAGTTTTAAACATAGTAAAAAAAAAACATTTCTGAGTACAATTCTCACAAATAAAGACCGAGGAACGCATCCACACACCCTAGCCTTTTTTTTCTATACTCTTACTTCAAATTAATCTAAAAATGTTTTTTATGCGAAAAGGACAGCAATAAGTTATTGTAAACGCCATATAAATTGCATTTTTCCGAAACGTTTGGCATAATACTTCAGTCAATTCTTTTTTAAAAATTTCCTTTTACTGCACATTTTCAATTCAACTCAATGCGCAAACATAGAAGCGTTGATGAAATTTCAAAGCGAAGTTACAACAAAAATTTTCCTTGACGTGAAATTTGCATTTGAGCATGCTGTAAGTCGGTAACTAAATACTGTGCAAGCAATCTTAACATGTTCATGTTCATTAACAATGTTCGTTCACTTTTAAACAGCTCAAAAAACTTCAGCGCCTACGGAGATATTTCAGACCTATGTGTAGTAGATCCAGAACCTTATATATATAAAGGCGAATTTCCTTCGAATAAACTTTGTTTGAAAATGCTCTTGATGAGAAATGTATGAAAAAAAAAATTCTCTTATTTGGCAGTTTTTAGGACTCCAATTCCGACTCCTCGACTGACTCCGCAGATATGGCAAAAATGCAGGCTTGAAAAAAAAACAGGCTCCTTTTATTTTTAGTTTAGAGTTTTGACTCCGAATCATCGACTCCGACTCCGAATCCACGACCCCGACTCCTTAATTCCGACTCGCAGCCATGGCAGAAAGGGAGGCTCGTAGGAAAAAATCAGACTCTTACTGGAAAATTTTCACTTCAAATTATTGAGTCCGACCCCGTATCCTCTACTCCGATTCTAACTCCACTGCCATAGCAGAAATGACGGCTCTGGAACATTGACCGACTCCCATGGGCGCGTTCAGAGGGTGCAAGTGTCACTTGCACCTACCTCCTGGCTTTTTGTTAAAAATAATAGTAATAATAAGGTTTTTTTTTTTTTATCAATACTTTAGGAAAAAATTTTTAGTGATTTTTTTTTCAGAAAAAGGATTTTTCGCGAAAGAGTTTTTTTTTTTTTTTTTTTTTTGTAAAAATATTTTTTTCTGTACTTTTTTTTTGGGGGGGGGATTCTCCCCAGCCCCATGCGTATGAGTCAGCCGACTCAAATGAGGACTTGTGCACTTCGAATTTTAAAGCTTTCGACTCTCGACTCGACTCCTTTTCCAAAATCAGTTCAGCTCCAACTTCTAACTCCGACTGTACAGCGCTGGTTTCTACTGCGAAACGATTATTGAGATGATTTGTTTCTATTTTCATTATAGAGTTCAAAGGAATTTAGTTTATTTTAGCCAAATGAAAATAAAAAGACATTCAGGGTGCATTATTTTTAAACCTATAGAAAGAACAGTGCAGACGATTTCTTATTTATTGAGCAATGACAAATTGCTATATGTTCTGTTTTTATACCCAAATATCGTGCAGTCCCTCCTTTAGAGTGCATAGAGCTTCAGAGTCCCTGCTCCTCAGAATCCCTGCACTCCTTCAGAGTCCCTGCTTCTCAGAATCCCTGCACTCCTTCAGGGTCCCTACTTCAGAGTGCAATCTCTTGTCCTGGTGCTCCACCAGTCCGGATCTGCTCACCGGCCCCTGCAGGAGCCCATGCAGCACATGGTAGTGAAGGAGCACATACACACTACCACCTTCAGGCACACACACACACATAGAACCGCACACATGCCTGCACACACCTGTCGCAGTTCGTCATGGCGAAAAACATAATTTGAGTTCGAAATATGAAAATTCACATTCATTTTTATGCACATTTTTACTTATTTGTTTTTTCCAGATGAAAATTATTTATTTAAGAGAATATTCTATTATTTATTTATGTATTTTCTGAAGTATATTTATTTATTTGTTTATATTATTGTTAACGGATTAAAAATAAAATTCGAAGAGGTTGTTCTTTTTTTTTTTTTTTTTTTGATGATGATGAATTATATTTTGATGAGCTTTCTATTTTATTATTTTTTCTTTAACGATTGAGAATTTTTTTATGGAAAAAATATATTAGCTACACGGTTTAAAAGGGTCTACTGCTTCATTTATTCCTTAATTAATTTTTGCGTACCTATTTTATCAGATGAGAGAGGTATATTTTGTTTTTAGAAATCAGCTTTAAGTGCTAAAAAAAGTTTGTTTGACCTAATTTTAAGTCTCAGATAATTAAGAGAATATTGATCAGATGCATGCTAGAATATCGATGTCGGTATACGGTAGAAATACGACATCGAAGGCAAAACATCGATGTTTTAAGACATGGATGTTGGAAAATAAGGACATCGATGGTATTGATACATTGACCAAAAAACTTCGATCTTTTTTCTATAATTTCCTACATATTTTAATGAAGTTATTAATCAGTTACTTCCCATTACAAGCGCCTCTTAATATCACTCAATTAGATACATCTTTGTCTCCTAGAAAAACATCAACCGTAAGATAACGATGTCAGTTGAGAAAACTTTTTTTCAGCGAGATGCATACTGCAACTGTTGATTAACTGCATAACTTTTTCTTGTTGCATATTTTTATAAAACTTTATTTTTTCTTTTGCTGAAATGTAAAACATCATCGAAAAAAAATATCAAATGCAAAACAACGATGTTTAAAAATCATTAACTGTAAATCATCGTTAGTTATTTTTTAAAAAAACTTTAATTGCAACTGGTGGTTAAAGAAAGATAAATCTTTTTTATCGCGTATTATTATTATTTTTTGTTGAAATGTAAAAAGGACATCGAAAGAGAAAAAAAAACACTGAACGCGAAACAACAATAATTGAAAGATTTTAAAAAATAAAAAGAACGCGAAAGCAAATTTGAGATGTTTCAGATACATCAAAAGCAAATCATGGATAATAATTTTGAATTTTTTCCTCAATAAAGTTAATATTGCAACTTTTGATTAAAGATGAAAACTTTTTCGTAAGTATGTTTATCGTATATTTTTCATTGGCTTTCTTTGCTGGAATGTAAAATATCGACATCGAAATCAACATCGAACCCAAAACATCGAATTTGATGTCGCAGCACTAGTATACGGAAAAGTGGGCTTGTTTAGATCTGGGCGGAGCTTATTGTGTTTTTCCTCAAAAAGGCGATAGTTATCGATTTTCAGCAATGTGACATTGCTCAAAAAAAATATCTGCAGTTAATGACAGACAAAAATAGAAAAGAGCATTTAAAAGAGAAAAATAAACGATAAACGATTAATAAACGATTTTTTTTTAACGATAACGATTTTTTTTAAAAAATAATAACATTTAGTTTAATAACGTTTTTTTTTTTTTTTTAAGTGCTAAGTTGCTTCATAACATTAAGTGTTTATTTTAAATAAAAATGAATTTCTTGGCAGAACCTCATACAAATTACTTTTAAAATCAATAGTGCTTTAAGAACTACGATTTGCAATTGTGCTATTTTGCTGGCCCCAAAATTAGACATAAGCGGGAATATCCTTCATATAAGTGCATTATAGACCTGGTAAAAGATAAATTATGATAAATAGAGTTGCGTATTTTAATTCATTGCGATGGAAAAATGCTTAAACTGATTCTCTCAGAGACTTTTGTTTAAAGAATATAGTTTTCCATTCTGTTGTTTCAGAAAACAGGACATTTCAATGTGTGCGGTGATAACGGGGCAGGGTACCTGAAAGCGGAACTGTCTCGTTCCAAACGGAAAGTATATTCATCTTAACTGCCTCCCTTCTAATATTTTTTTGGAAAAAATTGCTAAAAACAATCACATTCTTTTAATTTGATTTTTGAATACAAGGAAATGAAACAAACGAAAGGTTTCAGGTTGAATTTTAATTTTTTTGTTGGTGTAAAATCATTGAGCTTCACCCGAGTTTTCTCGGGATAATAAATGCCTGCAACTCATACGAGGCAGAGATTCCTCGGGATATTTAGGCAAACGGGTCAGTAGAAGTCCGTCATTTCAAATTTATCCAGGGTGAGGGAGGGTATATACTCGCTAGAAATAGTACCAAAAGAACAACAAAGCCACGCCCACTTAGATGAAAGAACACTAATTTCAAAAGGTAGGAGGGGGTATTGACTACCTCCTGACCCCCCCCCCCTTAAATGAGCCTTGAGTACGATTCACATAAATCATACTTTTTGGCATATTTGGTTAGCATGCGTTTTAAATACTATATCATTGAGAATGGAATCGCTCAATAACTATTTGTCATCAGAAAGGAACAATTAACAATTCATTACTGAAGCGGAAAAACTTAAATCAATATTCAAAAATTTTTTAACTTCAGTTAAACGGTAGTCCGTATCGTCTCACGCAAAGGGGGAAAAATCCTTGGATCAATAGTTTTATATACTCACGGACATTCCTGGAGTTTGGGGGCACAAACTTCTTCCGGATTATCCTCTCCGAAATCGAGCGCAAGGAGGAAGGTGCGGTCGAGCGAGCAAAATCAAAAGAGTTTCTGTGAGCCATGTGGCTCTGTTGCGTGACGTCATTGAGTGTCCGCTCTCGAATAGAGCCAAAAAAAGCCCTCGCACATACTTCGGCTCCTGCTTTGCTAAGGCCCCCCTCTTGGGTTACGCTGCCAAGAGGCCTGTTTTGCTTGCACGAAATATGGCTTTTTTGCCGAGCGCTTCTTTTGCAATAACAAACAACTCGCGGACGGAGCGACTCACACGCCCCCGCACTCTTCTCCTCGGCTAATTTGGAAAAGTGGAGGAGAGCGCGCGAAACGCCTGATGCTGAGGAGCATCGATCTCCCTTCGATACGGGGATGGTCCGGAAAAATGCGATATGGGTTAAACTTTGGGAGGTAATCAGCCTTTTACACCTTGGAGAACCCCTTTAGCCTACCGTTCCTTTTTTCAAAAAAACAATCACGTTTGCGTTCTGCTTTTACCTAACCGCAAGAATGAACTTTCACTACACAAAGTAAACTCGTTTTTACAATACAGGGTGACAAGAAATAACTTGGACCCACATGCTACGTTATAACTTTAATGCTAATAAAAATATTGCGACCTAACTTCAAAATAAGTATAAATACAACATTTCGTCTAATATATTTAAATGCTTTCAAAGTGGCTACCTTTAGCCTTAATGCGGAACTTTAAATGTGTCACAAAATTTTTGGCTATGGCACGCAACTTAGTGATATTTTATCCCATTCCATACATAAGGAATTCTTTAGGGATGAAGAAGTTTTTTATTCTGTTTGAACCAAGGCTACACTAGATAGCGTTTTATACAGGCTGCTTCATTTGATCAAAATCCTTGGGATAAAAACGGAGGTCCTTGTCCAGCGACATCTATCGAATTTTATGGTAACTAACATTATAAACAAATCAAATAAATAAAAGACAAAATTAAAAGTTAATTTGTTGGCGACCATTTTACAATTTGGCATTCAATTCTATTTTATTATATTTTAACGTCATTTAATAGCTCGTTCGATTTGTTGGTTTATTCTGCATTTTAACGGCTTGTTTTAATTCGTTAGCGAATTATTATTCATTTTAATTGATTCTAATTATTAATCAACTATGAAACGACACTGGCACCGCAGAGCGATAAATGGCGATTTTGGAATGATAGTTCCATCAAAACTTTTGATGAGTTCAGATGGTCAAATTAATTTATTTGGCGATTTTTTTACATTTTAATGGATATTTTGGAATGACTATGGCACTAATATCTTGAAAAGCACATCAAATTTGTTCTCCGTAAAGCTTTTGAGAATATTTCAATAACCGAGATCTTTGGTAGTATGTACGTTTCAGTTATAGGTACGTTTTTTTTAACTTGGCGATGTATTTTCTTACCGCCTAAGCGAAGATTAAAATTTTAAGCTTGCATCGTCTTCATGGTTGCTTCTTTTCTCTTATTTTGCATTTTAATTTAAATTTCAATGGTAACAATGGCTCGATATATTTATTAAACTTATTATGTTACATGCTAATGGAGCTTTTAAAGTTGATTTGGCGAGTTTTTTAATAAGAATTCTCACATTATTTCGCAGCTTTTTTTCAGTTGGCCCATTATTTTACTTTCAAGTATTAAACATATGTGTGAAATTAGAAACAAAAAAGGGAAGATTTCGGTGATTGGAAGTCTTGTTATCTTTCCCTATTGGCGTTAAATCTTTGTGGCCAATTTATGAGCGAGGGAAATACTTCCTTCGCAAACATAAACTAAAGAGCAACAAAATAAAGCAATTATCGCCAAAAATTTGGCAACCACACCAGATTCCCAATTATCGAAATGTTATCAATGTGTGAAATTTAACACAAAAAGAACATTATTTTTTAATGTTGTGTAAATGAAAACAAAATTTTTCAGTTGGTCGTCGTAATATTGTAGTTTTGTTTATTTTTTTCGTACTTGTATTGCTCTTTAGTACCAAGCGATTTATATGCTCATTTCGTTGTTACTAAAGAAATTAATATGTTTTGTTGTCAATCGTCTTTTCGTTGAACACCAATCGCTTCATTGCAGGGCATTCATTCTGGGGCATCAAAAGGAAATGTCCCTACGAATAGATTCGCCATTTATCGCTCTGATGGGTCAACGCTATCAAAATGAACATCTGAGCTTTTGCGTAGCAATTAAGATCGTGTGAGCAACAATAATGAAACAAAATAGTAAATAGAACAATATTATTTCATTGCTACATTTTTATTTATCGGCTGCGAATTTAAGCGTATATTTTATTAATGCAGAGATGTCAAAATTGAACGCCATTGCTTTTTGTTGCTAAATCGAAGAAAGTAAACAGATGAATGAATGTCGTATGACTGAATCATGAGTTATGCCCAACTTTACTTGAAAAGGGAATTTATTTCCCCTAAAAAGCAGTACTAATAAGGCCTTCGGCATCAATTCACTTTGTACTCCACTTCAGTTAACTAAATCAATATTGGTTAACCCTTAAAGATAGGATAAACATCACTTTTTACAGCAGAAACAACATGCTAATAAATGTAAACAAACATTTGGGAGGTATTTGTTCAGCGCTCTCTAGCGAGCAAATCTTTACCATTGTTGTTTTGAGTAATGAAGAAGCCTGTATAAAACGCTATCTAGTGTAGCCTTGGTTTGAACCGTCTTGGATTCAAGGGTGTGATCTAAACCTCATAAAACTCTGTCATCCCTAAAGAGTTCCTTACGTAAGGAATGGGATAAAATATTAGCGAGTTGTGGTCCATAGCCGAAAATTTTGTGACACTTATCAAGCTAAAGGCTAAAGGTAACCACTTTGAAAGCGTTTAAATATATTAGACAAAATGTTGTATTCATCCTTATTTTGAAGTTTCGTCGCAATATTTTTATGAGCATTAAATTTATTATGTAGCATGTGTGTCCAAGTTATTTCTTTTCACCCTGTATAATACTGGCAGCCGAGGGGTTCCTGCTTAAAACTGTAATATGTTGTTAATTTTACAGAAATAAACTTTTTTATTGCTAAAGCAAATGCATCCACAGCTCGAACATAGCATGCTAAGACTGCAGTTTCGTCCTTATTGTGGACTACTCAGTTAGGAATAGCCAATGATCGAGCTGGAGGCAAAGATCCTCTTATTATAGCTAAGATTGCCAACAAACTGGTAGATAAAGTGAATTTATCTTACCAGCGAGCGTCAGCAAACCATGGTGCGGCTCAACTCAAAAATTTGAAGGCAAAAGCTGGGTAATATGCAATGAGTATGCTATGATCGAGCTATGGGTGCATTTGCTTCAGTTCTGCCTTAGCCCTGGCTTATGGGCGGTTACTCATTGCATATAGAATTGCCACTTTTACAGTCTGTTACTGTGCATTTTACAGTTTGGAACTGGAACCTCGGATACCGGTATTGTCCTGTCAAAACAACAACTTATTTTTTGAAGTGCATGAAAATGACCATGACGATGAGAATAGCTGTAGCTCGTTGTCTTCAAAAAATTTTAAGAGAAAGTAATTTTCGCCGTCAGCGTTATTATATATGTCATCTGCAATTTTAGAGAAACACGAAATGCAAATCATGGCATTCAAATAGTATATACAATTATACATATGCATATAATAAATAAAGAAAAAAAATAAGTTGGGCAGAGCGAGGTTTTTTTTTTTTTTTTTTTTTCCAACCTTTTCTTCGTTCTGCTGCTAGCTATGTTTACGCAGCAGAAGAAAATCGTTACACAGAGATACATTTCCGTTAGAACACTGAAACAACTGTAAATATGCTGGGAAATCTGAGAGAAATGATTAAATGTATGTACTTACGCTAGAATTCGAAGATTAAAATGGTTAATTAATCCATTTTTGTACGAAACTCAAATTGAAATTCAAGACTGAAAATACTGTACCAAGAACTCTATCGTGACGACGACGTTCACAAAATGTCCACCATTAAAATGTGGTTGATGATAATGATGATACCTCGGATTCTCAATGCGCAGGCGCAGACTATTTGAAGGTGCCATTTGGTATTTCTACTTTTTAACCTAACTAAAAATTCACCCTGAGACAGGGGTGTCCTGTTATCTTTGACCTCGACATGACTATATTCTCTTCAGAGTCACCTTTACTTCTGCACATTAGTGCACAAACTAGTTAGAAGCAGGGCCGTTCAAGCCAACGTGATTCCGATGTCCTGGTAAAATTTGGTGACCGTCTCACAAGAAAATTACGCATTTTAGTAGTTGTTGCTGAAACAGGAATGAAAGAAAAATTTACTTCTTTCTTATTGCCGCTAAAATTGCAGTGTCTGCGGACCAGTAAAAACTTGCGTTAATCAGGCCTTGGCCATATGCAAAAATATCCTTGCTATAAATGCATTAGGCTAGACTATACATAAAATAAACTAAATAATTATGCATGACTTGAAATATTGGCATGAAAATGCTTTAATTGCTCCACCCCCTGACTTTTCGGTGAAGCATTCAGTGTTCAGTTCTGTCACTTCAAGAAACGGGACGTTTCGGACAGGTCGATGTTAAGTGCAAAAAATGCTTTCTGGTCTGAACCAGCTATTTTATTCTGTGGTTTTTGACTGGCAAAAGAATAATTCACCTTCTGCTCACCTTTTATTTTTTTTAGCCCAGACTTGCCTGTTTATTTTTTTAGAAATGAAATAAGACAAAAGTGGCTTAATGCATCGTAAAAATATCGCAAAAAACAAAAAAAAATGCGAAAATAAATTTCAAAAATAAATAACTATAGAAAAAATGTGAAAAGTAGGGTTTTGAGATAAGGAAAATGTGTCTGTCGGTCTGTATGTCTTTATGTGGGTCTGTCGGTCTATCGGTCTGTCAGTCTGCATTGCCAAAAATTTGCTTCTACTTTATTCATTCGTTTATTTACTTTTTTGCGTATCTATATTTTAAGTAAGAGAGGCATATTTTTTTTAATCAAATTAAAATTTTGTTAGGTACCGTAAAATGGGGTGTATAGGAACAGCGGGGTCAATCGGAACAAAACTTCCCGACAGTACAAAGAAATTCTTCATAAATATACTATTGAGTATTTTTCGCCATGAATTTTTTTTTAGAAAGGTAAGATCATAGGAAGTAGGAAAAAATTACTTTTGTCAATCTGGCAACGCTACTGGCTTCTAAAGAGGGCTGCACGTTGAATGCTAGAAAACATCACATTTTCATAGACTGCAAAACTTCATATGCAAGAACAAACCTTCTTATATTTAAAAACTATGAGTGGTATGTTTCAATTATACATGTATCTGAACAACAGAATACCAGATTAGAATTTACATTTTTTATAAATTGTGTCATAAAAGTGAAGAATTCTGAAAAATGCCATAGGAAAAAAATTTGCGGGGTGAATCGGAACACTTAGTTCTGTTGTTCCAATTCAAACTTATTTGAAGGAAACTGTTTGAAAAATCAAGATTCTAGCCCTAATTCTTCTAATCAAGACAAGGACAAGGATTTATTACTGTTTATCCCTTCTCGTGAGCAACTAGATCTTAGAATGACAAAAGTTGCAGATTTCAAAAGATTTTTTCTCCAGGAGACTTCTTTTTACTTAAAATAAAAGGGGGAAAGTCACATAGACTTTATGTAGTAAACGTCCAGCACACAGACAGTGATGAATAAGCGAAAAAATCTTTCAGGACAATCCCCGAAACCCAGAAATTTCAAAAAACTAAAGAAAAGGTAGAGTTCATCCCAGGAGATGTTATGAAAAAACTTAAGCCAAGTCACAATTGCAAGTTTTAAGGACAAGTACATATTTGTGGACGATATGAGTGGCTTCCATTCATGTTAAATCTTTGTATTTCAATTCAAAAGTATTTCTTAAAATTACTTTTCATTTTTCATAAGTTCAAAATTATTTTGAATTTTCACAAATTATAAACGTTTACTGGTACTGAAATTATACATTTATTTGACAGTAATTATCTGTTCTTATTCTCCCCCATCAATATTAGTCATGTTTGTGAGACCTATTACAGATTAAATTGAAAAAAATAAAAATTTTAACAAGTGTTCCGATTGACCCCTATCAGCGGGGTGATTCGGAACACCCATAATTTGCTATATATTTTAAAAGTAATTGTTCAAAATCTTTTGTCTTTGCTTGGAATATCAAAAGTAAATCAAGACCGAAGCTTTTATCCAAAAAATAAAATAAAAAAAAAATCTTTTAACTGCTTTTTTTACAATCAAAGCTGAAAAGTGTTCCGATTAACCCCATTTTACGGTACACCTTTGAATTCCAATAGCCTACTAGCTAATTAAGAGAATGTTCATTCGTCGAATCGACTAGAAAATCGATGTTGGTATATCGGAAACTAGGCTCTTTCAGTTTTGGGCGAAAATTCTTGTTTGCATTTAAAACTTTTTGAACGTCACCTCCTAATTTGCACAAAAAGCCATTTGTTGTGTGTCTTTATTGTTTGTGCAAAGAAGTACATTTGTCGTAAATTATATTTTTTATACCTGGAAAAAAGTCTTCTGATACATTCGTCTCCGAATGGAAAGGCTCTAGAGGCATTGTACTACAATTCATTAATCATTTCCTTATTCCTATCGGAAGATAACGTTTCGCTTCCGAAAGAACTGAATCTATTTCCCGACTTTCGTTTTCAATCTAACGCAGTAAATACGCTTCTATTGTGATGGTAAAACAGCTAAGGAGATAAAATTCCTATTCACGTGTAGCACAGTGTATATCGCAATAAACATTATGCACTTTTCTGGCTAGAAAAAAAAATACGGTGTAAAACAGGAAAATAATTTTAAATCTTCCTTAAAAATGGCAGTTGCAGCTCCGAGACGAGTTTTATATTGAAATTCATTATACATTGACACTTCTCAAATAAATGAAGGTTATTCAAATTAAAGGAGATTGCAGACATGTGTTTCGGCGTTACACGCTTTTTTCAATGCCAATAATGTGAGCTTATGGATCAAAAGACATCCGACAAAAGAGTAGGCTCTTTGCTTTGGTTGGATGTCTTTTCATCCATAAGCTAACGTTCTTAGCAATGAAAAAGGCGCTCCATGTAAAGCCGAAACTCGTGTCTGCAACGTTCTTTAATTTTCGTTCGTTTAAACGTTAAAACCCCGTAACTTACGTTTCTGCACAGAGACATTTGTTCATTTCTTACTTATCAAATAATCCCCAATCACTCGTTCGTTATACAGCAGTTCAACTGCATTTCATGCTCTCTACTCTCTGATTAGACGTATAAAATACCTTTTGCAAACCATTTTATTTTTTCAACAGGGCTGATTAACCACAGTGATTTGCTTTCCAAAATTAATTGCACAAGGACATTCAGCACTAATTTTTGTGCTAATGCGATGCAAAGGGAAAAAAGAGTCAAACAAAAACTGATATCAAATTTGAAATACGTAAAAAGAACCACTCGGATGACGCACAGCTAGACACACCACACTCCAGGATCCTCCGTACCTACCACTGCACATAGTTTAACCCAGGGGTGGCCAACCTTTTTAGGGAGAGTGCCACTATCAGGAGAGAAAAAGCTCAGCATGCCACATCGTATTTTTCCAACAAACTGATTTTTTTTTTTTAAATAAAATAGATTTTATGTTGGCTGACTGTGTAATTCTTATTCAAATGAAACATTTTCTTTTGTAAATCTGAGCAATTGAAATCTAAATGACAATATGACTTAATGTGGTTTAAGCGTCTGTATATTTTTTACGAAGTCTTTAATTTTAGGATTAGTTCTTGAGAATCCAAAGAAGTTTAAGTGTTTTAAGTGCTATCAATTAATATTCAACTGTATTTAGATTTTTCTGCATTCATAACAAAAAATTTGTTTAGAAGCGTATTTTGAACCAAATCTACAACAGCACCAGATGGCTAAAATGTGTAAATGTGAAAAAAAATTTCGTTTGTAGAAATTTCCTAATTTCTATATAACGTGAATGATTTTGTGTTGAAGTAAGCTCTTATTTATTTGATGACCAATGCAAAAGGTCAGTAATTCCGATTTGGAAGGGTAACAAGTAGTGTCTTGCAGAGAAATATACAAAGAATTTGAAAATATCAGATTTTTTTTTATCATCTTGAAAATCATCAAACTTAACATTGAATGAATACTTAAAATAAATGTAAAATTTTCTCCATATATCACTGGAAATTATTTAAGTTGGGTTGTTACTTTCAGTATTAATTTTTAATGTTTTATTCTTTTTTCTCGAAACTAGAGAGAAAGAAACTGAAGTTTCATCATAACAGAATGTAGATGACCAATACTGGTTTAAGAAACATTTTCTTAGTACAATCTCAAATTTAAATTACTTAAACGCCGGATAACAAGAGATGACATAGCTAAATTCAATCGCTATTCTTCATTCCTAAGTAGCAAGTCCTCATTGCTTTCCTTCCAGATATTTTAAAAATCACTCTCTGAAATTCTAAAATCTTATGACTATTTTTCCCTTGCTTAGGGGTCAATCCATGTGAGATCATACAGCCATGTTGCTCACTATTTTTGATTTTTAAAACTTTTTGCCTGTTAATTAACTGTTATATTGGGAGCATGAAACAATGGTTTAAAAAATTTCAAACCGTCAGAATTTTTTTTGGCAAGCACTTTTCAGTAGCTGCGGAAGCGACTTTTCGTGAAAAGTGTACTTTGTGAAGATGCTTATAACTTTTTTATTTATAAATATATCAAAATGATTTAAAAACCACTTGATTGAGCAAAAAATGATCTAAATTTCTATACCAGTTATTTTTCTGATAATTAGTAACAAATTTCTGTAAAATTGGCTTAAAAATAAGATTTTTTGTGTGAAATTTTACATTTTTGGCATAAAAATATTAGTAGAAGGAATTAAGACTCACCCTTACTTATTTTTCCCTTGAATAGATATCTCATAGGACTATTCCCAGAAGTAGTGTGAAAGATTTGAAGACAGTCTTTTTTTTTTATATAATTTGTCAAACTTGGCATTTTGGAGAAAAAATGCTAACTTTGAGATTTAATATCTGAAAAGGGACTGAATGAAAATCTACAAAAATTTAACTGGATAACCTTCTTATAGAAGTAAATATGTAGCAAAATTGTTATGAGTGATATCGTTTTAGTTTTAGAGATATGGAGCCGCGAAGTTGACTGAAAAATTTCATTTATTTTGACGCCAAAAAATCATCACATAATGCAAAATTAATTATTCTCGTAATATTAGATGAGTTTTTTTGTGGTATAAACTCACCCTTTTACCAAAACATATAATATTTTAATTTATTTTCCATTTACAGAAAGAAATAATTTAGATATTATGCTTTTATAAATGCATTTTTTTCTACGTGTTAGTCATAAAAACATGATTTTCCTAAAGCGGTCTTTATGCATCTAGTGAGCAAAGAACAATTATAGTTTTAATCTAACCTACAACTCTTCATTCATTTTTAAAAGTTTAAAACGTTAAAACCCCCCTACAGCACCAAAAAGTCGCTAAAAATCCGAATTTAAGCTCTAGATCCTGCCATTTTCCGTGAGACTGCGTCTGTATAACAGCAGAAAATGAAGGACGTATTTTTGCGGAAAAGGGTAGGATCTAGAGCAGTATTTCCCAACCTTTTCAAGCTCATCACCCCTTTC